>OY992531.1:182647874-183247874 GCA_963921185.1 Dasysyrphus tricinctus | reverse complement strand
CTTTTCGCGGTTTTTTTGAAGATATTTCAGCTTTGTCTAACGATTTTTCATCAGATCGAAATTTTTGCTTGCAATAACCATCGGTCTTTGCAATTTTTCTTAAATTTCGGAATTTTTTACGTTGTGATAAATTGTGGAAAATCTACCTTAATAGCGGTAGATAGTGAATAGTGGATTAGAAGTGTTTTATTTGCTACGCAATCGCCTACCCCAAATATTAAAAAAAAAAAATTTGCACATATATACCCCCATTCCTATCAATTTCTTTTTTCTGTTTTGTGTTAACTTTTTATCTAATTTATTTTCTTTTTTTCAATTATTTGTGTTTTTTTGTGATCTTAAAATTTATAATTTTCTACCCAAATCCCCTACCCCCATTAATCAATTTCTTTTTTCTGTTTTGTGTGTTAATTTTTTGTTATTTAATTAATTTCGTTTTTCTTTTCATTTTTTGTTTTTTTGTGACCTTAATTTTTTTTATTTTCTGTCCAAAATACCCCCATTTAACAATTTCCTTTCTCGTGATTTATATACCTATACTCTTTTTGTAGTTTAATTTATTTCCTTTTTTTAAATTTCGGTGTTCCTGTCCCCGGTAAAATTTACCATTTATATTAAATTTATATTATTTTTGTTCAATTTTTTGCAGCAATTAAGCGGACTGCTTTATAAATTTACTACTAGTACTATTTTTATTTTTTTTAATTTTATTTTACAAACAAATTTAATTTTTTAGCAGGTGGATTATTTGCACGAGTAATTTTTTTTTGTATATAATAGTGGCACAGGGTGCTCCAGTTTTAATATATTAATTTTGTTAGTTGGTTAGTATTTATAAACTAAATTTTGTGAAAATAATTTGTTTCTAATTTAATTAAAAAAGTATTAAAAAGTTTTTTAGTTTTTTTTATTGAAAATGCCTCTCAAGTGTTGTTTTTTTAAGTGCCAAGAAAGGCAAACAAGTTTGTGTCCAACTTCGTTTTTTGCACTTCCCAAAGATCATAGAAGATCAGTTTGGGTAAAACATGGATGTGTGTCCTACATCGACGATCTAAAACCAAGGTCTTTGATGTGTCAAAACCACTTTTATGCCAAGGACATTATAGTCACAGGCACAAAGACATTGCTCACCAAAAATGCACTGCCTATACCTCTTCCTTCAGTATGTAAGTGCAGTGAAACGTCCAATGACATTTCATGTGTTAATTTAATGGATGCTGCGAGGACCCGGATGCAAACTACCTCTACGGTTACGTCTGCCATCCCGAAACCACCTACCTCTACGGTAACTTCTGGTGTTGTAACCTCGCCGCTTCCATCTTCACCTCAATTTGCAGTTCCAGCTGCAGTTCTTCCCCCAGCTTGCAGCCCAGCTTTTTCTTTAGAAAACTTGACTGCAGTTGCTTTTCGTAATTACGTAAGAGATTATTCAATTCGAGATACTACTCCTTCATCTCATATTTCTCCTTCGCAGTTTCCCTCCCCAAGGCGCTTTTCGTACAAATCTGCACGAAAAGTTAGTAAGGCAAAATTTATTCCTAGGTATATTTTTAATACTCCTAGTAAGCTTAGGAAAAATGGCGAGTATCAACTACGCAAAAGTTTAGACAAACAAATGGAGGGGTTCAAAGAAGAGTTGCAGACATTTATTTTGGTGCAACTCTTCCATAAGGAAAATGCACCTTGGGGAGCAAAGGCTAGGGACCTATTTTTAAAATTTTTCTATAAATCACCAGCATGTTACAAATACATGCTGAGTGTAGGATTTAAGCTGCCATCGGTAAGCACCATTTACCGATGGCATTCGGAGATCAGACTCGCTGCAGGATTCACCAAACCGATGACCGACATGCTGACCACCAAATCTCAAGGAATGAGTCCTATGGAAAAGAAGTGCGTGCTCCTTTTTGATGAAATGGCCATCAAACAGGAATTAGAATATAACTTAAAAGATGATATCATTTATGGTTTTACAGATTTCGGGGAATTTGGAAGGAATGTAGTCCCAGCCTCAAAAGCAATGGTATTTACGCTGCGTGGGTTAAACAAAAATTGGAACAAACCGTTGCTTACTACATCGGTAGTTCCAACGGAGAATTGCTATCGAAAATGTTAGTCTCAATTATTACTGAAGTAATAAATTGTAGTCTAACAGTGGTCGCAACAAGCTGCGACCAGGGTACAACGAACGTTTCGGCATACAAAAAACTTATGCCATTCAACATTATCGAGAATAAACCATATGTGGACATCCAAGAACAAAGAGTTTTTATGCTTTACGACTACCCGCATCTTTTTAAGAGCGTGAGGAATATTTTGTTGAAACACAACATTATAATAGAAGGAGACATCGTCGACTGGAATGTCATACAAAAAATCTTTGACAATGATAAGTATGGAACATTCCAGGTCTTATAAATTAACGAACTCCCATGTTCGGCCGAACAATTTTGAGAAATTGTCGGTTAAACTTGCGACACAAGTTTTCAGCCAAAACGTGTACACCGGTATACAGTATGTTTTGAGAACAACCGATGTTTTTAAAACAGACGATGAAAAAAAAAGAGCTGAGGCGACGTCTAGGTTTGTCAAACAGCTCAATGATCTGTTTGACATTCTGAATACGGGCCAAATCTATTCAAGGAATCCCAACAAACAAGCTCTTTCCGATACGACAGAGACTCTGGATGGATTAAATAGAGCGATGCAATGGATATCTAAATGGAGATCAACGAGCGTTGTTGTAGAGCCACCTTGTTTTGTGGGACTAAAACAAACTTTAAGTGCAATTGCTCAGATAAGGGAACATATAAAAAGCGAAGAGCAAAGCTATGTTCTCCTTGCGCACTTGAATACTGATGTCGCTGAAAATTTGTTTTCAATGCTCAGATGTAACCGCGGATCTTATGAAAGGAATCCTTCAGCCTGGAGATTGATTCGAAATCTGAAAATCATCATATTCCAGCACCTAAGTTCAGCTGAACATTCCGGATACGAGGATGCTGCAGCGGAACCTCTTTTGGATTTGGATTTAATGGATACAACAATGGAGAAAGCGCCTAGTGAGGAACCCACTGCGGGTGGCAATGGTGCAGTGGATGTAGTGCTTGACTGCTAACTTAGAGGTGTGGGTTCGAGCCCCATTCTAGGCAGCATTCTTTTCTATATTCTCCCAGCTTAACTGGAGGCCACCCGTGAGATTTAATGAGATAATAAACACCTTGATCTCAATCCACTGTGCCAAATCTTTCCTATCCTCCTACTCTTTCTAACTAGTGCCGTGCAATTCAGGTTGCATTTAAAAGACCTAAGGTCTTACAGGCATATAGTTAATATTATTATTATTATTATTAAGGACATTTATGAAGAGATTTTTAAAGAAATTTTCAGGTACAACGACGACGAGGACGAAGTCGAAGTAACAGTTGAAAAGATTGCTGAATGCAAAAAGCTGGAGGATGGAGCTGCTGTCTACTATGCTGGATTTGCAGCAGCTAAATTAAAAAAGAAGCTTAATTGCGAAGTTTGTTCCCAGTTTTTGATTGACGAAGTTAATAAAGACAGGGAACAAACTTTGTTAATTAACTTACGCGCGTATAAAACCACCAAAACTACTTCAGAATTCGGCAAATTGACAGTTCCATCGATTCTGTTCGAAGAAACTGTTCGAAATGTCGAAGAAATTTTTCATGCCAATTTTCCGGACTGGAAAGATAGAAAAAACATCGTCAAAACATGGTTCCCGGAAATTATGCCGCACATCGAGGGAAATTTATCGGCTTGCTGTACGAAACAACACAAAGAAGAAATCGTGAAGTTTATTTTGATCGGACTGATCACATTCGAAACCAAAAAGATCAACAAGAAGCTAAAGGAAACAACAAAATTTCTTCGTCCAGCGAACAACTGATGGCTAAACCTCGTCTCGCATAACAATGTCTCGTTTCATATTTTTCACTGTCTCGATTTCGTCGCAGCTTTTCGTGTTTTTTTTTCCGCTTTCGTCGTAGTTTTTCGTGTCTTTTATTTTTTTTATCGGCTTCGCCGCAGATTTTCATGTTTTTTTCTCGGTTTGATCGCAGTTTTTCGTGTTTTTTTCCCGGTCTCGTTTTGGTTTCGTCACAGTTTTTCGCCTAGGAATACTAATACAAAAGTCATCTAGATTTAATGTAGTTTTTAATTGTTTTATTATGTAAATATTTTTTATTATATAAGTGTAAATTAATATATTATTAAGAATATAAATTTTATATTATACATTATATTGAATTTTTTATTATATATTTGTACTATATAATATTTTTCTTTACATTTTTTTATTAGGTTATAGGACGACGACACTAGCAACGAAACCTTTCTCCAAAAAAACACAAAAAAAACCAAAAATTTAGTTTAAGTTTGTAGTAGTAGAATGAGGACTAGGCCGCCCGGGGATACCTCATTAAAAAAAACTACGATCTACCAAAAAAAAAAAACAAAAAAAAAAACGAAAAAATTAGTAGTAGTGATAGTAGTATTAGAATGAGGACTAGGCCGCCCGGAGACACCTCACTAAAAAAAACCACGATCTTACAAACGCTTATTTGAAGTGCAATATATTATAAAGTTTTTATTTATTTATTTATTATTTATTTATTATTTATAGATTTTACAAACGCTTAGTTGAAATGCAATTTATAATTTGTAGTATTATGTGCAATTTATATTATATAGTATTATGTAGTATTAGTATTAGTACTCATTAAAAAAAACTACGATCTACCAAAAAAAACAAAAAACCCAAAAAAATTTGTAGTTGTGAAAGTAGTATTAGAATGAGGACTAGGCCTCCCGGGGAAACCTCAAAAAAAAAAACGCATCTAGTATTCTACCCCACATGGGTGATGTGGAAAAGAATACGAAATGTTATGGTATCAGGTAATCTACTTTAAAAAAAACATTTTCAGCCATGTATTTACAATGAAAAGTCATCGAGGACATATCAGGTAAGCTACTACTTAGATGAAATATGCTATCATCTTAATTTTTTTGTAGCGGTTTTAAAAAAAAATATTTGTTTATATATAAAATTCTTAAAACATTTTAAAGAACAAATTTTGGTATGCAAATCTTAAGTATATATTTATATGTATATAAAACAATATTAAAAAAAAAAATGTCAACCCGTTTTTGAGATATCGAATTTTCAAAAAAAAAAATTTTAATTTTTTTAAAAACTCAAAAACTTTTTTTTGAAAATTTTGATATAAAATATTATTTAATCTTATCTAAAATGTGTATACAAAAAAATTATCTAAATCTGTTTAGCCGATAGCGAGAAAATTCAAAATAAAAAAAATGTTCTATGACAGGTACTATTAATAGTTGCTAAGTGTAAAATTTTATAATTTTTTGTAGTAGATCGTACCAATTTTAGTATATGAAGAAAGTGTAATCAAAATCGTAGGAGTCGTTTTTAAGCAAAAAAATATTTTCCTTTGCTGTTTTTTAACTTTTATATAGAAGGTACCATTATTTTTTCATAAATGTAAATTTTTCCTAAAAATATTTTAAAGAGTACTAAAAAACTCTTAAATATCGAGTTTCAAAAAAATCGATCAAATCGTTTTCGAAATATTTGATTTTCCAAAAAAAAAAGTTGAAACATTTTTTAAAAATCCAAAAATATTTTTTCAAAAATTTTGGTATACAAAACTGTTTATATTTCTTGGAAGCTTTTGTATAAAAAAAATTATTGAAATCAATCGTACAGTTTTGAGGAAAATCAAAAATTAAAAAATGGTTCCTTTGGAGGTACCATTAATAAACATTTTTTGAAACATGGTTTTCCACCCAAAGAAAGCCTTTACTAAAATAAATTTATTGAATTTTCTTAAGCACATTTGTCAAGCCGTTTTTGAGAAAAATACGATTTTGTAAAATTACAAAAAAAAATTGTATGGCAGGTACCGTTATTTTTGGTTCTAAAAAAAACATGAAAAAAAAGTGTGGGCATAATCACCAAAAACCACTATGTACCAAGTTTGAAGAAAATCGATGGAGCCGTTTAGGCTGTAGACGAACAGACAGAGAGACAAAATTTACCACCCACTTTTTTGGTGTTCTCTATCATCGTAATATCATTTTTGATTGTTATCTCAAACATTTTTTTTGCACGAATCCAAACTTGCCTTATAGTACCTACCTATATCCCAAGTAAAAATAAGTGCATTTGAAAAATCAATAACAAATGTAAAAATAATGGTATCAAAATTTTCTGAAACATTGATAACTTTTTTACTATCTTTTTAAAACTATAAAATGTTATTAGGTACTATTAATTTTAGCTTATTCTGATGTGAGTTCGACATAATATCGACTTATAGGCCCCTCATGTGTATACCTATAATACGTTTTTTAAATGTTAATTTATATAACTATCCAAAGTAAAATGTAAGCTTAACTACAACTTTCTTTTTTAAATATCTTCTAGTTACTAAAAAAGGCCTATGCCCTACCTACACGTTCTTGGCCGAGGTATGTTACATGTACGGTACATATTCTATTCGAAATTTAAGTCTTTCTATCGATCGATTTATAAATCTGGATACCAAACCTACATACTTACGACTAAGCGGTCTTGCAACTAGGTATATATGTATGTATTTCCAAAGGCATTCTATAGAAGAAGAAATCGCTACAAGATTTGCAAAAACGAAATCAAAAGGATCAGCGTTTTGATTTTCAAAATATTTAAACTTGTATTTGTCTAAAACATTTTAAAAATTATTAAATAGAACCTTGAATCAATTCGTTTCTTTTTTGTTTTTAATTTTGGGCGACAAAAAATCAATTTGGTTAGGGTGGCAAAAACTCCACATTGGACACCGTGTAGGTATATGTACTTTATACGGAATTGCACTTGCACACACAATATTAAGATTTGTTTTGTGGAGTTGAAACTATTTTGCCACACATTCTTAAGTATTCGTCGTTTCGATTAAAAGCAAACATAGTATTAAAAAGGTTTTTAATTCGTCAAGTAGAATTAAACAACAATCAATTTGTAGTAAATGAACTTGCATTTCAACTTCCCAGAGTCGATTGATGCTATGAAGCGCGCGTTAGACGAAGTGTTTCTCGATTAATGTCTCTCCATATATACCTATTATGGATTGTTTCTTTTTATTTGAATAAACACAACAACTTTTGTTTATTTTTGTAACTAATCCCGAAAATATATTTGGTTTTAATCGTACCAAACAACAAGAAAAACTTAATGCACTTTTTTATATAGAAAGACTTTTTAACATTGAAATGAATGCAACATAAGATACAAAAAAACAAAACAAACCACGAACAACGATCCAAGACCAACATCCCATCCACCATCCGATTGCATTTGAATATTGATTTTACAATATTTTCGAATACCTACCCACTTTCTTTCGAGTATTTTCTCGTTATTTTGAGTACTCCAAATATCCACTTTAGCCTCTTTACTTTTAGCTCCTAAAAAAACATCAACACAGAATCCTATTGGGAAAGAATACTTAAAGATCCAAAATTCAAAACACAAAACACGACTCACTGCAAAATAGTTCAATTTTCTTGTTTTCTTTATTTTATTTCACAATGCATCACATTTTAGAAAACAATATATTATTCTTATTCGCATTTTGAACACTCACTATAAAAAAAAAAACACATTTATGAAGCCGAGTGTATAAAACATTGAAACTCTGCTGGCGCAATCCTGGCATCCTCCTATAGGGAAAGAATTTAGTTCCAACTTCCAAAAAGCAAAAGACGACACATTTGGAATTGGTTAGATTTTGTTTTTTTTAAATTTATTCTTATAAATTCATTAAATTACTATGAAATAGGTACATTGTTTTACAAATTATTTGCACTTAAAAGTATTCTCAATTCTCACTACATTTTCCAACAAAAATATGTAAACTTTTCAAGCATATTTACAAAACACAAATTAAAAATTAATGTGAAGTGATGGGAACCAAAACTCGCCATTTCCATGCCACGAAAACTTAGAAAATTTTCCTTCAAACCATAACAAATAGATGTATAAATCTATGACTAGATAAAACAATTACTATTCTAAAAGTTACTTCAATAATTTCATTTGGTTGTGGCCGAGTTTTGGTTCTCATCACTTCATATTATAACTTATTATAATAAATCACAAAACACTTAAACACACTTTTTGATTTTTTAATCAGGATCACAACAAAAACATAAATGTTAAAAAAGGAGCCAAGTTCTTATATGTACAAGAAACCTGTGCGTAAAAAGTCAACCAAAAAAAGTAATGAGATCTTAAATATATGCTAAGTTTTAAGTTAATGAAGCTTAATATCAAATATCTGAATTAGAGTAATATCGAAACAACTCCTAATTATGACAGAAATTTGGTATTTAATGATGTCTGATTAAAATTTGGTGGGTTCACTGGTCAAGTTTTCATACATTTCAAATTAAGATTAGGTTAGTAATTAAGAGAAAACTTGCCAAGTAAATCCACCAAATTTTAATCAGACATCATTAAATACCAAATTTCTGTCATAATTAGGAGTTGTTTCGATATTACTCTAATTCAGATATTTGATATTAAGCTTCATTAACTTAAAACTTGGCATATATTTAAGATCTCATTACTTTTTTTGGTTGACTTTTTACGCACAGGTTTCTTGTACATATAAGAACTTGGCTCCTTTTTTAACATTTATGTTTTTGTTGTGATTTCACTACTTTTTGCAAAGATTTTATTTTTTAATTCTGAGAAAGTGGGTGGATGCCACGCCCCCTGAATGAAAAATCTCAATTTTTATTTTTAACTTTGTTTGTTCTTTAAGTCATAGCGTTCTACCAATTTGCATCGTTCTACAACAATCGGATGTGCTCTATATAATTTATAAGATTTTTAAGAATGTGGGTGGATGCCACGCCCCTGAACGGAAAATTTAAATTTTTCAATTTTTTTCTCTTTAAGTACTTCAAGCCCTACCGACCTACCAATTTTGATCGTTCTACAACACTCGGAAGTGCTCCATATAATTTCTTAGAATTTTCAAGAATGTTGGCTTATGCCACGCCCCCTGAATGGAAAATTTCAATTTTTCAATTTTTTCTTGCTATGTACTTCAAGCCCTACCAACCTACCAATTTTCATCGTTCTACAACAATCGGAAGTGCTCTATATAATTTAAGAGAATTTTTAAGAATGTGGGTGGATGCCACGCCCCCTGAATGCAAAATTCCAAATTTTCAATTTTTTTTTCTTTCTAAGTACTCCAAGCCCTACCAACCTACCAATTTTCATCGTTCTACAACACTCGGAAGTGCTCCATATAATATATAAGAATTTTTAAGAGTGTGGGTGGATGCCACGCCCCCTGAATGGAAAATTCCAATGTTTCAATTTTTCTTCTTTCTAAGTATTTCAAGCCCTACCGACCTACCAAGTTTCATTGTTCTACAACAATCGGAAGTGCTCCATATAATTTATAAGAACTTTTAAGAATGTGGGTGGATGCCACGCCCCCTGAATGGAAAATTCAATTTTTTAAATTTTTTTCTTTCTGAATACTTCAAGCCCTACCGACCTACCAAGTTTCATCGTTCTACAACAATCGGAAGTGCTCCATATAATTTATAAGAATTTTTAAGAATGTGGGTGGATGCCACGCCCCCTGAATAGAAAATTGCAGATTTTCGATTTTTTCCTTTGTATGCACCACAATGCATACCGTTGTGCGAAATTTCAAGTTTCTACGATGTCGGGAAGTGCTCCATAATTTTGATGATCTGTCAGTGAGTCAGTGAATCAGTGAGTCAGTGAGTCAGTGAGTCAGTCAGTCAGTTACGGTTTTTGCGATTTTTGAAGTCCTATATCTCGGGAATTACTAATGCTAAAGAGTTGAAATTTGGTGAGCCACCTGTGTTTGATCAGCTCAGAAAATACTACGAATTTCAAGTTTCTGACTTTATTGGTACTAAAGTTAGAGGGGGGTTGAAAATCGCCTGAGTTTGTTCGTGTAAAAAGGGTGTAGTGCCGCGAACTTGGCTGGGCACTACCGTGCCCTTTGATTTGTTGTTTGTTGATTTTTATTGGTGTCCATTTATTGGGCACAGCTGGGAAATCTGAGATGTCCATTTTTTGATGTGGTTTCTTCTTATGCAGGTAGGAATTATCTGAAAATATAAACAGATTATTAGCAAACAAAATAAATGCAATTGATAGCTATTTCAAAGAAAACAAAATACATACCCATTTTTTTATAAACGCACGATCCACTTTTTCTTCAAGATAATGTTGATTCTTGGAATTAAATTGCAGCAAAAAAAATTGTTTTCTTCCTTCGTTGGACAGCATATTGTTTTTTTTTGTGTCTTTCGTGTTGTCAATAGCATATAATTACTTTACTCCCTTACTCCCTTTTATTATTACGAGATTAGTAAAATATGACCATCTCGTTCTTACCATTCAATGTCTACACATCAAAAAAAACCAAATGTTGCCCATTCTTCTGTCAAAATCAGGAACATGTTGCACATAACTAGCGCCACCATCGATGACACACCCCAACATAAAAACCAGCTTCATGATATTACTATTAAAGTATATATACAAAGGGATGGTAAGCTTGAGTATGAGAAAATTGAGGCGCTTTTGAAACTTGAGTAAGTTTCAGTTGATTTTGATTGAGTGATCAGCGACAAATTATTTAAATCTTCCGACTCATTATTTTCATCAGGATATGTAGAGAACTCAATATACTCGTTGGGGTTAAAATCTGAGTTGTCTTGGTCTTGTGAGATATATCCCGTCAACTCATTTTTGAAATCCAAATCTAACAAGATATTTCAATTTATTAATTTAAAATCAAACAAAGTAAAAAAAACATGGATTAAAACCTAGTTCGAGACGGTTTACATAAAAAAAATGAAGTTTCCTACTTTTTTTTAGGTATCTGTTGAGGTTATATTTATTTACTGTTTTTATTCTTAAAATAAAGTTTTTGATTAAAGTAACAACAAATGTTAAGTAATGAAATTTTATTTCAAAATATTTATTAAATAAATGCTTTCCATATAATCCATTTTTATTTTTACGCAAACACCCAGCATATACGTGAAAAAATGGTTTTATTATAAATTTTTGTCCTATATTGTAACATACCATATGATAAGCATATTGTGTTTTAACGTGCAAATTGTGGAGAAGGGTTGATCTCATTGGTGGTTTATATTTCGGGGGTGCTGAATGTGAATATGAGGCTTACGACTACAATTTCTTGACACAACATCAAAAATAATGCAAAAATCCATTTTTTGTACATTTTCACTAGGTAATTATTATATGGGTGATTCTTTTTTTTTTTTTAAATTTCAAAAACTAAAAATTATTGGAAACAATTTTTGTTTCGTTTTTCTGGCTTCATTTAGTCAGAGTATCAAACCTGTAAAAGCATTTTGCTACAACTTTTAAAGAACTCAAAATATGTTGAAATGTACTAAAACTTTAAGAGACGATAATGAAGCTCTTTTACTTTTTTCTATTTGTATTTTGTTTTCTCTCTTTTTTACCACATTTTTGTTGAGATTCTTTATTACCTGTTATGCTTTGACCTCATGAAATCTATATTTCCCTTACTTTCTTTAAAAATGTCTTACTTTTTCGTTTTTGTAGTCTATTCTTCTGAAGGGCAACCCATTTCATTGTGCTGGGTTTTTGTTAGGCTTTTCCGAGGTATTGCTAGCGTTTTAATAAAGAAAATTGGAAGAAAAAAAATATCATTTTATGAAATAATTCACTTAAACTTCACGGTACTGACATTTAGACAGTGTATGTGACCTAACTTCTCTATGCTAATGAGAAAAGTAATTTTCAAGACAATTTTAACATATTGTGAATCAAAAAATTGTACCTACATTTGATTTTCTTGAATAAAAAAGCATTTTTTTAAGCAAATTGGCATGATTTGGTAAAACTTTTGCAATTATTATTGAAAGTTGTATCAGAAAAAAGACAAAGTTTAATATTGCAAAGCTTTTTTAAATAAAAAAAAATTCAAAAAATTAAGATAGCAAAAAAAAAATACATCAAATAATTGCACGTACAGTAGCTTTAAAGTCAAATTTCTTTCAGTTTAGTAATGAAAGTGCCATTGTTTGGCTCTAATTATAAATTTGAGACGGTTGTTAATTAAAAACACAAGCTTTGACGTAAATTCTGTTCGTATAGTGTTTCGTTTCTCTTCAAAATTACAGATTTGAGAAGATTTTTGATAGTTATATGAGTTTTTGAGCTTTATTTACCAAAAAGCCCCACAGATGCTTAATGGGGTTGAGGTTTAAAGATGGTGGTGGATGAGGCAACTAAGATTTTACACTGTAAAGCAGCCACTTGCTTACTAATATAGACTAATGCTTCCGGTCATTAACCTCTAACAGTATAAAATCATTCAGTAACTCAATTCTTTCAAGACTGGCCTTAAATTTTTTACTCAAATATTCAAATTTTTGTGTTTTTCCATATTGTTGTTTCAATAAAAACAGGATTGCAGACACCATTTGAATCCATAACTCCCCAAACCACAATGCTTTCACCTTCATGTTTCACCGTAGGCTTTAATTGCTTACCTATACTTTTGTGTTCGGTTTTTGGTACCAAATTTTGACCGTTAAATCCAAAAATCTTGAAATTTTTTCGTCAACTAAAATAACATGAACTGTTCTAAGAAGCAAAACAGAAAAACTTGATAAATAATTCCAAATCAAGTAACTTCAAGCCGCAAAAGTCTTACACAAAAACCTACCATTTACCTATATGATTTCAGTTGCTGTACGTGCAATTTTTTGATACAGTGTATGTCGTTAAAAGGAATAAAAAATTCTGATAATCAACCAAAAACATGTTGTAACATGCTTAAAAAATACTATCACAGTACTGACAAATTAATTTGTGACATACTTTCTACACATGTAAACATATCACTCTTAAAGTATACAACGTTAAAAAAATAAAACGACTGTGGTTATCTATACATAAAAAGTGCCTTTTTCACAAAACCACCATGCAAACGTCTTGAAACTAAAACAAAATGGCGTTTCAGCGGGAAATCTTTTGAATTCAAAAATAAAAGTAAATTCTCGGACGACATTCAATCATGATTATTTTATTCAGCAATAAGTATTTTGACTTAATTTTTGCATAATTTTGTCAAGCAAGTACTACACTCAAACCTTTCTATGAACAACATTTATATTTCTATTCATTAGAAAAAAGTAGATTTAATCGGAAAAACAAGGAACGGACATGCCACGGTACTGACATTTTAACTACACTTTTCTAAGCCATGTGGAATTAGATTCAAAGGAGAATGGGCAAATTTGTATGAAACGTGGGCGTTTTGTTACTTTTGGATGTGGTTAAAGCTAGAACTATAATGCTCGGAGGGGCACTTAAGTGGTCGGAAGAAAACAAGCGAATACACGGAAAGCATTTGACGCGACTATAATTGCGAAGTGGAGCGTTTCGTCAAGTTTCGTTCAACTTTGGTTACGGAAGTGAGGTGCGCTCCCGAGCGCACCTCACTTAAGTAAAACTGACATTTGGTGAAATAGGAATGCCAAAAAGAGAAAGATGATAGTTACATTATGGGTGTGTTCCCCTTTTTTCGGTACGGAAAGCTACTTTTCGTTGGTTTTTGACATTAGCTTCAGTGCCCTTCCGACTATTATAGTTCTACCTTAAGTCCTACAACGAACGTACAGAATTTTTTTCATTGTGGTGTACTGCAAAAAGGAAAAAAATGCATTTTTGTTTTAACACTTCAATAAAGTTTGACTAAGTATTCTTGCTTCTGACCAAAGCAAATATAGAAAAGGAGAGTGCAATAAGAAAAACTGTCTGAACAATGTTGTATTTAAAAAGATTGCCATATAACATCATTAATAAGTACATTTACCGTAATATCATACATATACTACAATCTGCATTGTATTAAAAAAATGTTTGATAGATATGTATGTATGTATGTATAAACAAAGTGCGTAAAGTCAAGCTCTTAATCGCACTTGATTCCGTTGTGTGTAATCGAATGTCCTCCGTTTGGTTTTCGTCAAAAAAGGGCTAATATCGGTGGTACTTTGGAACGTTGCCTCATGTCTTTTCATATTATTACGAACATCATAGCCACCAAGTGGTTTATTCGTTTAAAGTTATCATAATTAATGTCTACAAATGGGGATGTGTTTTCCCTATCATGTAGGTACTGGCGTTTAAAAAACGTCAATTTGCCAACCTCCTACTTTAAGGCATTCAAACATGAAGTTTAAATCCTGATTCAAATAACATGTTAACATGTTAAATAAAAAAAGCAGTTGAAGTAAATTGTACTAGGTGTATTTGAAACCGTTGGGGGGTTCTGGAATCTCCCAAAACACACTACTTCAGTGCCGAGATTCAGCTAATTCGAAGCCGCAGGGAGTGAGTGAGATGAGTCACTTTTCGTCGAAAATCGATTCAGTTAGCAAAAGGGAGTGAGTGAGCGAGTGAAATGAAATGTCAGATTACTCGCCAGATATTTCCGCAGTGACTTGGTGTATGTGTTGGTAAATTTCTAGTTTTGGATAGGTATATGTGCTTTTCTCAAGAATTCCTATTCATGGATAGGAAACGAAATAAAAAACAACAACGTAGATAAAAACAACTACCCTTTCCTTGATTCTTTAATTTTATTTTATTATCATATGCACATATATACATATATTAAATAAATCTATATTCTATTCACTTTCAACACTTTTAAACTTTTTATTTCTCAAGGGTGAAACTCACATTAAACTTTAATTATGACAAACAAAATAATTGAAACAAAATATACTCCAAACTCCATTATTAAAGATTCCTATGTTAACATTGGTGTATTTGTTGTTTCATTTCGTTTTGCGTAACGAGTGTGACAAGGAGGAAGAATGTAGCTCTTTTATATTTATTCTTTGTCTTATGTTCGAAACTAAATTCGAACTTACTCATTTCACTTAAATAGCTGAATCACTTTTGCGAGTAAAGTGAGATGAGTCGGCGAGTAAGGCGAGTCATCTCATCTCACTCGCTGAAATAGCTGAATCTCGGCACAGGTCATGAGACCTTTGAAGTTAGGATATTTATCATAACACACACTTATAATATAATTACGATTCGATATTGCTCTATGCAATTGCATCCTAATAACATTTAAATATCTTCTTTTCTAAATGAAATGCCCATAGTAAAAGTTGCTCCTGAGTAACATATCTTTCATTTGACACTAGTTTCATTAATGGCTGCTAACGCCCAAAAATGCCCATGCTCCTTCAGTCATGATATCAAAATGTAGATTGTAGTAGGTACGTATCCATTTACGCAACTCAAACCAAAAATATATACGAACATTTTAAATTAAATAACAAAAAAAGCACTGGACACAAAGAATCACAGTTGGCACGGAATCACCTATATAGAATAGAAGATTGAAGTATATATTTGTTTTTAGGCTTTAGGTCAACGATTTTCACTAATGGCTCGAAAACTATCAATTATTCGTTAATTTCATCAAGGTACAATTGAAAGTACATATTCATAATTTCCAACAAATCTCTGTTCAAGGTTTTTTTCGACGACATCCCATTTACTCTCAAGCCTTAGTCAAAAATGCACGTACAGCTCCGACCAAAACAATAGTAGTACTCCTTATCAAAAAAACAAAATTGAAAAAAGTTGATCCCTTAATTTAAAAAATTAATACCCATGTTTTTTTTAAGTTTTTATTTTCGAAAAAAGATAATTTCAAATACTTACTTTTGAAATACAGCGATCAAAAAAATAGTAGTGCGAAAATAGTCCACCTTTAAATACTACACAAAAGCAATGTTTGGCGAAAATTGGTATCATATGATATAGTTGAGGGTTTGAACCTTAAACTTTACATTTAATTGCAAGTCCCTGGTTGGAAATAACCGCAGAACAACGGCGGCGGCGTTGCATCCACTTTATCAGGTTTTCACACCTATCTACAATTATCGAACTCCATGAGTGCTGTATAGCATTCCAAAGGGCTTTATTGTTAGTTGGCTGGCAACTAGCAAAAATATGACCAATTTTTCAATTAAAACTATGAACGTGTAACGGATAAATGTTTTGAGATGTTCAATTTTAGAAGTAAGAGAAAATTAATATTTCTTCACATAAACCGCACTACTATTATTTTGACCGGAAGAATTCGTAGCTTTGATTAATAACTATTGTTTAGTTGTCATATATTACCATTGCAAAAAGAAATTGTTGCTATGACAGCAAAAATATAAACGATGGGAGTTGAAAGTATTACAGCCAAATAATTGAAAAAAAGAGTGTGCAGTATAAGCGTGCATTGGAAGTTATACTTCTCCACTCCAATGCATCTATCTCGCCACAAGTCCATATGGTCTTTTATTAATATAACTAAGGGTCAACACATCTATAACCTACGAACTCATGGGTTCTTGTATCTATCTTAATGAAAAATAAACGTATTAATAGATTCTAATATCACAATGGTCACATGAATAATAAACACTATCTGGACGTGGGGAGGAGAGATAAATGTATTGAGGTGGAGAAGTATAACTTCCAATGCACGTTTATACTGCATTCTTTTTTTCAATTATTTGGCTTTAACTTTCAACTCACATTGCACAGATCTCGTGGTGGACATTTGGACTAAAGCCTATACATTTTTGCCCGTTCACCTTCCGGCATGTTGCGAGTTCCTAAACCCCTACCTTGAGCAAAATATGCCAAGAAAATAGTTCCCAAAATGCAAACGGGAAACCTCCTCCTAAGCACACTGTCCCAAAATCCAGAAAATTCTTTTTTCTTATGCAAATGCAAAAGTATTTATTGAAATTATGCCACGCAATTCACTTGCATTTGCATGCTCTTACTTTCTAAATCTTGGGCTTAGGAATTTGGCCATTGGCTCCTGAAGCCATCGGGATAGAAAAAATTTTGTTTCCTTACTCCATTTTGCATGTAGGTATTCGTTTTATGTCGTTTTCCATTGGACATTCAGAAGCCTTCCGAAGCGTCCGGAAGTCTTCTCAAACCATTCCATTGGCACAAAAATCCTCTTCTGACGATTCTGAGAAGAGAATTTCGCTTCTTGATTTGAAATCAGAATCCACTCCAGAAGCACTAATACATTCAAACTCAAACGTCAAAACAAACTGCAGTGCAACTTCATATTTTTTTTTCATCCCATTTTAATTAATTGTGCACTCGTAAGCACTGAATTTAATAAAATTTAATAAACAAATTAAGAAAAACAAAAAGAAAAATTATTATTTGTATGTAAGGGGTGGATACACTATTGTTTTTAATTTCACTATTTGTGTGCCAGCAAAAAGTTTCTATTTAATGATTCACTAGTACAGAGACAAAACTTCAGAATTGAGTAGAAGTAACAAGCACTGTTCCATTGGATTCAGAATGAGTGTCTTCTTGAGTGAAACCAATGGAAAACGACATTAGATTAATTTGATTGTTTTTTTAACACGCTTTTATTTTTTTTGTTATTACTTACCATTTTCAGTTTCCATTTCTTGCAGAATATTTGGTTTTTTGTTTTTATTTTCCATTCTTGATTAGTTATTTTGTAATCGTTTACTTACTTTACTTCATTTACTGAAATTTCATTACTGAAAACAGAAAAGACACACGCGGCTTTAGTTAAATGTCGATCTGGCTTTTTTTTTTTTTTTTTGTTACATTTGACTTACGTCAACTTGGCATATTGACAGCTAGTACAAAACAGCCACGAGAAATTTCTCGGACCAAATCTGGTAAGGAGGGGAAATTTTATGACAGCTCTTTTTGGTCCGAAACAGTACAAATTTTCAAGTGTGGAACGACTTCGGACTAAATCTGGCGGTTTCAAACAGTTTGAAAGTCGGCATGGAACACACCTATTGTTATATTATTGAATTGACATAACAATTTTTTTGTTCAACTTTAATCAATCGCTTGTAATGAATGGTGATTGATGACAATGCAAAAAGAGTTAATTATGATCAGATCATACTAGTTAAGGGAATGATTTTTACGAGCGCGTGCTTGTCGACTCTCTAAATGTAATATAGCTTTTTTTATGACGGACATCTTCCACGCTTCTGTGCCGTCGGAAATGCTTCTTATTTGCGTTGTTAGAATTTCGGTTAACCACTTTAAACTAATCGCATTTGAAAGTCCTCGATTGCCTGAGTGGATTCCGCCAAAAATAACATTTTGTTGCCTTTTTTTGACTGTAAATGCAATTTTCTTAAAAAATGTTTTGACCACACTTAAACTTAAAGTGGAATGTGGTGCCAAACTGATAACAGTGACAGCAACGATGTAAAAAAAAAACAATTATGTATAACTTTCGAGCACCTAAACTTCTTAGAACTATTATTTTTATCAGAGCGAGCGTTAAATCAACTAGTATCTACATATAGATGTTTTTCTTTTTTAGCTCTGAGCTTAGCTGAGCTGATCAGAGCTCTCCGATTTAACAATGAAACAAACCGCAGCAATGCACGGTCATCTGATTATAAATTGTCGGTACCAATATATTTTATTTGTTATTTCTTAAATGATATCACCCTTTGAACCGCGAAACTAGTCCCATTTTAATTGTTTTTGTTAATTAAACTGCACTAACGGGCTGACTTACACCTTTCAAGTTTTATTGCAACTTATTGGCTCTATTATGCGCAGATAGGCTTAGGCTGAGTTGCAAAATCTTGAAGTCCAAAACTTATTTTAAAAGGAAGTTGTCAATTGAAAAAAAAATTGCCTTCATAATATACCTACTTGCAGCTAAAACAGCATAACCCCATTCCCCACCGCTCCCATTCAACCAGAAATCTTTTCCAGATTTTTGTCTTATCACTTAACATTAATCTCTTAACCCCCACGCCCACAATAATCGCATGCTACTTACACAAAAAAAAAACGCCACCAATTATTGAGCTTAAGACATTTATTTTTTTTTCTCTCACTTACCTGAATGCTTCCGTATGCATATGTATAGGTACTAAAGTGACAATCTTAAAACGATTTTAAAAATGGCGCCACATATTATTGAGTTACTATAATACAATGAGGGTATTTTTAACTTGCTATTCCACTTAAATTGTATACAATGCAAAGTGTCAACTTCTAAAAAAAGAAAGAGCCAAATATAGTTCTCAAACCTTTCAATCACCATTACTGGGAGGAGCATCGTCATCAAAAAAAAATGTCAAAGTAGGCGTTTCCATAGGTATATATTCTTTCTCATTCGCACATTTATTAAAAATGGTTGTCATTTTTCTGTTCGGAAACACTGGCGTTAAAGTGAAATACCTCATGAACCTGTTCCTTTGAATACTCCTCTCAACTCAACTGGTTTGATTCAGCCAGGTGGCAGCTGATTACCTTGATTCATTATTATTGCTTGCAGTTAGGAAGCGGCTTTTAGAGCGTACGGTTGTGTTTTCAGTTTTTAATATCTATTCCGTGTTTTTAATTAGTTTATACCTATTTAATTTACTGCTTTTTTTGGATTCGTTTTTGTTGTTATGTACCTAAATACATACGTATGAAATGTGTTTGTTTTTCATGTGACGTATATGACACTTATTTGACGTTCTTTGATTGTTTTATCGTGCGTGCGATAACATTTAATTAAAACAAACTCTTCTTCCCATTTATCAATTTATCATCACCGCGTGAATAATAACCTTTGCTTTGAGATTGTTTAAGTTTTTGTTCGGTTAAGTTTAGGTAATAATTGATTTTACTCAGTAGATACCTACCTACTACAGATTTTAATGAGAGGAGGTGTTAATCAAATTATTCTTAGTTGATATACATAGATATAATTATTCAATATCTTAAAAAGAATTAAACTTACTTCTTGCTTATTGGATTGACAAAAGAGGTCAGCACAGCCAGCGGAACTAACCTATCTTTATAATTTATTCCAATACCAACCGACCGTAATTAAAACAATAATTTAAAAAAGTTATAAAAAAAAATATATTGGTTTTCTTTGTGTTTACCTATTTGCATATATATACCATCCGACATATACATATGCATTGTGTGAATTGAATAAGTGGATTTATCGATTAAGGCGCCTTTATTTAAATAAACATACCTTACACTTTCCGACGGAATAATGATGACAAAAAATTCTTTCAAATTGAACTTCCTGTAACAGCAAAAGTTGAATGCAAATTAACGGTGAGTTTGATTTAAATTTGTATATTTAATAATAGTAGGTAATATATACCGGCAGAGTTTTAAGGCATTGAGGGAGTCACTGAGTATTTATAAAATTTTTCTTAAACATGTCTCCAATCCAAAGTAGTTTTTATCCCATTTGAGACGGAGCTGGTGATAAAACAGCTTTTTAACAAAGAAGAAATCTTAACCTATTCAGGAGAGACTAACTTTATTTAATTTAATTGAGAAAGTATTTAAAATCATTCATTATAATTAGCATAATAGTAAAAAAAACAGAACTGTTTTATCCGAGGTACTGTCTCTTGCAAGGAACTGACAAATCCTCCAGGAGTATATACTTGTCATGAATAAGTGCTTCTCATCTAGCTGTTCGGACTCAGCAAAAAACTGTAGGTTCCCTCCATTCCTGCCAACAACACGCACACAGGAATGGTTGAGAGTTGTTAGTCACTAGGTCCTGGCTCTCCACGAGCCGTTGCGCCACCCAATTTATTCTATTTATAATAGTCAACCAGGAATTATTTGTAATAAATGTAAATTTGGAAGCGACTGGAGGCATGCATGCAGTTTTACTATTAGCTCAAAGGCGCAAATTCGATATATGTATGTAAATTGTAATAGCTTTGGTCCAGAGATTTTTCGGAACAAATTGTCAAATTTTCACACAGAGAAGCATATTGCCGAAAAATTATGGAACGGTTTGGTGGCAACTTTTGGGAACAATTTGAAAGACCGAATTGTCTGCCCAAAGAAATTTCTTGGTCAGACTTTGTATAAGGAAATGTTTTATTCTCTTGTGAGCGCTCTCTTCTACCCAAAACTAGATACCCAATTGTTATACTACGTTTTCATTAGAGCCGAAATGAGGTAATTTCGCAAATCACAGAAAAAGTATTTTCATTTGTAATTTGGTAATTTCGTTTGACAGCTCATTTCATTTTTGAATTTCAACTGGCTGTTAATCGCTTTTTGTTGTTGTTTTCTTTTGTCTCCTTCCATTGCGCTTTGACATTTTCATACAAACCAATTCAGAGCTCTTCAAACTGTGGCTAATTGGGTGTGTTCGTTAGGTTTTGACCTAATTTCCAACCTAATTTCGTGCAAATTTGGTTGAAATTATCTCATTTCCAAATGTGAATTTGTATGGGAAATGAGATGATTTCGTATCGCATTTGGAAATTTTCAACGAAATTACCTCATTTGGCCTAATGAAAACGCAGTATTAGAGTGTAAAAACGAAATAGGGCATAAATTGGCCTCAAATATAGTACAATTGGGGGTTTTGCGTAAGGATCTGAATCACACCTAATGTGTGATTTAAAACCAATTCTTAAAATTTGAATGTAATTATCACTATCACATTTCTTATTGTGTAATGGACTGTCAAGTTGTGTGTGATGAAAAATTAGATACATATCATATTCTGTTTTCACACTACGAGTAAATGATTTTTGACAGGGGTGCTTATATAACTGCGGCTGTGTGAGATAGTGTGGAAGCACAGTACACATATTGAAGGTTATCATTAGGGTTTTGATTTTTGTTCAGTTCTGCGCATATATCAAAATTTGTGTCAAATGTCAATATTTGTTGTTGTTTTTACTTATATTTAAGTCATCACGTTCCCAGCCATTTTTATTTCTGACAATTTCCATTTTAATTTGTTGTTGTTTTTACGTGTATTTTCTTCCTCAAGTTCACAGCCATTTTTTATTTCCGACTGACAACCTGCGCAGTATAATACCTTAGATTTGTGTATTGTGGTATGGAAGGGCTTTTAATGAGGATGCTGTTTGTATAGACATAGATATGGGAATAATCGGAAAACATATGACGCGACTATAATTGCGGATTGGGACGTTTCGTTCACTTTGCTTTCGGAAGTGAGGTGCACTCCCGGTCGGCCTTCACTTTAGTTAAACTGACAAAGTGACAACTGGTGAAATAGAAATGCCAAAGAGAGATAGGTGATACGTTCAGTATGAGTATGTGTTCCCCTTTTGATGATACGGAAAGCTTCTTTTCTTTGGTTTTTGAAATAATCTTCACTGAAGATTCTTCAGTGCCCTTCTGACCATTATAGTTCTACCTTAAGGTTGAACTTTAATTCTCTCAAGTGGTCGGAATAAAACAAGAAAATCATACGATGCGGCTATTATTGCGGAGTGGGACGTTTCGTTTAGTTTCGTTCACTTTTGTTTTCAGAAGTGAGAAGCGAGCGCGAGCAAAAACAACTAAAGGTTTCTGAATTTTTGTTTGGATAGCCAGATATTCTAATGAATAGGTACTCCAAATCAATCTTCTTTAACCGGACAATTCTTATGCTAACTTCTAGAGTGAAAAATTGGGCTTCGTACAAGTTGAACGCTGGGGTTAAAGACGTTCATGGCCGTAGCCAGGCCTACGCTAGGGTGAGCTCAGCTCACCCAAAAAAATGTTGAGCTCACCCAAAAAATTTTTAGATTTTGCATATTTCTAACTTGAGAAAAGAAACTAAATATTTCTTTGTTTCAAAATTATATTTTAAATTTGCGCCAACACAAACATTTTGATTAATTACTTCATACGATGCATCGGAATCGGAAAGCTCTGTTATGGGTTACATTATTGAGAAATATTGTTTTTAGTTGGGATTTTTTTTTCAAACTATCAGGAACAGAGGAATTATATCTCCAAATGCGGAATGCAGCAGGTGACAGAATGCTGTTGAATATGTGTCAGCCTGAAAGCCACAGAGAATTAGAAGTCGATCTTAACGATAATGCGAATCAATTCTTTATCGTCACTCTTGGAGAAAGAGATTTTGATTATTAAATTGAAGTTTCAATATTAAAGCGGTTTTTTTTCTTAAAATTGGATTCGTGGTGATCTCAGCAAAAATGTCTGCTAATCAAAAAATTAACAGATATAGAAGAAAACTTCAAATGCTCATTTCTATTAAAATTATTTTTTCGACAACTTATCCCTAGTTTTTGAGACAGTACAGTACAGTACAGTTAATTTAATAGCAAAATACAATACATTACGATGTTTGAATTTTTTGTTCGTTTTCAAACCTAAATTTCTTGAAAATACTTGATGAGACAAAGACTGATCCCTTTAATCATAGGTATAATATTCGTGTCTTTTTGTAGTATTTATTAAAACAAGGTTGGGGCTGAAAAATTTGCATGAAAGTATGTTTTTCTAAGCCCCCACAGAATTGGATGAAAAAACGAAGATGAGACCAAGCAATTTGAATATAAGAACATAGGCTTTATTTATTCCAAGCCTTACAAGAAACAAAAAGGTCGGAAATTCAGAGTTGGGGCTAACCAATTTACGCCTTAAATGTGTTTTTTCCAAGCTATTAGGGAATTGGAAAAAATGAGAATGTGGCTAGCATTTTTTTCCCAAGCCTTAAGGAAATTCGACGAGGTTAGGGCTTTACAATTTTACATGTAAGCTAATGTTATCCCAAGCTTTAAGGAAACTGAATTAAAATGTGATGTTGGGGCTTAATAATTTACATGTTAACTGTGTTTTTCTTGACGGAAAAATAATGCTGCGTTTTTGTTCAAGCCCTTAGAGCATTTGGCGAAACAAGGTAACTTCAGTTAATTTAAATGTTCAATAAAATTCAGCAACTTATATTTTCGTTTAATAATTTTTTTCAGAAATTGAAAACCGAAATTCAGATATGTAGGTGTCTGTATTGAGTGAAAAATGTTAACATTTGCCTTGAAAATTCCTTTTCAGATAAAATTTAGAGTAAACCATGCTATTGCCTTAAGGTGAATAAACGAAAGTTAAGGATATCGATAGAATCCATCATTAAAGAAAGGATCCTATTGAATTTGACCACAAGAGCAAATGACACCTTTTTTCCAAAGCTCCGGGAAATTTTAGAGCTTAACTCTAAAAACTGTGTTTCTGATGAAAAATAAATAACTTTGCCAGGTTTTCGAGCAACCGAATCAAACAATATATTAAGAGTATTCATACAACAGTGTAAAGTCGTCGTAAACGTTGTAAACTTTTAAAACTTCGTAATTCTGTCAAAATTTGTATGGAAAATTTGACAGATTTACGAAGTTTACAACTTTACTACAATTACGACGACTTAACGCTGTTGCATGAATACGCTTATTGTTTATTAAAATCAAATAAATGTCCTCGAAATTGAAAATAAAGATTTGTAGTTCAAAGATATTTTGACGATTTTATACGTTTTCTTAAAACGATGCAATTTTTAATCTAAGTTTCTCTATTTTGGATTTCCTTAAGATAATAAATAAATAAAATTAAATAAATTAATTGAAAAATATTCATTAAATATTTATGATGGGAAATGGTAGGATCATTCAAACTAAATGGCGTGGTTGTTAATGGTTGTTTTAGCCAATATCAATAACATGTTTTAGCCAATATCTTTGTAGAACGTGGTAAAATTTTACTCCCATACAAAATTCTCCGCAAAATTTTACCTAGTAATTTGGCTGAGCAGTACGCAAATCCAATTAAATTTTCATTTCTTACTATACATCACCAAGATGCCTGTCAAAATTAAGTGCATGAAATAGTTGTTCGCCACATTATTCTCGAGCTAAATTTGTACAGATTATTTTATTCTTAAGATTTAGATAGACTTTACTTTGTTAAAATGAAAATTGGAAGAGAGAGATATTCGAGAAAAACCCATTTTATTTTATCAGATTTACTTGAAATATTTAAGAAGAAAAATTCTTTGAAATTGTTGAGTAAAATTTGTATTCTGAGAACAGCTGTTTTATGTGATATTCTCCTGGTGTTTGGAGAGAAATGTGGGAGCTAAATTCCAGCACGATCTGTGTACTGCCTATGTATTCAATGTATAAATTCTTCAAAAAACATTCAGTATAAAAAGAAAGACATTTGAATTATCTTAACAAAATTTTGTACTGCTCCTTTTCCAATGATAACATTTTTCATTAGTTATATTTTTGTATTATGAAACAATTGTTTGACTCTGCCGACTGGCCTACATTCTGATAAAAGAAAATTAGGATTGAGAAATGTCTAAAATAGGAGCCTCAAGCCCCCCCACAGCCAAATCCTGGATCCGCTACTGGTGATGATCGCTGCATTAGGTGGCAGCACATCTATAAAACGATTCATTATTTCAGCACTTTTAATAGAACTATAAGATGGTCATCAGTAACCAATCAGACGCTTTGTAGTCTTTATTTTCTTGGATTCCAAAAGACACGATTGAATTTATAAGAAATAGATAATATTTTGGTTAAATTTGCCGAAAAACCCGAAGAGCCCAACTTATTCAACTTTTTCAAATACTTTGCTTTTATTTTTTTATTTAATGCAAATTTTTTTAAATCAGGTACAGGTCTTATAATTTTGTTAAAAAATGTCAGCTCACCCAAAACTACCTTGAGCTCACCCATACGTTTGATCCTGGCTACGGCCGTGTAAGACGTTAATTGATGACCATATCATGATGAAGACCTAATTAAGGTAAAGAGATTATTTTGTTGTCTGGTGCTTTAGTGCTGCTCAAGGTCAAAAACAAATGTTTCTTTGGTTTCAATGAATAAAGAGCCTTCAGTAAAAACTTTACCCATGTAATATTTTCTGTCTCTCCGTACAAATATTTGCCCCAACCCCCAAGTCAGTATCAAGAAAGCCCTGAATTGGATTTCGTCATTCTGTTTTCGGAATCTTGGCATTCAGGATTTTTCGCAATTTCGAGATTTTGGCATTTCGTACCCATACTTTAATTAAAGCCTAGTACGCTGCTCATGCGAAACTAAATTTTTAGTTGGTCTCCACGAAGGAAACGAAATGCTCACGAAAACAAAGTGGATAAATACTAATTGAAAGTTGCACAAATTCAAAAAAATTGCAAAATAATTGCAAGCAGCCATGTTGTAATGAAGAAAACAACAAAACTTAACACGAAAAATCACAAATGGCATTTTTCCTCATACAATAAATGGTCTGAATAATTAGTTATGTGCGAAAAAATGATGTAGATCTCTGCAATGCGGGTAAGCATCATGTAAGGCATAGTTTACAGTTCCCATGCGAAAAAAAAATCAAAATTTTCGATACGATTTTACACCTATTCTGATGAATAATATTCAAAGCAAAAACATTTGCCTTGGCGTAAGCCACCCATTGAGTTATTAATGTACCCTAAATTAATAAACTATAGGCCAAAAAATGGAAAATAATCATTTTTGGACGCAAAAACCATTTGCATGCAAATAGTGCCTTGAGGTGATTTTTTTTGGAAGTGTAAACCGACCATCAAAAAAAATATTTTATTCACCACACTTTTTTTCGCATTCAAATCAATTGCTGGTACATTGTTTTGCATGACATTCCATGACAGCATTGTTTTTTTTTTGCATGAAACTGTAAACCAATTATGGAAACAATTAATTTTACATTCCACGTCAATTATTTTTAACATATCGGAATATTTGAATTATTTTTTTTGCGCACGGGAACTGTAAACTAGGCTTAATGCAAAAAAATAAAGTGTAGATTTTTTCAGACTTTGCTAACACCCCATGTCTCAGTGATGAAAAAGGTAGCTAGGCCAAATTTCAAAAAGATTGGAGGGTATTTAGATTTTGGACCGTTTGATCAGTTTTTTAAAAGTATGCACAAAATACGATTTGTCAATCTAAATTAAATGGGAAAACTATAAATTGTAAAATAGAATTAAAACCGTACTTAAACTAGATAGGGTAACCCGGGGCATAACGGGCACCTGGGGTATAATGGCCCCCCTCCGTATTTCTCTGTTGAATAAAGTGGCAACTTCGAAACTAAAACTCCCTGATCTAGTTTGTCCTTGGCAATTGGGGGAATTTCCTTTTCTGAATAAAAGTGACACGTGTGCTTTGTTTTGGATGAAAGAACATTTTTCATTGTGTTGAAGTTATTTTCAAGTGAACTAAAAGGCGATTTTTTGCGAAAAAGTAGATTTTAAATTGGATTTTTACCACTTATCATTAAAGTAAGTTAACATTTTTCATATATCTAAATCCAGTTGCTTCAGTTCTACGGTTGAATTAACTACAATTTTTTTAAATTTTATATAGAACAAGACATGAGACAGAATGGACGAGGCATAATGGACATGGGTGCCCATTAATTTTATTCTCTTTTTGCTTGTTTGTGCTTATCTACCAGCATTAATTTGGAATTGTATCAGATGAAGAAAACTAAGCGACAAGAATGGACCGTAGATAATATGCGACGCGCTGTAGAAGACGTTAAAACAAAAAAGATGAGTTGCAAGGCGGCGGCCCATAACTACAGAATTCCTCGAACTACTTTACAAAGATTTTTTGAAAAAAGCGGTTCTAAATCCTGACCTTCCACTTGTTGTTGCAAAAGTGTGTCATTTTAAACCTGTTTTTTCTTTGGATCAAGAAAAGGAGTTAGCCGAATATCATAAGGATATGGAAGGGCGTCTTTTTGTCTTTTCCATGAAAGAATTTCGAGAACTAACCTATGAACAAGCAAGAAAATGAATTAGCCAACAATTTTGACGCGCTGAAACACGGATGGCTGGAGAAGATTGGGCACACAACTCTTTCTAAAACGAAATGCAACGATTTCATTAAGAAAACTGGAAGCAACATCCGCAGCTCGAGCTATGGGGTTTAACCGTGTTGCTGTCAGAAATTTGTATCAACTGCTGGAAGAGTGCATCGAGAAATTAGATTTTTTGTTGAATAGAATATTCAATGTTGACGAAATGGGAATAAAAACGGTTTGCAGAGTTTCGGAAAAATTTTGGCAACAAAAGGGAGGAAACAAGTCGGATCACTTTCTTCATCAGAGCGAGGACAGCTTCTTCCGGTAGAAATTTGTATGAGTGCTGATGGTTCATATATGCCACCTATGTTTATTTTTCCTCGGAAAAGAATGAAAGTCGAGCTCATGGATAGAACACCCCCTAATTCATGGGATGGATGGATAATGGATGGATTACAAAAGAATTGTTTTTATAGTGGTTCAAAAGGTTTATTGAATGGTCGCGGGCAATAAAGGTTCACCCCGTTTTGTTACTTTTAGATGAACATGCCAGCCACGTTAAAAGCATGGAAGTCATTGATGTAGCGAGGGCCAGTGGTGTGATCATGCTGTGTTTCCTACATCGTTGCACTCATGGGTTGCAACCCTTGGATGATAGTTTTATGAAGCCCCTGAGTTCATACTATGAAGTGAAGAAATGGCTCAGGCAACACCCTGGAAGAACAGTCACCCACTATCAGGTAGGAGAGTTGTTTGGTAAGGCCTACCTAAGATCTGCCACAAAGTCGGTCGCCATAAACGGTTTTCAAAAGACTGGAATATGGCCCGTAAACTCCAATGTATTTGAAGACCACGATTTTTTGCCATGCCAAACCACGCACATGCCAAATGAAGAGGAGCCTCCGATTTCAGACGAAACCACTCTTGTTCACCCATTTTCTATACCACCAGGTTCATCAACAACCAGTGATCCACTGATGTTATCTCCAAACCCTGATTTGGAAAAGAATTGTTCTACGATGTCTCCCCAAAGTTCCATTAATCTGAAACCAATAGATGCATCGATATCATCCCCAGAGGTCAGAGCGTCGTCAACTTTTTTCAATAAATATTTCCCAACTCAAAAAAGAGTTTCTAAGGCGCAGCTTGAAGGTGATTCCACCCAATCAAAACCCTTCACTAACAAAAAAGAAAAAAACAGCACAAACAAGATTTTCACACGGAAAGAATAGGTAATCTTCAGAAAGCGAAGAGGTTGTAGAGTGTATTTATTTTCTTAGGTAAAGCCTAGTAGGCAGATCGCACTGCGTTTTAAAATTTCTATCCAAACACCAGCTAAAACCTTAGTTAAATTTTGATTAAGATTTTGGTGGCGAATATAGCACAGAAAGTAGCTGCTCTATACTATATTTCAAGAAGAATCTAATGAAATAAAATGGGTTTTTCCCTTTGGCGTTGATAAATCATTTGTCCTTGAATATTTCTCGGTTTCAATGTTAGTTTTTACAAAGTAAAAGTGCACATAAATCTTTAAAATAAAAGAGCCTGTCACAGAAACCAAAATAAATATTTGGGAGCTATCATTTATGGTCATACAATTCAATTGGAAATATTATGACTGTTCGAACGGACATTTTCAACATGCTCGGACTCTACATGCTCCATTATGAATTAAAAAAGAAAAACGCTTATTTATTTAAAAATTAAAAAACTTCTTCAGAGTTTTATTTATGCGCTTGTTTTTAGCATACAAATTTAATTTTCGAAGCTTGCATAGAAACAGCAGTGTTATTTTCAATAAGTTTGATATCCCTTTCATGTGTGAAAATGAAAATAAAAAAAATGATTTTGCGCATTAGTACCTATTTTATGTGTTGTATTGCCTCGATTTTATCAATAACAGTCTGACAACGCTGGCCGCGCCGCCGTCGAGGCAAAGAATCTACAAAAAGTTTGCAGCGCACCACTGGTACCTATCTATACATATCAAGTACTTTTAACTGCTTCCCAAAGCTGGCTACTATTTGCTGGTTTGGCATCATAAACTACTTTTTTAAGCTCTCCCCATAGATTTTCAATAGGATTCCAATCAAGGGACTGAGCTAGCCAGTCCATGACATGAACCCCATTTTTGCGTTTTTCTTGGGCTACGAGCTGGTAATTTTGCTTCCAAGATTCTTCTTTGGGTGGTTATATCACTGACTGTCAAATTCAACTGTTTTCGAATTTATACAGCGGACTTTTTTTTAATATAGTTTAGACTATCTCAAGATCCTTCTTATTCCACCTCTGTTTTCAGGTTTGTCAACTCACTCAAAAACTCACTCGTTTTTATTTTACTTAAGCAATAATTTCACAATTAAACTTATCATTTTGGCGGTGAATAAACAAATACGCTGGATTTCTTAATAGAATTTGTCTTCTCTTCGCAGCGACAATGTCAACGTTTGTTGTTCCTCAGTGCAATGCTTATCACGACCCACTTTTGTTGACATTAAGAAAAAGTTATTTTAAAAGCATTTGCCTGCTTCAAAATATTTTCATTAAAAACTCACTCGTTTTTATTTTACTTAAGAAATAATTTCACAATTAAACTACCAAAATATTAAATATTAATAGAGCACTGCTATTTTAATGTGCTGTGCATGACAATATGTTCCTTTCCTTAGTAAAAGTATGTAACTATTTGTCTACAATGATCATGAATTGTTTTCTATACCTAGTTGTCTCTTTTTTGCTGCTTAAGATTACACATTGCATACACTGGGTACGACTATTTTCTTGATCACAGCTGACATATGTATGTATTAATTATATAGTTCAAATAATTTTGCGTTTAAAAATTTCAAAAGGACAAAGGTCCCCGGGCCAAAAATGTAACATTTTATTGGGACATAAGTCCCAGAACTATTTAGTAAGTATGAAATATATTTTGATTAGGGGGGCAAGCCCGCCTCCCTGCCCTCTACTCTTCCAAGTATTTGAATACTAAAATACCGTTCCTTGCAGTAAAAATCAATCTTTTATACGCATGTTAAGCTTTCAATATTTAAACAGTTAGTTAGTTAAGCTTCCGAACTGACAAAGTTAACATCATGGAAAGTGAAATAATTGCAAAAAATGAAAGTGTTGAAGCTTTTGAGTTTATGCTAGGGCTCCAAAATATTTTTGTGCCTTATGCTATGTTTCCACCAAAGGCTTATCTCAGTTCAGATTTAATAAATCTATTTGGTGTTTCTACCGCACAAAAAGATTTAAAAAAGATTTACTTTGATAGCACCTTTTAAAATGCAAATAGTGTTTCATTTTTTCTCATGAAGAGAAAATGAAATAGAGTGTTTCATTTGTGAAGAACTGAATTTAGCCATGAATTAATCCTTCAGCGCCATATAAGAAAAGATTAGTTCGATTTGTAAAAGTACCTATTTGTCCTAGGAAGATTTAACAAGATTTATTTCTAATCTTCAAGGTTTACGAAATAAATTTGTATGGTAAATCTTTGAGATTTAAAGAAGATTTGAAGTAAATCTTATTATATCTCAGATAAGCCTCAAGTGGAAATTCATGTAGCATTACGTGAAAGCCGAAAAACATAAAGGTTAAAAAAGACATACATGCTATATTAAGACTAGGGCAATTATTACCTTTGATTGTGAGTCTAATGAGATTATAATAAAAAGCGATGCTTTGCATCCCCACGAGATCAAGAAGGTATGATGAACACAAAATTCAATTAATGACATCAATATAAGAAGTGTACTCCGTTAAAAATATAATTCTGTGAAGCGAAATATGAATAGAATCAAAAGTTCTTTGTTACCGATATCACCACAAGATCTAAAGGATGTTAAATAAGCCTTTATTAAGTGATTTAATATTTGTATTCTATCTAATTCTGTACAACTAAATGAGTTTTTGTTTGTTACCAATGCTTAAAAACTTAATATGCTTTGTGAAAATAAAAGTAAATTCTTAATCCAGTTTTTGGAAATTCAAATTCACTGCACTATATATAATGATAAAGCCTAGTACGCTGCTGATGCGAAACGAAATTTTTAGTTGTTCTCCAACAAGACAACGAAATGCTTACGAAAACGAAGCGGAAAAATATTTATTGACAGTTGCACAAATTCAAAAGATTAAAACAAATGCAAATGCAAAAAAATCACAAGCAGCCACGCTGTAATGAAAGAAACAACAAAAATAAACACGAAAAAACACAAATGTCATTTTTTCGCACACAATAAATGGTCTGGGTAATTAATTGTGTGCGAAAAAAAGAGTGTAGACTTCTCCAAATAATCTGCTACAATTTTCAATTTCGCTCATCGGACAGCGTACTGCAGAACGAAAAGTAGAACTAAATTTTTAGTTTATGATTTCGTTGTGTCATTTTTGTATGGGATTTTTCGTTTCGCATCAGCAGCGTACTAGTCTTAACGGTGAATATAATTCAAGTTCAAGTGCCCTCAACCAGACTCTCGTACCTGTGTGAAACGCATTTTTGGATTTAAGGCCACTTGAACTTTAAATTTAATTGATTTTCTTATAAAAAAAAAAAAACGGTTATTTCAAATTCACTTCCTGCTTGGATCAGTAAATAAAAGGTTTTTGGCCATATGCCTACATATCTCTGTGTTATACCTATGTTTTATGGTGGCGCTTATTTTTGAAATGCTTGAATTTATTTTGTGTCCCCTCTAAAAGTGGTATAGGTATACCTACTTGAAAATTCATGTAAAACACGTTTACTGAGCACTTGAAATCCTCTGACGAGGAGTGTATGAGAAGTTTTAATGAAACTGTTACCAAAATAGCATCGTCATTTTAATAAACTGTTCTTAAAAACATAAACTTAGAAATATCTTACAACCAAATCAGATATGAAATCAACTAGCAAATGTCTTCTAACGATTTAAAGTTAAGATAAACCTACATAGGTACGTACATTTTAATTTGTTTTAATAGTTTATTTTTATGAATATAACTCTCTATCTTTAGGTACAATAAAAAATAAATCACTAAAAAAAAATCCAATTATTATTCCAACTAATTAATTGGCAGTCAATCACTTTGAAGTGACAATAACACATACATATACGTAGGTAACATACCTATGACATTATATCAAAAAAAAGATTAGGTACTAAGAGTTAAATAAACAAAAACGTATCAAAGTTTAAAAACTGACAGCATTCCATGCCTAACAGGTTGATAAGATTTAACATTACCTTTCCGTAGATACTAACTGATACTAAACCACTTTGTTGCTTGTCAACTTTGTTAGGTTACTTACAAACAGTTATCGGAAGCCATTGGATACAAAACTAGCACCCCAAATGAACGTAAACATTTCATTAATTGACTTCTGCAAACATCTTACCGAACATTGAACGAATGCAACCGTATTCTTTTGGATCTGAGATAAAGGTAGTTATTTTAAAGGCAAGTTAAAGATGCTTAAAAAATTAGGAATTATGTATGTCTGCACTCAAATCAATTGTGGAATTTCTATGTCCATGTTAGACAAAATTAAAAGTATAAGTCAAACGAAGTATAAGGTGTACCTCAACAGTGAATGAGTGGGTAATTAAAACTCCTACTATATTACAGAATAATTACATGTAATTCGCACTGTTATTTAGAAATATGTATACCTAAAATGATTTATTTTAACATCGAAAGCTATATGCCAGTGCATAACGACTGTGAATCTACATAAATACAAATGGACATGTCCCAAAAAATCCTCAGCCGATTTTGCAGAATGCAATGTGTGCTTGTAGTTTTACCATTTGTCGTCGAGGAGAGAACGACTTTAAACGGCACCAGCAATCAAAACGCCACAAAAGTTCGATTTCGATGACTGCAACGCCCAAAACAATGCTTGTGTCAAATTTCTTCTTTAAGGACGACAAGGGCAAGAACCAAGAAGGCAACAAGTGTTGTTGAGGCAACAATAGTGTATCACACTGTGAAACACTCACATAGTTACAAATCTGCCAATTGTATAGTCTTAAGCTTATGCTTTGTTCATATCCCGATTCAAATGAAGCTCTTAAAATATCGTGTGGGAGAACTAAATGCACAAAAATAGCAGAGAACATCTAGGCTCCTGCTGCCAGAAAGTCAGTGGTATTGGATCTAACCAAAGAGTTAAATAAGCCATTTTCAATTGGTACAGATGCATAGGTTAGGTTAGGTTAAGGTGGCTGCCAGGAAAACTGCTGACACACTTAGGCCAGAAACAGAATAGGCTCATTGTGATACCACATAAAGACTGCGAGATGATCCTCGCTAATTAAACCAATTGGAGCTTTTAATAAAGCGATGGAGACTGTGAATGTCGATTTTATTTAAATCACTGGGATCATCAAAGAAAAAATTTCCTAAGTGTATTTTACGTCTTTGAGAAAGAGCAGGGCATGAACAAAGAAGGTGTGGAATAGTTTCTTCCTCCTCCTCGTCCATGCAGCTTCTGCAGAAATCATTTGAAAGAACGCCGAGTCTATTGGCGTGTTTTCCTATGAGGCAGTGTCCAGTAATGACACTAATTGTGGAGCTAATATGCAATCTACTTAGAGATAACAAACATTTCGATCGCTTCGGGTCCAGTGTTGGCCAGATCCGTTTTGTCGCCAGACAAGTAGTGATACCTGTCCATCTGCTATTTGTCATCATCATGGAATCTTGGTTAAGCATAAGTTTACAAGTAGCGATTGGTATTCCAATATTCACCCTGTTAGGTAATATTGGTGTAATAGTTCCCATCCTGGCGAGTTCATCGGCTTTACAGTTTCCTGGAATATCTCTGTGTCCCGGCACCCAAAAAAGGTGAATGTTGAACTGTTCTGCCATCTAAATTAGAGACGATCGACAATTTCGGGTGGTTACGGAGTTTGTAGAAACAGAGTCTAGTTATTTAAGGGCAGCTCAGCTATCTTAGAAGATACGGATATTTAAAGTAGATATTACGTTTTCTTTGAGCCAAGATAAAACTTCTTTTATCGCCAGGATTTCCGCTTGGAACACGCTACAATGATCAGAGAGACGGAAAGAGAGACTAATGTTTAGTCGTTCTGAGTACACGCCACAACACACCCCCTCTTTAGTTTTTGAGCCATCCGTGTAGAAATGAATTGCTTCATCTCTCAAGAATTCCTCATCATCCCAAGTGGATCTTGTTGGAATTGTGACTTGGAAATTTTTGCCAAAAATCGGCTGAGGGATGGTGTAGTCGGAGTGTTTAGGGATTGATTCGAATTTGTTCAGAATGATAGCATGGCCAATAGAGTTATTGGACCATTGAGAGATGGCTCTGAGACGAATAGCTGTGCTCGCTGCCACTTGTTTAGTGTATATATCGAGGGGTGTAATGTTAAGCAGTATATCTAAGGCGGCGGAAGGTGTCGAACGGAAAGCTCCGCTGATACACATGCAAGCTGATCTCTGCATTTTGCTTAACTTATCACGATAAGTTATTTTATCTAAAGCAGTCCACCATACTGCCACCCCATAAGCGGTCTGCTGACCGCTGTGTATAGCCAATGGGTTTTATGTGGGGACAAGCCCCATTTGCTTTTTACAGGAGAAAAGTGCCACTGTGGCCTTTCTGACTCTTTCTTGTATATTTGGTTTCCAGCTCAACTTTTTGTCTAAAATCAGACCTAGATATATAGTTTCATCTGAGAAGTAAAGTGGGATACCATTTATTGATAGAGGGTCTATAATCAGAATTTTATATTTCCTTGTAAAGAGGAGTTTTGTGGGGATTTACACCTAGTCCACATTTGTCTGTCCATTTAAGTAGTTTGTTGAGAGCGGTTTGCATTAATTCTATAATGATTTGAGGATGCTTTCCTGATATTGCAATGGAAACGTCATCAGCATATGCAATTACTTTAAAACCATCCGCTTCTAGATTAACTAAAAGTTCATTGATCACGATGTTCCATAAGAGTGGGGATAGGACTCCACCTTGCAGTGTGCCTCTGCTAACAGATCTTCTAACAGAAAAGTCACCTAATGTTTTTTTTACACTATCAGATCTTTGCCGAAGAGAGCTTAGTACAAGCAACATCTTGCGACCAAAGAATTGCTGTTGAGCTGATTATTCTATTTCTTAACATGAGGCTCATTAACTCCCTAAGTGAGCTATCAACATTCAAGTTCTGAAGCGCGGCTGTGATTGCAGTATTGCTGACGTTGTTGAAAGCTCCTTCGATATCTAAGAAAGCAACCAGGGTATACTCTCTATGGTGAAGGGAATATTCAATAGTACGTACCAAGTTGTGCATGGCCGTTTTTACCGATTTCCCTTTGCGGTAAGCGTGTTGTGCCGAAGAAAAGAGATTAGGTTCTATGGCATTACGCAGATGGATATCAATCAGTCGTTCTTAAGTTTTAAGAAGGAATGATGATAGGCTGATAGGTCTGAAATCTTTCGGATTTACGTGAGAGCTTTTACCCGCTTTGGGTATGAATACAACTTTAACTTCTCTCCATAAGGATGGTACGTATGCTAAGTTCATACACCCTTTCAAAATTATCTCAAGGATAGGGATGATGATGTCTGAAGCCATTTGTAGTTCAGCTGGTATTATACCGTCAAGTCCAGCTGATTTATATGGATCGAAGCTGTCGATTGCTCATTTGAGTTTCTCTATAGTAATCAGACCTAGTTTATTATTTGTTATATTGTTTGACTCTATTGAGTCAAAACTGCATATATTTTGGGAGCTACCTAGGAAGTGAGTATCTAATAGCAAGTCGAGTGATTCTTCACAAGAGTTAGTCCAAGAGCCGTTGATGGTTTTCAGGGCGCTTGGCATTATGGGGTTTGACGAGAGGATTTTTCTTAATCTTGAAGCTTCTGAGGAATCTTCTATTTTGTTACAGAAGGTTCTACAGGAGGTTCTTTTATTTTTCCTCAATTGTTTTCTATATGTCTTAAGGGATTCTTTATATAAGTCCCTGTCGGAGATTTCTCTGGAATATTTAGCTCGGTTGAAAAGTTTCCTAAATTCTTTTCTGAGCGGTTCTAGCCCTGAGTTCCACCAATGAGGTTTCTTCTTTCCTCTTATTTGAATAAGAGGACAGGATATGTCCATTGATTTGTTGAGAGCTAAGGTAAGATCATTGACTTTATAGTCAAGATCGTTTCTGCTTTCGGGGATACTTAAAAGGTCAGGTTTAATTAATCTTCTAAGAGTATCTCTATATTTTACCCAGTTAGTTTTCCGATGATTCCGGAAAGCTATCTGTTTTGTAGTTTCATCGTTTAGATTAAATTGTATATACCTGTGATCAGAGAAAGAGTGCTCTTCTGATACTTTCCAATTCGTGATCTTTTGATGAATCGAGTCGGAGACAAGAGTAATGTCTAATACTTCCTGCCGGTTTCTGGTTATGAATGTTGGTTCATTACCGATGTTGCTTACAATGAGGTTAGTACTGAGAATAAAATCAAAAAGTGACTGACCTCGATCGTTTATTTCAGAGCTACCCCAAACTGTATGGTGGACGTTAGCATCACATCCAATGATTAGGCAGGTTTTTTTACAGATGCATCAAACAGAGGAAATATAAAAACATCTCCTTTGATTGTGCGTTATTTCAAAAGTAACCATGGTGTCTGCACAAAATTAATACATTTTTACAACCTAGAATCGGAAAAATCAAAGGATATAACAGATTCCTTTAAACGGGCTGTTTTGTCTTCAACTTTATGCCTTGAAAATATAACGGCTTACTCAGCCGACAACGCCAACGTAAATTTTGGTAAGAACCAATCAGTTTTTACTGAACTTAAAAATAATATAATGATACCAATGTGAACTTTAGGACTTTATGGAATTGTGCAATGAGGAATGGTCTGAATTACTGAGACATGTTCCTACCCGTTGGATGTCGTTAGTTCCTGTAGTTGATAGGTTTCTAAAGCACTACAACAAATCTGGTAAAAGCTATTTTCTTCCGAAAAAAGAAAATTCGTCTATATTTAAAGGAGTTTTTTGAATTTGAGATAGCTGAAGCTTATTTAGCATTTGTTTGCTATATATAACGAATAAATTGAAAGACTGTTTAAATTTCAAACGATTTTTTGCTTTGATTAAAAATTCTTCAAAATTTTTGGAAAGGTTTGTATGTACATAGGTACGCATGTTAAATATGTTTTCGAGATAATTTTGTCCCGCAAAAAAAAATTTCAAATCTAGCAACCCCACCTTGATACCACATTTTCTCCTGATTTTTGCCGCCAAAGAGTCGTGAGAGTTTGAGGGTTTTCTTAATAAAAGTCACCTTTCCGCATTAGTAGACACAAGCCTGATTCACAATGCAACGAGGAAACGAGACGTGAGCGTGACGAGATCCCGTCGTTGTTGTCAAACGAATTTCAAACAATGAAAGTATATGAGGATATACACAATGAAGTGTTTCTCGTCGTCACGTCACGCCAAGAATTCGAAAAATTGAAAAAAAGACGCGACGAGACGACGATTTTATTTTTTGACAAGTTATTTATATAATGGAAGTATTTTTTAAAGAAAAAATACGATAACTTGAAATTAAAAGATCAAGTAATTCCTAATCTGTTGTCTTTAAGGCTTTTTTGGATAATGTTTATTATTTTTTATTTTTAACAAAAGAGTTTTCGTTGTAAATAATCTCGCTGCATTGTGAGTTGGGAAACGATTTTATAACTAGAAAAAGATGACTGCGAATCACGTCACGCTCTCGTCTCGTTTTCCCGTCGCATTGTGAATCAGGCTACACTGCGTGTGCGGCGTTTCATGTTTTTTGTTTAACATATGTATATTAACTCATTACTAAAAAGTGTTGATATAACGTGTCGGCTTCTCTTGATTTAAGCTATTTTGGCTTAAGATAAGCCAGCGTCCTCATAAACTTTGATTTGTTCTTCTTCCGCCTCAATTAATGCTTTTTTTACTTTCTTTTTTTAAATTAAATAGTCGAAATTAACAAAGTTCGACCAATGAAAAATATAATCCCGCGTGTCAAAGATAGCGATGAAACATGCCTGCTCTAATCAAATGGCGCAAAAATATAAATATAAATATAAATATAAATATAAATATAAATATAAATATAAATATGGAAAAAAATATATAACGTCTCTTTTCCAAAACTTGCAATTTGTCACAGAGGAAGAAAAGAAGAAGAGAGTTGCACAGAGATAACGGGCAAAATAAAATTATTTATCATTCCGCTTTCGAGTTATGACTTATGAGTAATTAATGCGTATAGAGAGTAAAGGGTGTCCTATTCACAATGACAGTTACAGCTTACAGGTAATTATGTAGGTAGTAGGTAATGTGATTGCAACTACACAACGTAATTGAAATGTAATTAAATCTGTAACTAAAAAGTTATTTGAATGTACATAGTTAAAAAATCGTCGACAACTGTTTTTATTAAATTTTATAAAACTTTTTAGTACATACCTACATACCTAAAAGAAATCGTTTTCGAAATTCATGTAAATGTTAATATATTCAATAGGTATTACAATGTTTTAAGTGTAACACAGTTCAACAATATTTAATATTTGCTTTAAGCAATTGTTTGATAACTTATTTCTGGAGGAGCATTGATTGAGCAGACGATGAAAGTATTAGACCGAGAGCCCACAGCAGATTTTGGGTGTGAACGATAGCAAAAAAAGAAGTATAGGCGTCGAAAGCTTCATTATAGACTATTAAACAAATCAAAGTCTTGCAGTTCACAACTGGGGCCTTTGCGAGAAACAGTGCATCGAAAAAAAAATATAAATGCAACTTCGAGGATAATCGTGTTAGCCGAAATTGGTTTTCACCCCTCCCTAGATAAGCTCCGCGGATCCCATATCACGGAATTTGAGATCATTTGAGTGTTTAATTCGCCCTGCCAGACTGTTTAAAAAAACCGTTTTTCACTTTGAATTTTGAATTTTTTAAACGGTCCGGTAGAGCGAACTATACACTCAAATGGTCTCAGATTCCATGATATGTGATCCGAGGAGCTTCTCAAAGGAGGAGTGAAAACCAATTTCGGCTAACACGATTATCCTCGAAGTTGCATTTATATTTTTTTTTCGATGCACTGTTTCTCGTAAAGGCCCCAGTTGTGGACTGCAAGACTTTGATTTTTTTAATAGTCTTTAATGGAGCTTTCGACGCCTATACTTCTTTTTTTGCTATCGTTCACACCCAAAATCTGCTGTGGGCTCTTAGTCTATATAGTTTCTTAATATTTGTTTTATTTATAGGTACATTTCTAAGTGATATATGAATCTTCATCGAAAGGTAAACAATTCGAGTTCCGCTGCTGTAGTTATTTATTTGGCAATTCTCTGGAAATTCGTATACAGAGAAGCAGCATTTGTAAAAAAATATCATTTCATAAGCTAAATATCTACATTCAAAAATTAAATTTTTAGATTAATTTTCTTTTATCTCAATATTAAAAAAAATCAACGAGGTCTCTTTTGATGCATCCAATTTTAATTTTCTAGATTTCACTAATGGTTTTGTTTGATGTTATTTTACCTGCATTCCACTTATGTATTTTAATGTTTTGGAGCAATCATTTTCTGAAACTTGAAACAATTGCAAGGATAGAGTAAGAAGTTACCATAGAGTGTAAATTAAATTTCAGAATGCTTTTCCTTCATGACTGATTGCACCGAATTATAAGGGGAGTTCCATCTCGTTACCATAGGATATCTAAAGAAGTGCCCCAAAGTTGAGAATTGAGATGATTTAATTTCACTTGACTTACTTGCGTTGCGAAGTAGAGACTTATCTCATTTTTTGGAGCACTTAAGTTAGCCCTATTCAACAGAGCCAAATGGCCCCGCGTCAATCCTAAATCGATCATTAAACTATCAAAGGACATGGTAGTGCCCAGCCAAGTTCTCTATAAATATAAAATAATCAAGTTACCTACCTTAATAGAGTTTACAAAATTGCAAAGTCATTTTAATAGCTTTATCGATGTTGATAAGGAAGTTGTTTGTCGATCTGCAATATTTTCCCTGGAAGCTCTCCAAGTGCCAATAATTGAAAAAGGTTTTCATATTACTATGTTTGTATTTGCTCATATCATCATCATAGTTATAATATGCTCCTAAATAATCATTCTCCTTTAAAAGCAAATACGTGCGACCTATTCATGCACTTTACTTGAAGAGAGATTATAATCTTATCTCGGTATGGCAAAGGAAGGAGCAGCATTGATTTTCGCTAAATACTGTTAGAAATAATTGTATCGAAATAGATGCCGTTAACTCAACGCAACAACCTTTTTTCTTGTTTGGTTACATGTTCTCAGATTCTATGTTGATGATATAGGTCTCATATCAACGATCAACTGTCAATGAGTAAATAGTGTCCAATTCTCTTATGAACTTGTTGAAATGTTAAAGCTGTCATAATTTTGTTATCGTTTCGTTCAATTAATCAGTTTTATTTCAAATAAGTTTGTGAGCAACTGTTACAGAATTTAAAGTACCTACGTAATAAATTGATTTAAGAATTCGTAAAATTAATAAATAAGTGGGGTAAAGTATGTTTGATAAAAACTAAAGACAAGCGAAATAAAAAAAAAAAGTATGTTTAATATGTCTTTATCTTTGTTCTGTCTTCTTGTTTCATCTATTAAATTGAAAGAAGACTTACTTCTTCGTTTGGCTTCATCTTTCTTTGGAAAAAGATGAATACTGCCATTGCCTTTATAATTAATTTTCAATTAAAAATTATATACACACACATGATAAGAAATAATGGAAATTGAACAACTTCTTGTCGATGATGGTGATGTAAGATTCGAATGTGTTGTCGTTTAATCATAATTTAATAACAGGAACTAGAAGTTGTTTTGAAGGATGTAAAAGACATACATATAAATAAACGTTCGATCCTTGTACGGCGAAGATAGATACGAGCAGGTTGAGCTTAAATGCTTTACCTTAAGATCAGTATCCTGGGCAGCAGCGAAACTAGGTGGAGAGGAAGAGCCGAATACAGAGCTGACTCTGGGCAAACGAGAATGCTGTGTTCCGGGAGGATGAAAAAGAGGGTGGTCAAAGGCTGCATGGTCTCGGAATTATGTTGAACGAAGAAGGGAGGCGTAGTCTTATATCCTGGCGCCCATTTCTGCAAGAATAATGACAGCAAGTTTCCGTTCAAAAATTCGTAACGTCACAATAATTCAGTACTACGCCCCCACAAATAAAGCGACCAAGGAAGACAAAACCGCTTTCCTTACTCATCTTAGCTCAGTTTACAGAAGTGTTCCGAGAGCCGACACCATAATTGTCATGGGAGATCTCAATGCCCAAGTCGGATCAGACAACTACGGTCTGGAACGCGTGATGGGGAAAAATGGCTTTGGGTCACGGAATGAAAATGGCGATTTGCTGGTCGATTTTTGTAACGCTAATCGTCTTGTACTGGGTGGGACTGTGTTTAAACATAAGACTTGCCGCAAAATCACCTGGGTACATCCGGATGGTCAAACTGAAAACCAAATTGACCACATCATGATTCAGCAGCGATGGAGGAAGTCAATGTGTGATGTTCGAAGCATTAGAAATACCGACATGGGAAGCGACCACCATTTGGTTCTCATGAGTCTCTAGCTACGAACTGCAGCTGTACAACGACAATCACAGAGTGCAGCCAGGAATTCGAAGTTCAATTAAAATGCTTTAAGTGATCCCAATCCCAACATATGTCATTACTATGTCACCAACCTTAACGACAGAGCTTCGTCGTTAAACGGAATTCAACAATCGATGAGATGTGGGGTGATATAAAAAGTGTTTTTATGGAGGCTGGATCCGAAACTTTACCCAAACAGACGAGAGTTAGAGACTCTTGGGTATCCCAAGACACCTGAGATAAAACGTGACAAGAGGGTGAGGTTAGATGGAAGAGGAGATATAAGGGAATGGTACCAAATATCCAAGGAATTTGTCGGGAAGAAAAGCAACACCAATCATCCTGTAATGGATGTGGATGGTACACTTTTGGTATCAATCGAGGATCAGCTACGCAGGTGGAAGGATCACTTTTGTGCCTTGCTTAATGAGGATTCTGTTGAGCAGAGTGCTGAAGTGCCCCAGCTTAACGAGATGCGTAGATTATATAGGGGTATTAACATCGAACCCCCTACAACACTGGAAATTCAATCTTCGATAAATCTTCTTAAAAACAACAAAGCAGCTGGACTTGACGGAATACCAGCTGAATTCCTGAAAGCTGACCCTGTCAGAACGGCTAGTATTCTAAACCCGTTGATAGAAGCTGTGTGGGAAAACGAAATATATCCCAGCGACTGGAAGGATGGTGTGATTGTTAAGCTGCCAAAGAAAGGTGATCTTTAGAATTGCAACAATTGGCGAGGTATTACAGTTTTGTCCGTTTTTCCAAAACAAATGGCAACCATAATTCTGGAGCGGATAAAGGTTAGAATTGAGTCTACACTCAGGAGGCATCAAGCTGGTTTCCGCAGTGGGCGGTCTTGTTTCGACCATATCAACACTCTGCGTATCGTTCTTGAGCAGTCTGCGGGGTTTCAATCACCGCCTTACCTCATGTTCGTGGATTTTGAGAAGGCCTTTGGCCGAGACAACCTTGAATGTATATGGAGATCACTTCTTGGTAGGGAAATTCCCCCACACAATTGTTGCCATTATAAGAGAGTCCTATATAACAACGCAAGATGTTTTGTTTTACACAATGGGCAGCTATCCGACTCTTTCGAAGTGCGGCAGGGTGTGAGACAGGGAGATGTTCTATCGCCAATTCTCTTTCTACTGGCGATTGACGATGTTTTGACGACCAGCGTTAGAACAGCAGAGAGGCAGGGCATTCAATGGAGGCTGTTTGAAAGGCTTAGTCACTTAGATTATGCCGATGATATATGCCTCTTGGCAAATAACATTAGCGGGCTGGACGGGATGTGTCAAGCTCTGAATGTAAAAGGAGAGTCGAGTGGTCTTAAAATATCAAAAAGACTAAAATAATGCTCACAATCCGCTCCACACATCAGCGTATTTTACACAGGAGACGCCAGTTGTAGAGGTTGAATAATTTAACTACCTTGGAAGCAGCCCAGGATTTACCCTTAGGCCAACTAGGCCCAGGCCTGGGGCACGACAAAAGGGGCCACAAAAGCAAGTAAACACAATGAAGCAACTGAATCTTTATTGCTCATACGAGCAAAATGGATAATAAATCTTCACAAATCTTCAAATTCGGCAAACGGCAACGCTCAAGTATTTTCATATAAGATGGCCAGCCTATTGAACGCTTCATAACGTTTTTGGAGATGCATTGATCAATTTTAAAATGCAGAGGGCAAACATACGACAATGCTTCAAATATGTCCAGTCAGTATAAAGGGATGCAATAGCAAATTCTTCCGACAAATCCATATGCAGTCTATGTACCTTGTGCATCACACTCTTTAAATTTGGTCGCTGTGGATTGGTGTCTTATCGCAGTTGATTTTTTTTCTGTCGTACAATCGCTATACAATTATTTTTTCTGCATCAACTAGTAGATGACAAACGTTAAAATCTGCTCTTCAAAATGATAATGTGATAAAATCACTCTCAGATACACGATGGGAAGCTCATGCTGCAGTTACTTTTGCCATCATTGAATCATATAATAAATTATTAGATACTTTAAACGACATTTCTGAAGATAATACACTAAAAGGGGATGGTAGGAGGGAAGCTGGTGATCTACTAAACATAATGAATAAACTAGAATTTGCCTTAATGCTTGTGATTTGGAACGATATTTTACAAAGTTTTCAAAAAGTCAGTAAAGTTTTGCAAAGCGAAGACGTAACACTACTGACGTGCGCGAATTTGTATAGATCATTGTCCGATCTACTGGAGAAAATGCGTGATAATTTCGACACTATTGAAATGCGCTCTAAAGAGCTTCTACCTGATGGGAGCTACATGATTATACGAAAACGAATTCGCAAAAAAATGGCTAACGATGGTAATGCTCCCGATGTAGATTTAAGCCCGAAGGATAAGTTTCGAATAAACGCTTTTTATATTATTATCGATAAGTTAAGAATACAAATGGATTCCAGAGGTAAAATATGTATATAAGGACATTTCTGAACGATTTGATTTTCTTTGCACAAGCAATGAAAAAGTCAACGTTATAGCCTGTGCCCAGCGTTTGGTGTCAAATTATCCGGAAGATTTAAATTCAGAACTTGCTGACCAGTTAATAAAGGGTCCGCCAAATAACTTTTTTTTTTGAAAATGCTACTACTACATGGAGTGTAGCTTCGGCTGTGTGGCACGTAGCGCCGCCGTCCTGTTGAAACCAAATGTTGCCAATATCCTCCTCTTCAATTTTCGTGAACAAAAATTTGTTCAACATGGCCCGATAACGATCGCCATTGACTGTAACGGCCACTCGAAGAAAAATGGCCCAAAATCCGCACCAAACAGTGACTCGTTTTGGGTGTATCGGCTTTTCAATGGCGTGTGGGTTTTCTGTGCCCCATACGTGACAATTTTGCTTGTTTACATACCCGCCAAGATCAAAATGAGCTTCATCTGAAAAGATGATATTTTTGGCAAAATCGGCATCTTCTCTAAGTCGATCGCAGGACCACTTAGCAAAGCAGCCATTTGAATGAAATTATTTTCCATTATTAGCCGGAAAGATTGTACTTTCAAATGAAAAAAGAAATTTGAGAAAATATTCAGTAGTTTTTTTTTATAGCATTTTCAAAAAAAAAAGTTATTTGGCGGACCCTTTACAATTCCATCGTTATGTGATGCATAAAAATGGCAATAATTTTAAACAATTCCATCGTTATGTGATGCATAAAAATGGCAATAATTTTAAATTTTTCAATCAAGTTAATTTATATAAGATTATATGGGAAGATAAAATTACATCAGCTTTTCCGAACGTAGACACGGCATTACGTTTATTTTTAAGTCTGATGGTGACAAATTGTTCTGCGGAAAGATCATTTGGTCAATTAAAACGCTTAAAAAGTCCTTGTCGAACAATGATAACGCAGGAAAGACTTGATGCACTTTCTCTGCTCTGTATGGAGAGTGATTTGCTTCATGAAATAGATTTCGATGAAATTATAAAAGACTTCGCTGCTAAAAAAAGCAAAAAAACAATATTTCAAAAATTAAGTAAAAAAATCTATAAAACAAATTCGTATACATATGTACATATTCTTGTAACTACCATTATAAATAAAATTAATTTTTGTTTTATGGAATTCGTTGTAATTTGTTTTTAACTTTGTTTTTAACTTTGTATGTAGTAAACTATACAATATAAGAGAATATATGCAAAGGGGGCACCATTTACTCTTCAGGCCTAGGGCCCTAAAAAACGATAAATCCGTGGCTGCTTGGAAGTATTGTTTCAGCAAATGGTGGTACTGATCTGGACGTTCAAAGTAGAATAAAAAAAGGTCGTGCAGCCTTCGGTTCTATATCCCAAATTTGGAAATCAATCAATCAAATCTCCTTACGCACAAAGTTGAGATTCTTTGAATCCAATGTCAAATCCGTGCTGTTATATGCCTGCGAAACCTGGAAAGTCACGACTACCATCTCGAAGAAATTGCAGGCTTTTGTGAACCGCTGTCTACGCCATATTTTAAAGATTCGCTGGCCACAAATTATATCAAATGAAGAATTGTGGCGCAGGACAAGTCAAGAGCGGCTGGACTTTGATATAAGAAAGCGTAAATGGCAATGGATTGATCACACACTGAGGAAACCAAACGATGAAATTGCAAAGTAGTCCTTTGAATGGAATCCTCAGGATGCACAGCGGGTTCGAAGACCAAGAACAACATGGAAATCAACAGTTCTAGCAGAAGCAGACTCCCAGAGAAAGACGTGGCCACAGTTAAAATATTTGGCACTCTGGCAGCAGACCGTGAAGGATGGAAACGATTTGTTGGCGCCGTATGCCCCAATCGGGGTTACAAGACTATAGTATTTAGCCCAGGAAAAATATACAAAAAAAGGCCAACCTGCGGAAAAAATCCAAGTGAAGGTTTTAAGATGCAATAATCTTTATTTTTGTATAAGGAATACTCACCCAGAAGCCCATTGACAAATCGTGTGCGCGTTAGAAGTTATGCAAGGTCAAATGTCAAAAAAATTGGTTTTTCACTTATAACTTTTAAACGGTAAATGATGCTATCAAAAAGCAATTCATACACACCTTGTAGACCATATAATTTTCTATAAGAAATTTGAACGCACTTTTTTCCTCCGACTGATCGTTTAGAAGATATCGCCATTTAAAAAAAAAACGTTATTTGACGAAAATATCTGTTTCCGCCTATAACACATGAACGGTGATTGCTATCGAAAACAACTTCATACGAAGAAAATATAAATAAATATAATATAATATACATTTTTTTCTACGAGTGATAGTTCCAAAGATATTACCATATAAAAAACTTCGTCAAAAGTTAAGAAATCTGATTTTTTGCTTTTTACTCTCAAATGACGAAGTTGTCAAAGATAAATATAAATCTACTTTATGTGTCTTTATATTGTCTACAAAAAATACATTTAATTTTTTTTTATAGGAGTGATCAGTTAGAAGATATTAGCACTTAAAAAAGGTTAAAAGTTCAAAATATGGGGTTTTCGCCAACAACTTTTAAACAAAAAATTTTGTCAAAAAATTTTGTACACAATTTACAGATTATATGACTCTCTACAAGAAAATATTTTCATATTTGTTGTAAAATTGATCGTTTAAATCATATTACTATTGCTAAAACTGGTCAAAAGTCAAAAATACCGGTTTTTACGTCTTTTCTCTTAAATGACGAAGTTGTCGAAAAATAATGTATGCTCTTTGTTAAGATAGTCATATTTCCAACAAGAAGTATCAGTATAACTTTTTTGATACGAGTGCTCAGTTACGAGATATTGCTGTTCGAATTTCGAAAATATAAGTTTTTCAAGGTATATACACCGAAAAACTTGTATTTTCGAAATTTGAACATTTGTTAGACAGCAATATCTCGTAACTGAGCACTCGTATCGAAAAAGTAATGATGACACTTCTTGTTGGAAATATGACTATCTTAACAATGAGCATACAATTTCGTCATTCAAGAGAAAAGACGTAAAAACCGGTATTTTTGACCTTTGACCAATTTTAGAAATAGTTATATGATTTAAATGATTAATTTTCAACAAATATGAAAATGTTTTCTTGTACTAGAGAGTGCTAGGATGTCACTTTACGGGTTTCATAAGCATATACCAGCACGGATTTGACATTGGATTCGAAGAATCTCAACTTAGTGCGCAAGGAAATTTGACTGGATCTTCAAACTAGGGACAGAGTACTGAAGGCAGCACGAGCCTTATTAAATCTATCTTTAACTTATTTTAAAATACAAAGCACAAATTTATATGAAAATGGAAAATTTTCCATTAAAATTATAATTTTTTTTTAAGTTTTCATGGTAATTATTGGGGTTTCTTTTATTCTACTATCACTATATATCACTTAAGCACGAATTTGGTATTCAATGCACTTTATCAATGCCCGGTATTTCGAATATCGGTATTTCGATTTGTTTAGCACACCACGCACAATTTATTAAAATATTAAACATTTCCAAACGCCGCGCCCACGACAAGCAAAATTTTCAATATGAAATAAATTCAAATTAACGACGAAAAGTTGTTTATAAATAAAAAGCTTCACACATATATATGTATATATCAACTCACATACAAAAAATATAACACAGAATAACCGTGAATTCGCTTGGTTTTCTCTTATTCTGCTAAATTTTTCTTTCTCCTTGAGCTCCCATGTATTTCCTATATAGTCTTCTCACTCTAGCCATTTTTCCTTTATCGCACCTTCTACCAATTCTCCTAACTCTACTCTAACTTAAAATATCTCAAAAATCTGACAGCTTCCTTAACATTCAAATTTGTTTCTTCAACACTGACGATGAAACAATGTTGTTAGAAACTTAAAAAACTGCTGATGCTTGGTGCACCAATCGTCGATGTTGATAAGATTGCTTTAATGTTTATAAATACAAAGCTCAAGATGTTATTGTTTCATTTAATTTCAAAACTCTTCAAATCTTGTTTAGATTTAGTAATTTTAAGATCGCAATGCTTAAGGATTGCAAAACATTTTTCTATTATCAAGTCATTCTGCATCTAGGAAGTACATAATTAAAGTCGATTAAAATGCTGTTTTATTTCAGTCCAAATGATTGCCCTCGGGAATTTTTTTGGAATTTTAAAGAAAAAAACTCTTTAAAAGTTTAAAGATTTAAAAGTTGTTATTTACCATCCTAAGAAAATAGGGCGTTAACGCCAAAATAAAAAAAATTAGTTAATACTATAATTGGAACCGTTAAATAGTTTCTAATTTTTGTGTAACGCTATAATTAAATTCATATTTCCAAATACAAATGGCCAAAAATTAAGAACGCAAATTTCATTGAATGTTTCAAGTAAGATGCCAATTTGCTAATATGTACAAAGGTCTAAGTAATCACCGAAGTTACTATAACTTATGCCCATAGTAAAACTAATATCGCTTTTTTTTAAATAAGAAAACGTTCTACAAAATTTTCAAAACTATATAATTTGAAGGCGAGAATAGCAAAAAAATAATTAAACTGCATTTATTTCAAAATTACAAAAATAGAGATACGCCTTTTTTCCTAATGACGGCAGTAGAACTTTATGCTGAATTAAATGGCTAAGATTAGATGACATGAGAGATTCTTTATCATAATATGTATTAAGAAATCCTCTTGGAGGACCCTTGGCAGAGGCAGTACCTCGGACAAAATGTTTCTTAAGGTGGAATAGGTAGGAACGTAATCCCAGACCTCCAGCGCAGCGTGGCAGTTCAACTTAACCCACTAGCTCCTACGTAAGGCACTTATGCAACCTTCACCATGGCAATATAAGGTTTGATTAAAATCATGAAGTGTTTGTCTACACAAAATAATACACATTAATGTTTTGAAATAAGTGAAAAATATTAAATTCCAAATATGCATTACACACTACTTTTTAAGACCAGAATTTGAATTCCATAACAATTTACTCAGAAATGTTTGGTGTAAGAAAATTTCAATACTGACAATCTTCTAGATTCATTATTACTTCTGTGATGTCATAATTTGAATAACGGTATCACCATCACCACAGTGTTTTTAATGGGAACCCCAAAAAAACCTGTCAGTTATTTTATGATAAAAAAATGTCAGATCTTAGATCATTATACAAAATTATAAATCATAATAAACTTAAACAAATTATGACAATCTGTCCGTTGTATAGCTTTGCAGTAGAGCGTTGCTTTTTTGTAATGTATTTAACTTCCTTAAATATTTCTTAAAAAATAAAGTTTGACCGTGATATTTTTCTTGTTATTAAATAAAAATGTCACACTTCTACATTAATATGTCAAATGTATTGACAACAAAAGAATGATTCATACCTTTTTTTATTGTTACAAAAGTTCATAAATAAATACTCGTATACCTAACTGAAAAATCCACTATGCTACTTGCTACCATGCATCAATGTGTGTGTTTTTTTTACTCAATTTATGGATCCATCAACATTTTGTTATGCTCAGGTGTCTGTGTCGTCCATAAACATCAACAAACTGCATGTTGGTCGTGTTTGCTTCATCTCACCCGAAGTCCCGAAAGTCAAAAGCGGAAACTGGCTACACATGTTTTTGTCGTACGTACAAGCGGACAAAAAAAAGAAGAAGAAGAAAAATATCGATTTAGCTGCCGCGGGACTTCCGATTTATCTGATGCTCTTTAATGTCTGGACTCTCTGGCTCTGTGTTGGGATCTTGGACTCCGTCTTATGATGGTTCGCCCATCTTACCTGCTGGATATGCGGTCTTTATTTGAATGATCGGGAAATTAATTTGACACTCAGTGGTTTTTCGTCATTTCTTGAGATTCATTTTATTTTTATTTTTTTAAATTGGCTAAAATGTTTTAACGTCGACATCAAATTATTGGTAGTTGCCTATTAAAAGCACCGATTTTAATTGATTCCTCGTTAGTTACACGAAGTCATGTGCTGAAGACCACATCAATGTCCCCCTCAAGGGGGTTTATTTGCTGAGTGACGTAATGGACATATGTATCACTATCTATAGGTATCACATGAATTTAGTTGCCGTTTTTATTAACCAGAGGGTGCAATTTTAGTTTGGTTAGCTACCACATACTATTGCGCCGGTGACTTGGCAACGCATAAAGTCATCGCCCCACTTATAGATTCATAAAACACTCGGCGCGAACAAAGTACATGCACGAAGATGTAAACATATGTTTGTGTGCACCTATACCACAGGTAAGTTGTCCAGAGAGATCCAGAGAAATATGAAAGGAAGGGAGTGGATTCTAATGTGATAAGTTCCATTAGTGACTGAGTTAATGGGCTTAAGATAGCGTGATGGCCCCTGAAAAGTGGTGAACAGCGCCAAGCAACAGGCGTCTCTTAATATCCTCGGGTTCGGGTTTGTTTTTGTTGGTAATATAGTACTGGAGACTTTTGGTGTTTCTTTTTCATTGTTATTTGTCATCGCGATGTTTTTTGTCTTCTGTAATATATGAGAAATATAATGTGTCATTTCTTTTGGGATCTGGAATTCATCCGCACCAAGAGGTTTCACAAGTTAATAGCATGTAAATAAATATAAGATATACGTAGGGACCATTATTTTTACAAAAATAAAAATTAAGATTAATTTAAAAATTGTATAAGCAAACAAAAGGTATGTATATATTGTTAACTAATAAGCCATGACTTGGCTTTGATTTAGCAATTTTCAAAGTGAATGAATAATAATTTGAATTTAGATAGGAAGCTGTCAACTCTTTTCTTAGTTGATATTCCGGTGGAAATACAGAAGGTTCTAAAGTTCAATATGTGGAACTAAGATAGCGCAGTCATTATGTCAATTTTGATATTTCAACATAAGGTGAACAGGAATTTTGAAATTTATTAATTCTTCTTTTACCTTTTCTGAAAAATTAAGTTTGTTGAGTGGTTTATCGTTTTTTCTAACAGACTGACGATGACGCCGCGCGCCGTTAGATTGTACTCCTATCTACATAAAAATATGTAGAATAAAATTTCTTAGAAAATAAGGTTATTGGTTTAACAATTTTTTTTTCTTTTGTTTTGACTCAAATTTAAAGTAAGATATATACAAATAGTTGGGTTGGATACGATTTGTCGATTTTATTAAAATTTATGAACCAATTCTCGTATTGTAGGTAAATATTATCAATTGGAAAAAATATTCACTGACCAAAATGCAAATTCTCAATAGGTCGCTAAAAGCTGTATCTCAATTTACAATTTCTGATTGAAAGTTTATAAATTGAATTAAATTACATTCAAAAATTGTTAAACGTCTCTGTCACCAGAAATGGTACTTTAATTAATAACACGTCGATTTTTATTGGACGTCCAAAAGTGTCCAGAAACTTCTGAGAGTGTCTTCTGAAATCATTCTAATGAAAACCTCTTCTGACGATCTTGAGAATAGAATTTCGCTTCTCGATTTCAAGTCATAATCCACTCGAGAATCATTAATACATTCAAATTTAAACAAACAAACTGCAACAAAAACAAATTAATCTAGATTCAAACGAATTTAATGGAAATACATTTATAAGATATATGTATAATAGAGATTTAAAAAACTGAGAGACAAAACACTTAACTCATAACTCAAAAATTGTCGTTAGTAAATACATATTTAATTTTGAAAACAATGACATGAACATTTTTGACCAAAAGGTTCTTTAACAGAACAAAACAAAGATGATACATATGTAGATATTCATCTGTATACACAAAAATGGATCGTGGTTATTCGGATGCTTAAAACTTGAAAACGACTATTGTTCGTAATTGCTACGCAAAGGTTTACGTTCACAAAAAAGTGAATTAATTGTTTTTGTTTGTCGGCGAAAACTAAACGGTGGACTAAATAAATAAATAAATTGGGTGGCGCAATAGCTCATGGAGAACCAGGGCCTAATGACTTACAACTTACAACTCACAACCACTCCTGCGTGCGTGTTTGTTGGCAGGAAGGGAGGGGACCTACAGTTTTTTGCCGAGTCCGAACGGCCAAATGAGAAGCACTTTTTCATGACAAGTATACCCTTGGAGGATTTGTCAGTTCCTCGCAAGAGGCAGTACCTCGAATAAAGCATTTCTGTTTTTTACAGTCCTGCGTACTAACTATCAAGCCACGAGGTACTACACCAAACGGTGGACTATTTTTCCTTAATGCGCCCGGGGGAACTGGGAAATGTTCCTGATTTAATTGATTTCAGCAACAAAACGTACTCAAAGTGGAATAACGTAAGCTTTCGCATCTACCGGAATTGCTGAAAGAATGTTGGTAGGTGGAAACGGCACATTGAGCATTAAAACTTTCGTTAAACCTTCAAATCAACGAAAATTTTGTTTGCAACATTTCAAAGCAAATTGATAAAATTGATCATAGTGGATATCTAACAAATGACCATTAGAAGCACTTGATTAAACATTGAAAGATTTGCGCAATCGTCGCTTTGGTGACGACATAGTTGGCGGGCGTCTTCCGACAAACACTTCTCGTGATGTTTCGAAATAGGTGCCAATCCGCTTGCGAACGAAAGCAAAGGCTCAGGTGGTGCACACAATCCTGACAATTTTACTTTGCAACTTACGCAACACATACTAGGAGCTTCATTTTTAAATTTGAAAGTATGGCAATAACGATTAATTACGTCCATAGCACCGATTAGAGCATATCTATTTTCATTGTAATCAATTGTTCTACCGTATGGAAATGCAGCAACGATATAAATTAACGTTCGTTTCTCTTGACCTTCGATAAACTACTTGGTCCGATGTATGATCTAATCGTGAGCGTGACCGTTCCATCCTTTTACGACCTTGTTCATTAACGCTGAGAACGCTGTTCGTGTGTTAAACTTAGTCAGCATTTACATGACCCGATTTTTCCAATGACGATCTTTTTGTTGATGTTGTAAAGTTATAATACATTGACATTCCCCTCATTTTGAATTCCCTCATATTCTCTCCACCAACAAAAAACAAAAATCTCACTGAGAAAATCGGATCATGTAACTGCCGACATTATCTTTCTCTTAAATGTCTAAGATGAACGTGTTCGACGACCATAGTATTACTTCTTATTCTAATCACTGGGAAATTATTAAAAAAATATCTTCTTCAAAAACAAAAGGAAAACTCAAATACCAAATGTTAATAGTTTTTACCCAAAGCAAACAAATTCACCATTTCACTTACCCACCGATTAAATCATTCAAGGATTTTTGATTGAATTAAGTTTTTAAGGTTGAGATTAATTAAAAAAAACACCAGTTTAAAAAAAGAACAATTTTTTTGTAGTAATCCCGCAAACAATTTTTTGAAACAAATTTTGTTTTGAATGACGAAAACAAAAAACAAATGTAAGGTATTTAAAATAATTTAAAATTAAGTTAAAATCGCAAGTGGTTATTTAATGCAAATATTCTTTTAGGTATTGTGTTTGATTTTTAAAATTTAACAAAACATGACAACCAATGACTATAAAACTAAAGGATTTTCAAAATCGATTGGCTCATTGTAAAATGTTTTATAAATAGGTTTTAAACTGTTCAATGCCCCCCTCCTTTTGTTTTGAATGAGCCGATCCAACGAATTGTAAGCTGTCTTTTCTCTTTCTTTGCCAATCGATCATCAGCCAATCGATTTACGTCAGCAGATTAATTTATCGATTTGTAAGGAACTTGAGATTTTTCAACATCCAAAATGCAGAATCAAAAAATAAAGCTGCTGATGTTTTTATTTTGCCGCAAGAACTCGGAGAACTCTCTAAAGATGTTTTAAAATAAAATGATGTGCCAGCAAAAGCAACATTTTTATTTTTATCGACATCTTCACTCTTCTTCGGTAAACAAATAATTTGGTAAACTTGATTCATTTCACTTTCTAATATAATATAACTATCCCAATCTGAACAATATAAAAACATCTAAAATTAATACAAAAAAAAATATAGCTGATTATGTTCTCATCTTACCAATATCCAGAATTCTATCTTCACATATAATTGTTGGGCCATTCTGATAAATAATTTTCTATAATTACGAGTATGAACAGGAAAAACACTTGTTATGTTGGTAAATGCTGAATAAAAAACACAACGCTTTACCGATTTTGACAAAACTTCACAAAAACCTTCGTTGGTATCGTCAAAAGATCCTACCAAAAAATTTGTTAGAAATTTGACAAAATTCACTTAAACTGCATTTGTGGCATACTGCTCTACCGAATTTTGACAAAACTTCACAAAAACCTTCGGAGACATTCTCAGAAGACTCTTCCAAAAGATTTGTAAGTTATTTGACAAAATGCACTAAAAATGCATTTTACGGTATGCCTTTATTGAATTTTGACCATAAATTCAAAAAAAAGACCATCCTCTAATAATAGCTTAGTTTATAAAAAAAATTGAAAAATTCGGCCTAGCCATTCTCGAGTTTATCGAGTCCGAACAATTCTTTTCATATACACTGTTCTGTAGTTCACTTGAATAAAGGCAAAATTAAAATTGTACTAAACAGTGTGTTCTGGCCAGCTTTCATGGCCATAACAAACTTATGTGTTGTGGTAAGCAAAGGTTTTTAATCTCTCCATGGAATACACTTACAAAAATTATTTCTTTTTTTTAAATAACGAACATTTTTCAAACAGAAATATTTTATCCGAGGTACTGCCTCTGGCGAGGAACTGACAAATCCTTCAAGAATAAACTTGTCATGAAAAAGTGCTGCTCATTTTGCCGTTCGGACTCGGCACAAAACTGTAGGTCCCCTCCATTCCTGCCAACAACACGCACACAGGAATGGTTGAGAGTTGTAAGTCACTAGGCCCTGGTTCTTCACGAGCTGTTGCGCCACCCAATTTATTTATTTATTTATTTGGAAATTTTTCAAAGTTAGTAAAAAAAAGTAAGCAGTAAAATCGGTTCACATGAATAAAGGCAACATCAAAAATTGTGGAAAAGTTTAACATTTTGATTTTATTGATTCTTTTTTGTGGTTATTATTATAAACAATAATAAAACAAATTATTTAGTAGTGGGTATGACCCCCTTTTTTAAATTAATTCAAAAATCCGATCTGGAACTGAGTCATACAAAAATTTTGGTGCAGGGAATTAACTTCACGGGAACTATCTTCACATGGGAATTTACTTCACCAGTAGTGGGAATTAATTTCACCTTTTTTTGGTGAAGGGCCGATTTTAAGAGGGGAATAAAAACATAAATCGTTTATGGATTTTGTCTAGAACGATTTCTTGCGTCAATTATGGTTTCGTTGAGTTTATTGGAGGGTAATGAACATCGTCTTCATGACGAGCATACCCTAAAAACCAGAGGACACTTGTAACATGAGCACAAGTTCCAATTGTTCAAAGTTCCGATGTTCACTACCCTTCCAATAAACTCAACGAAACCATAATTGAAGCAAGAAATCGTTCTAGACAAAATCCATAAACGATTTATGTTTTTATTCCCCTCTTAAAATCGGCCCTTTTTAGGGCCAAATTCAAGACGAACGAAATGCGTTCGTGCGACCTCCACGCGGTGTACATTGGGTCATTCTAACGCCGACGGTGATCTGTCTAAAATAATGAATTCAGAACTAATCCATCTAAGAAAGTGGTTAACTAAAACTGATTAGCAAACCGTACCATTAACAATTTCAAAATGAGTTCATTTTTTACAATTGCGTTAAAATAAAAACAATGAATAAGTTACGTGCTACTTCATTATAGCTTTTAAAATAAATTAAATTCAGGTAATACCTGTTACAATAAAAGCAAAATAGTCGACATAACCAAAAACTTAAAAAAATCGATGTTTTTTCTGTTAAAATAAAAGCAAAATAGTCGACATAACCAAAAACTTAAAAAAATCGATGTTTAATTTTTTTTTTATTTTTCACTGTAATATGGAATCCGTTGAAGTTAGAGGACTCGGCTCATACTTTTTTAATCAGCATAATGTTATATATATTCTACCGAAATTTCATCGAATTTGACCGGGCCACTTTTTTCATACATTTAGTGCGTGGTTCCTTAACTTCTTTTCATCCGTGAAGACAACCATTCGCCAATCATTTTTAGTCTGCCTCTTTCCTGTAGTCCAAGCCATATAATGTTTTGCGAACTTTCAAATAACTGTCAACACAAATTGCACTACGCTCAATTTTTGTGTGAAATTTCGCGGTTTGAAATAACATTCCGTGTGGTGAACATCTATTTGTGCCTTTTAGGCCGTATTTAAAATTTTTGATCTTCCCATTTTTATTAAAAATTTGTTTGTTTCACGTTAACTTTACTGAACAATAATATTGCACTAGTTTTCTCAAGAAATATTTACGAATGCAAATAATTTCACAATTGCCTTTATTCAAATGATGAACCAAATTTCGTTGCTTTATTTTACGACGCTTTTTGAAAGCAGTGTTTTTTTTTCGAGTGCACTCTCTTCAGAAGTTTCAAAACCTTACTTCACTTAAGAATTTTAATAATGCATGCAATTAACAGGACTTAACAGTAGCTTCTATAAAAAAAATTGCCTTTATTCAAGTGAGCAGCAGTGTTTTAGAAAGAAGAAGAAGATTAAACAAATTAATCAAACTTAAAGAAAAATTATTACATATGTATTTGTTAATTAGGGGTAGATATTATCATTGTTTTTAATTTCACTTTTTCTGTGCCAGCAAATAGTTCATATCCCTATGAGCTATGATTCACCAATGTAACGACAAAACTTCAGAATCAGGTGGCGTTATAATATAGCACTCAGATTAAAGGTCACCATAGTTTGTAAATTGCTGAATTATGGGGTCTAATCATCAATGTTTAAATTACATAAACTAGATTTGGATTTGTCCTTTCCCCAGCACTTTCCACCATGCAACCCTTTTTATAAAAACTGATCTTCAGTTGATTAAATTGAAAAATAAGATACAAACTTTACTTGATGGCGTTACAGATAAGCTACTTTGAAACCAATTAGTAATAAATAATAAATAGAACAAAATACAAAGACATTAGAAAGAGTTAAGACAGAGTTAATTCATAATTTTTACCAGCTAGTGCCTTACAGTTACAAAAACACCCAAACTAAACGATATATTAAGCAGGTGAGACAAGAAAAAAGTAGTATATGGAAGGTTTTTTTTGCTAAAAATTGACTTAAGGTAGAAAACAAAAATTTAAAAACCAACGGCAACACTTTCAGTGTCATACTATAACTTTATTAAAGCCAAATGTTTTAAAATACGCGGGACTGCTCAAACTCCGTGTCGTGTACCAAAAATGTTGCTTAACTCCCGGAACATGTGAACTGTTTACTGAAGTACCCATAGGTGTAAGTTCTATTCACAATTACGCCGCTGGTCAAAAAATGAAACTGCAGCCTGAACCGTGCCACATAAAAACAAAAAAGAATGTTTTTTCCGAGGAAGTTTGTTCTCCTCCAAAAGTATCTCTTGCCATGAAAAATGCCACTTTTCTTATCCGCTCGATTTTGGCCGACAATTTTAGGTCCCATTTATTGATTTTGACTTTAAATGCATGAACAGAGAACTGATTAAGAGCTTTAAGTCGGGATCAACAAAAAATATTAATATTCATTCAAACAAAAAGATTTTTTTATTAAATAACTCCACTTTTCCATTAAGTTAAATGAAGTGTCTCAAACTTGAAAAAAAAATATTGACGCTATATTATAAATCTTTAAATTAAGGAGATCTAAAAAAACTAATTTAAGACACAAACAAATTTATTGAATTAAAATCACCATATTTTAAAATTGTTTATAAATGCATATCTTATTTATGCCCAAAGTAAACCAAGACGAAGACGCATTTAACAAAACAAATTTATGATAATGCTTATGGTCATAAAATGACTTCTACTTTTGTATTTTATCAAACAATATTATGTTGATCTCTTCGATTTACATACTTTTGTAGTTTATGTTTAAAGGATGATTCTTTGACGTGTTTCTTTCTTTACGCACGATTAGGATGAACAATTTAATTTGGAACTGTCAGTGACATGATAATTGTCGTGACATGCAACCAAAGTGACTACACTAATTTACGTTTAACGAGCTTCCAATTCAATAGTCAAAACCATTTTGGAGGCTTTTGATTTGATTTTTTAGGGGGATAGTTTAGAAACTTTTTATTGGTTTGAATTTTTGCTGAAGAATTTTAGCTAGCGTTATGCGGAGAAAGCTACGGTTTAAGGTTTAATAGTACTTAGAGAAGTTGATAGCTCTTAAGTGCTTGTACAAATTGTTTTGTTTTTATTTTCAACTCAATCAACAATTGTTTATACATCATACCTCATTTGTTGTTACTCTACCAACCGATTCAATCACCCGAAAAAAGGTTATCGTTATAATCACCCCGATTACAGAATCCGACGAATGAGCTGCGGAGGGAATCAGACTCAATTTTAACATTCTTACTATGAGCCAAATGTCAGAATTGAGTTAGATTCCCTCCGCAGCTCATTCGTCGGATTCGGGGTGAATAATAAAGACAGTAAGCGCCAATATGGCGGTGGCTCAGTTATAACTGGGGTGCCATCGGATACCTAAAAAAGATGCCGTTGTCATTTTTTCCTACAAGATTAAATGCAATACAATACCAGGAGTTGGTTTTTTAAAAGTTTAAGTAGGGTTATAAGTGCGCTGAATTGGGTTGGCAATTTCAACAAGACAACGCTCCGATTCACGTAGACAGGTCAACTTTGGCTGATTTTGAGCAGCGTGGGATCAAAGTTTTCGACAATTGGCCAGCCAGATCACCGGATATAAACATTATCGTAAATATCTGGTCGATTTTGACTCATGAGATCTACAAAAAAGGTCGGCATTAGAACAACAAAGACAAATTAAGGAAGTCATCATGGCGGCGGCGGCGGCGCACTTTGCAAAACCTTCTCCAAGATAAAATAAAATGACAAAACCACAGTCTCCCGCACTGAATCATCGAATTACATAGTTCCAGTGCCAAATGGACAAAATAATTGATTAAAATTTTCCACCAAATATGTTTTTTTTTATGCAAATTATTTTCAGTGGTTCTAACCTAACCTAATATTATATGAGAAATATTATTTTTCAAGGGTTGTTTATGTTTTGACAACGGTATTTCATGAAATGAAGTTTGGTGTTTTTCTTTAAATTAAGAATAGATTTAGGCTACACATTAGTAGTCAGTCTAGTTTATGTTAGGATATAACCCACAGCAAAGTGCTTCTTCGTTTTTTCATAATGTGATTTCGGTTGGATATTATTATAATTTTTGTAAGTAAAAATTTTGTGTGAGGTTAGTTGCTATATATGAATTTTCTACAGAATATCGATTAAAATGAGTCGCATACTATTCCTGCTAAATGCATCATCAAACTGGGATTTGACACATGAGGAGCAGGAATTTTTCGACGAACATTATGGTCGAATTATGAACGATGAAGAGAATGAGGGGCATACAGCTCAAGAAAGACGAAAGTGAAGATGTTCCAGATTTTTCAGATGCTGATGATCCAAACTACGAGCCCAACGAAGCTTTGCTTGACATACGCGTCCAGCAGGCTAGTCTTGATATGGAGGAAGAAGCTGAAGTCAAATTGCAAATACATAAAGGACGTCACCGTGAGGAAGAGGTTGAGAGTGAACCTGATGCACCCACAATCGAGGAATGCGATTTGCGGCCCGAAATATAAAATTCAATGACATTTGGTGGTCAATGTCTGAAGAAACGGAAAAAAGAAGAGCTATTGCAGATCCAATGAATGCTGAGAGCACTAAATGCTCTAAGACATTTACTGCGAAAGCTGATAGTTTCAAGTCATTGATTTCTCCAACCATTGTTGAAAATATAGTCCTCGAAACAAATAAAAAAAGCTAAAAGAGTGTACGAAGCAAATCGGTTATCAGATCAACCAAAGGAAATTGCCATATTGCTGTACGCTGGCACTGAAAGGCATACGGTGTTGAATCAAAAGATCTCTTCCATCAGAGTAATGTGGCCTTTTAACGAGCAGTTATGTCGTTGGAGAGATTTGAACAGATAAACAGGTTTATAGCTTTTCGAATCCAAACTGATAAGCTTGCTGCATTCAGATATGTGTGAAACTTGTTTCAAACCAACCCGGTAAGCTTCTATCATCCAACAAAAGAACAAGGGGGAGATGCCCACTCAAAATGTACATGCTCAATGAACCCCGAAAAAAATGGTGTACAAATATTTTGGATTGTGGATACTAAATCCAACTACCCCCTTCAAGGAGGGATGACCAGTTAAATGTACATATATAAAGTTCGTCAATACCAATGATTACAGAACATCATCTTGGTTTTTAGGTTTTTCCAATATTCTTTATACTCACCACTAATAAATCGGAGAACTGCTACTCCCATTTATTTAACTATATAAATACTTCAATTTTTCAGTTTGAACCTCAATCGTTTATGAGCGATTGCAAAACTGCACTACGAAAAGCATTGTATACAACTTTTCCACAAGCTTCATCAGGATGCTAGTTTCACTATTGCCAAGCAATACTCGGTCGAATTTCAACAAAATGGAAGCCTATGATGGCAGAAGCGGAAACTCATCAGGGACAGGAACGACAACATTTCAGAAGCAATTTGTGATTGGGAAAAGGGAAAAATATCTATTTATAGCTATTTAAACAGATAAGTTTACCCAAAAAATCGTATATGCTTTGAAATGGCGCCAACAGAAGATATTTTTGCAGATCCTTCTGCTCGAAATTCTTTTGAAGAATCAAGTGATGAAGAGATCGAACATAATAACCTAATTACTGATCCTGTTCTTTGCGTTATATGCCAGGATAAAACACCGAATATGCTGGTACTGCCTTGCAAACATTTACAAATGTGCAACAAGTGTTATTTGCAATTGCAAGCCCAGGCAATATAGCTGATGGTAAGGAAGATTGTTAATGTCCATATTGTAGACAAAATATTGAAGATACCATGCAAGTATATTTGTAATTATTTATCAAATTAAATTTAAATTTGGGCGTTATGTCATCTTGTACAATAATAAAACTTACAAACACAATTTAACCGCCTCGTTCTCCTTCCCTTAGTAAAGAACTGACTGCCCCGTCCGTCGGCCAGCGCTCTGTTTGACCAGGGTTTTAGTGTCGCCTTAAAGATAGCTTCTAATAAAATATGATGAAAATTTGAAAAAAAATTATTTCCTTTAACTAGTAACATTGCTTGTTTTATTATCTGGATGGTGATTTCTGTAATTGCATATCCTTAAAAACTTGAACTTTTTTCAACTATAGATTTACCAAGTTCGATTATCAGCTCTTTTGTTTGTATAAAATGAAAATATAATTTATTCGTTAATAAGATTAGTGGAATATATTTAATTGAGTGTCTTTCTAGTCGTTTTTTGTATGTATATACACACAAATTGCAGAATTACAATTAATTTATTAATTTAATAGTGAAATGCAAAATGTGTTGGACTCATTATAATGTTGTTCTTTATTGATCTGATACATCATCACCAGATGTTTATTTAATATAATATTAAAATTCTTGAAAATAGTTTTGTCAATGCAATTAAATCTACATATGTACATATACCTAACCTATAGCAACAGACATACTTATTTACATACAAATTAAAAGTCAGGATTTATACAAAAATGATAATTCAGAATAGACATAGTCAGATGATTTGCAGACTTTCATCCATTTTTTACGCTTATTTGCTATTTTCTAAGTTTATTTGATTCTGTGTTTTAATCTGATCTTGGGTGCTCAATTAATTTATTATTGAATGTGATTGAATAAAACAGACAATAAGAAATTGAAGAAAATGACAGACAACAGCGTAAACGTAATTCCAGTATTTTATTATTATTTATAGATAGATATGTTCACACAACTTAAATAAATTGTGAAGTAATAGAATGAAAAATTGCATTAAAACTGAAATGAAATTTATTTATAACTTCACAGCTCTACAGTTTGAAAGCGTCTATTCTACATTTTTCTATAAGTACTTTTATTTTTTATATAAGACATGCAGATCTTAATGAAAATAGAGGCTAAAATAACTCATACAATGCGTATATCCATTTAATTAATCTGAATGATGGTGTGCTCTCATAGGCCCAACATGCATACATGAAGGCCAAATCTGTTAAGACAGCGCTGCATTAAGTTGTAGGCACAATCGAAAAATCAATCCAGTTCAAAGAATTCACTCTGGCAGCATTCCTTGATATAGAAGGGGCCCTTAATAATGTTGATAACAGTGCGATTCGACAAGCCCTTAGCTACGCCAGCATCGATCCGATACTGATAAAATGGATTGACTCCATGCTCCAAACGAGGCTTATAAATGTAGAAATGGGTGATAGCAAGTTAAAAGTTAGGAAGTGTAGGGGTACTCCAAGGGGTGGAGTATTATCTCCTTTGCTTTGGCTCCTTGTTGTCAACCAGATTTTAGTCAAACTAAGTCTGAGTAGTATCAAGGTAATTGCATATGCCGATGACATCGTGTTAATGGCCTCAGGAAAATTTATCCCTCTGTGCGAGATCCTACAAACAGCTCTTGACAAGCTCAGCAATTGGAAAAGTAGCTGCGGACTCAACGTTCACCCACTGAAAACAGAATTGGTATTGTTTACGAGGAAACACAATATTCCCAACATTGCATTCTACACTTGAGTAGTTGAGAACCAAAATTCGTTACATCCAAAATTTTCATTTTGTGCAAATAAAAAAAAGCCTATTTAAATTTGGATATGAAGAGTTTTGCTGCAATTGATTGGATATGGCCAGTTTCCACACCATCCCCCTTCTCTCAATTGCACCCTCTAATATAATAGCACTACACTAGTTTCCAATCTTCAAGGAACCATTTAAAGATTTTTACAATAAGAACCCATGCACGTTTTAGTTCCTTCTTAAATGACATAATCAATTGCCTTTGATGGATAAGAAGAGTTTTGAAACCAAACCTAACGATGTTTGACATCCATATTTAAGGGGATTGAAGGTGTAAGGCTATCAAATTTTCCTTGAAAACTATTCAATATGCCCATCTTAACAAATCTGCATCAAAATCTCAATTTTTGATAAAAGTGGATATGACGAGTTTTGGTTCTCATCTACTCAAAATTTTTGGTAAAAGATGGGGTCCCAGCCCCAGAACCATTCATTGGATGTACACAGCCATAATAAGGCCAACTCTAACGTACGCGTGCATGGTCTGGTGGTCAGCCTTAGATAAGGAAACCAATCTAAAGACCATGACCAAAATTCAAAGACTAGCGTGTATTGGCACAACCAGCGCTATGAGAACTACACCTACAGCAGCCCTAGAAACTTTCCTTTCACTAGCTCCGCTCGATCTGTTTAAGAAAGAGCTGGCGACCAAAAGTGCTTTTAGACTTAAACAGTGTAATAATTGGAAAAAAGACCACTTCGGTCACAGAACCATAATGAAATTCACTGACATAGACATTCAAACAGATTACGTCACACGCGCACATAGATTTTAACCCAGTGGATGACAGATGTCCCTAGTAGGGAATTCTGGAATGAAAACAGGCTCATCAATACAAATCATGTTTCGGTGTTTACTGACGGTTCCAAAACAGACGAAGGGGTAGGGTCAGGTATCTACTCAGAAAACCCACCTATAAACAGATCAATGAAGCTTCCAAACTTTTGCAGTGTATTCCAAGCGGAGGTGCTTGCAGTTTGCGAAGCCGCGAAATATCTTGCCTTTCATGAGTTAGTCAATAGCAATATAGACATCTTCATAGATAGCCTAGCGGCAATCAAAGCTATTTCTTCAATCAGTATCAAGTCCAAGCTGGTAGATCGTTGCCGAACTGAACTTAGATATCTAGGCGCAACAAACACAGTAACCCTTATTAACCCTGGACACCGTGATACTCTCAGGAATAAAATGGCAGATGAACTGGCCAGAAACGGATCATCTCTTGATCCTAGCCAAATCGAATTTTCGGTACTTATGCCACCGGAGCAGGAAAAAAATAGAATCCACCAGAAATTCCTTGAAGCTGCAGACGTCAGATGGTCATCACTTGACACTTGTCGGGTTTCAAGAAATTTATGGCCGAACATATCGAAGAGAAAAACTGAATTTTTACTCAAGTTAAGCAGGCCTCAATTATCGCTCCTAGTGGGAGTCCTAACGGGCCACAACTCATTGGGAACCCACATGAGCAGAATCTGTATCAACCCATCTGACTTATGCAGAGGGTGTCAAGATGAAAAGGCGGAGGAAGGCTCATCCCATTTCCTTTGTGAATGGCCCAGTCTGGCCATAACTAGAAAATAGGCCCTCGGAGAATACTTTTTCGATGAAATAGGCAACATCTCTTCCCTGCCCCTAAAGAATATCCTGAAATTCACTCAGAAGTCACAGGGAAAGAATTGAAAAATCACCAATTGAAAAATTTGCAGTTGCAATTTACGAATCATGTTTAATTCGTAAATCATGACATTTTAATCTCAAATTAATATAAAAACTGGTAATTTAACAGTCAAAACGTAGCAATTTACAAAATTTGTTTTTTCGTGATTTGCAATTAAAAACCATGATTCAAGTGTGTACTTTTCATAGCAAAATACAACTGTTTTGGCGTAATTTAGTCTCCAAAAGCATAATTTCACAAACAGCATTTAAAAATATTGATTTGCGATAAATATTTAGTAAATAACATTGAACAATCACTGAATTACGTTTTTTCTGTCGTAACTCGCAACTCCATGAGAATAGTTGCAAATCACCAAAAAAAATTCCAAAATCACGACTTTCTTGTCGCAATTTACTTCTCGAAGAAATAAACCACCACAACATGGCAGGTATCTAATCATCAATGCGTGACACCAACGATCTGTAATGCAAATTGGCCTGGTGGTTGCATGCTCGCTCCGCAACTGGAGGGTTGCGAGTTCAAATCCAAGTAGAGTCAAGCGTGAAGTATTTATTTCGAATAAATTAAATTAAATGTGTATACCTGCAAAATGAAGGGTAGAGTAGGATTGATCTTTCCAAGTGGCAATATCACGAAATAAAAGTGGTGATCACAAATCTTTTTTGCAAATTCACAAATTGTGATTGAGGAATAGTTGGATCAAATTGCGATTTGTTGTTCGCAATTTTTGTTTTCTCTCGATAGCATAATTGATACTTAAAGAGGGTTGATTTACGATTTTTGAGTATCAATATCATCATTTTGCTCAGTTTTGCAAATTACAAAGAAATAATCGTAAATTACGAAATCCCGAGCCAAGGTATAAATCGGGATTCATTTTTCGTAATTTGCAGCTCATTTTTCGTGATATGATCCAAGAATTCTTTCCGTGCAGGGTGGTTCATCCCATTCCTAACCTTGTCCTCAGTCCCACACCCATCCCGTCCTCACACCTACCTACCTTTATCCTGGGGAGCGCAATGGATCCACGGAGATCCGAGTGAGATGAGCGGCTTACCGTATCATCACCCTTTCTAACCTAACCTAACCTATATCAATTTAAGCTAGAAAAAGAATAGTCGGAATCCAACGTATGTAAGTAGTCATACGAAACCGAGCGAAAGCAAAAAATTTATATGTCGCAAATATAATTGCGATATGGGACTTTTCTATAACTTTTGCCGTCGCTCTTTTATAAGTGGACGGATGCAAAGATCAAAATGGTGGAATCAAACTAAAAAGAATTTGGCGCTTGGTGCATTGTTTTCAACTTTTTTTTTTTTGATGAATGAGTGAAGTTAAATCTTAAATTTTCTTTTAATTAATTCATGTCACATCGAATTTTAGTGGTTTAACAAAGTAAATAATCAAAAGCCTATCACTCTACGCTGTGATTAATATATGAGAAAATTAACATTGAACAAACAATTGTTTACATTTTTGTCACTTTAAACTACTTAAGTGCAAAAATATACCTTCGTATTATCTACTCAATTAAACCAACTATATCCAGGATTACACTGTGAATAAATTGACATAATTCATTTTCCATTCGTTGAGCATTATGGGAACAGGCTTAAGGTGAGTTGGAGTCTCACCCGATTGAAAATGATGCTAAGTCACCTCAAATTAAAACCAAAGAGGTTATATTTATTCCCAAAAAATAGTTCTTTGCAGGTATTTGTTAAAAGATAATATATATTTATAAAAAGTCTTCACATAACATTTCTATTTTTTGCTTCCAATACAAACTCCAAAAAAATTCAAAGAACAAAGACTTAAATACTTTCATGACATGCCCCAGCAATTACAGAATTCCAAAAATTCACTAAACTTATAAAATTCTTTAGTACACACAAAATATAATAAAAAGAACCAACATTATGTATCCTTCAGATAACATAATTAGTAAAACACCTTTTGTATAACAATTCAACAGGAATGGCAATAATATAAGAATTCAGTCCAATGTTTCGCGACCTAATTGCTAATTGGTGTTGTTTTTATTTTTATTTGTATGTTCTTTTGCTTAAATAAAATGTTCGAAATGCCACTTTCTCTCTGTATAAGTACAGCCTTAACTCAGAAGCCAAAAGCGGTACGAGCTCCACACTGCATTGCGCCACAAATGATTAAGAAAAAAAATTATAAAAGCAATCTGAATTCTTAAATAACCTACGTTATTGGTCTTAAATTAATTTTAATTGGTCATTCATTTTTTTTTAGTTCGTTCCTCTCGTCTGGGATCAAAATACATTCAAAATTTTTTTTCCAACTTAATTGTTTTATGTGATGATTTTCATTAGAACAAAAAAAAAAAGAAACAAACCAATGAATGAAGGCGGTACAAATAAAGAAAAAACGTTGATGTAAAATAAATAAAGAAAAACAACCTTACAAAATGTGAAACACGCAACACAGCAGGTGAGCACGCGGTTTTATAATCGTCCTTCTAATAGAACTATAGAACAAGTAAAACTTGATTTGGTTGTGAGATGTGGATATGTGTATATTATACGTACGTACCTATCTGAACACCATCATCATCTTGATCCTTGTGCAACATCTGCGACCTGAAGACTACCTTGCGTATAAAAAAAAGTAGTTCCGAGCTGTCCGTCCAAACTGACTTCCTCTCATAAGGATGTGTTGTTACACAAATCTGAAACCATCAACCCACACTTGCACTTCCACATCCAATTCCAATTCCAATTCTTATTTTATTTACTTCCACCGACAAATTTAATTTGATCAACAAGAACAGCAACAGCAAGACATCAGGGAATCAAGAAGACGAAGTCCTAAAATCTAAACAATTTGGAGAATGTTCATTTAGTGGAGAATGTGAGTCATGATGATGTTGATGTCGTATCCGAATTCGAATCCGAAGCCACTTGTTTTTTTGTCGTTTTTTTTTTGTTCTGTCTCTTTCGGCGCAGAGGCACATCAGTAAAACATTAAAACATTTACGACTGATAACCGTGTTGGCGCCAAAACAATAATGAGCTTTACAATATTCTTTGTTGTGTTCTGATATTCGTCGTATGGCATTTCGGTTGTCTGACTGTCATGTTCGTACAAATGCATACATTAGTCTGGAGATTCGCTAGATTTTTTTTTATAATAATGCATTCGAAGTGAGTTCAAAAGTTGTTAATAGACAGCTCCAGTTTAAATGGTGACTGAAAATGGTAACACAATTTATAATAGCTTTATTAATTTTATTTAACTTGAAATTTAGTCGAGTAATATGCTATACAACATTTATGCACAGGTACGTTCGTTTACTTGGTTGGTCATTGTAGTTTGAGTTTAGGTAATTTTATTTAAAATTTCAGTCTAACATCGTTCCCGTTAACAAAAACTGGTTGGTTTTCAAAAACGTGTGTAACCATTTCTATACTGTACCTACCATATCCTCCAATTGCTAGGGAATATTGATGTCCGATTGCGGGAATGTGGCCCAAACTTCAAATTCAGCAAAATTCAACAAATTGGTGTATTTTCGGCGCAATCGACGCCTCATGATGTCCCAGCTGTGCTCGATGGGGTTGAGATCAGGGTTCATTGGTGGATGCCTCAACAATGTTATGTTATTCCTTTCAAAAAATAATCTGGTCACAGTGCATGGTCTTGCATGAGAATAAGATGTCTGTCATTTTGCTGTTGGGGCAGCACAATTGGCCTCAGAACTTAGTCAATATAGTGCCTGGCATCAAAGTTTTCTCGGAAAATCACCAATGAAGTACGCGGTGAATGTGAAATTCTGGCCCAAACCATAACTGTAACTGATCCTCCATCGACCGCAGCGATAGGGTGATTCAAATTTTGAGAAAATCGCTCTCCCAGACGACACCAAACTTGAGGTCTTGTGTCGCTGCCGTAAAGAAAAAAGCTTACCTAAATCATCTGTTAACAAAACCTTGCTCTATTACCTGTTGTTCCATTGCAAATACGCGCGAAATTGGCACATGGTGGGGATGTATTGCAAGCAACTTAAATTCATGGAGACGGGTGATTATCGTTTGGCTTAATGTGGTTTGTTGTCTTTGGTGTTGTTGCTGCTGTCAATCGTTTAAAGCACTCTGAGCAATGACCTTCGTATGGTAAGGGTGGCTGTTTGACTTGATATGGTTTGTCGTCGTTGGTGTTGTTGCTGCTGTCAACGGTTTAAAGCACTCTGAGCAATGACCCCCGTATGATCCAAAGGCTCTTGAAGTACACGTCAAATTATAACTGGACCATCTCGTGATGTTGTGACACGAGACCTACCTTGTCCTGGTCAACGGCGGCATCTAGCTGTTTCATAGTAGCGCGTATAGGCACAATGCACGAACGATCCACTTATGTACCCCAAAACGGTTGCCGATTTATCTACAGGTTTTGTCTCCTCCGATAAGACCCACTATTCTACCTAGCTACTTGAAACTCATATAAATAATGTCTAGACATAATTACAAATTCAATATTTAAAAAAATCCCGATTTTTCTAATTTTACTAGATCAATTTTAATATAAAACTTGTTTGGCGCTAAAGAAAACACTGCTGAATGAAAACAAATTTTGTGGTGAGAGAAAACATTTATTTTGTGAGAGAATTATTCGTAGTCAGTTTCAAATTTATTTTTAATTGCAACAAAAAAATGTGTGAAAGTGACATTCCTATGAAATATCTAGTATAAAGGTGCTGTCACACCGTGCAAGTAAAGTAACGACCCAAAAAAGTACTTTCAAGCAATTAATTGCTGCAACTTGCTTGCAAGTACTTGTGGAAGCAATACTTGCAGGGTGTGACTAGACTAGTTCCTGCAAGCACTTGCAAGCAAGTAAATCACTTGAAATCACTTGAAATCAAATGCTGCAATATAGAAAATCTCGCGTTGTTTTTTGATGCATGTTACCTATTCTTTTGGGTCGCCGATATACCCGTTTATCAGTAGCTTCGTAAACTGAATATTGAATACAATAACCAATAATAATTTTATTAATATCTAATATTTTTAAATTTTAATTATTGAAATTGAATTCATTAGACTAAGGGCTTGTTTCACAATATCTGATTATAGTTTCAATTAAGCTACTTTGAACTTATTCGTCAGTTAAAAATCTAATTTATGTTTCACAATATTCGATTAGGTCTAACTAGTAATTAAAGTTCTAAGTATTTTAATTGCCAGATGAAGTACCGATTATCAAATTTAACTGGCAATTAAATCATTCGCAGATGCGAGTGTGACCTTTAAAACAAATAAATCTGTAGATCTGTAAAATTGTGTGAAAAAAAAGACAGCAAAGCAAAACAATTTACATGTTAAATACAACAACAACTATGTCCATATAGAGTTAGCTAAGTCCAGATAATTATCTGGATTTAACTTTTGTCCCGATAAAAACGGTATTGCCAGACTATCATTGTCGTTGTGTTATCGATAATTTGTATAGAAATGTCAAATGTTTGTTGGTAAGATAGTTCAGAACAAAATGGCAGACCAAGCCAAATGTTGAATTGTCCCGATGTCGTTTTTTTTAACCAAACTCCATATGGACATACAAAAAAACGCAGCTAGTGTTTGGTAGGAACATGATAACTTCATTTTAAAATCTGCATCTTTACGTCCACTTTACATCGCTTTATAGCGACACGAGTTTACTGATTTTCATCAAATTTGGATTAGTTACGGAAATATGAACAAGAACATGCTCTTTGTCAAATTATAACCCCGATTACAGAATCCGACGAATGAGCTGCGGAGGGAATCAGACTCAGTTTTGACATTTTTACCATGAGCCAAATGTCAAAATTAGGTCTGACTCTCTCCACAACTCATTCGTCAGATTCTGTAATCGGGGTGTATGTTTCAAATTTAAAAGAAATCGGTGCACCCGTTTAGGCTCCTGCAAGCTCGATGTAAGGTCGACATTTTAAAATTGAGTTATCATGTTTCTCCGAAACACCACAGAAATATGATGGTTTGGACTTAAAATTAAAATTGAAAGATTTGGACTACCAGAGTTCCCATAAATATATGTACTGTACATACATATATGAATTTATGAATAACGAACAAACTTTTTGATTTCCATTTAACTGCCGCAAAACGCGATAAGAACAGCAGTGGTTTGAGATCACTTTAACGTCTTTCATATGCAAACTCGCACCGAAGGAACATAGAGTCACCGCTTTACGTTTAAACACCCAAAACAAATATTTTCGGGAACGTTTATTCGTCGTTTTGGAACCACGAAAAGAGAGAAAGGCCGTCAAATTTCAAAGTGTTATGAGTGGTTAGCCTTCCCTCACTAAAGCAATTTTCTTTTTGATGAAATTAAATTTTCAAAAAAAGTGTACTTCTGATGCACTTTTTCGCAGTATGGTACCACTACATGCAGCAGACGAATGTATTCGTTATGATCTTCACCAAAAATCTCTTTTTGCAATTTCTTTCGAGGTCTCGGTTGAATTTTGATGATGTTTATTATTTATTGTTTTGAATATTTTCATTCTGTCAAAATTATTTTGTCTGGAAAACTGGAATAACTTTCGAATAACTAATTGACACATTAGGTCTGATCCTTTACTTTGGATTTCTGTGATTTTTAGTCCAAACTTGTGTCAACAAATTTTTTTATATGAACTTTGACACAACTTTGGACTAAAATGCGCAGAAATGTACAGAAAATCACAGAAACTCAAAGTAAAGGAACAGCCCTATTATTTTAATACTTTGATCATTGTGAAACGCAAAGTTCGCTAATGAGAGGATTTAATTTCCGGATAATTTAACTGTCGAATAACAAATCAGAACTTTACTCAGACATTGTGAAACAAACCCTAAATGTTATTTTGAATTAATGTAACCATATACATATAATTTCATGCAGATTGTTAGAACCGTTTTTAAGGTATGGAAATATGGACACATGATGATAAAAGTGGGCGTGGTTGTGGGTGGATCTAAAAAACAACCAACAATTTTTTCTTCCTCGTAACAATATCTTATACCTACAGTAATCCTTAGCGCAGTTTTTGAGAAGTCAAGAAATAAAAGTAGGCTTGGTAGTGGGCGATTTGAGCATCAAAATTTATCAAAAATTTTCTGTTGCTCATGCAAATCAACTCTGAAACTTTCATTCAGATCGTTAAATCCGTTGCCGAGATATAGTAGATATGTGACGAAAATGAGCGTGGTTGTGGGTGGGTTTTAAAAAATCACTTACATTATTTTTGTACTCATACAAACAACAACAACTTTAAGCAAGTAATTTCAGCAATTAATTTCAGCAAGTACTGGCAGCAAGTAATTTCAGCAACTAATTTGAGCAATTAATTTCAGTAAATAACTACTTGCACGGTGTGACGACCTAAAAAGTACATGCAGCAAGTTTGCTTTGCAAGCAAGTAAAAAGTCGTTTTAGCAAGCAATTTACTTGCCTGGTGTGACTGCTTTCTGCAAGTACTTGCACGAATATTTCGAAAATTTCGAAACAAAACAATTGCTGCAAGAACTTTACTTGAACGGTGTGACGGCATCTAAAGCATCAAAAAATGACGTCACTCGTAGTGAGCATACATTTTTTTTTGAGGTAGGTTCACAGCACAGTACACATATCTAAGGTATTATCTTGCGCAGGTTGTCAGAATTGAGAACTGTCAGAAGAAATTCAAGGCGGCCATTCCAGTGACCCCGTCCGCTGAATTAGAACAACAACAAAGGAAATAAACACGAAAGGATAATTGTTGTTTGCATGGTAAAATAATGTAAATAAACACTAAAAAAAAAGCTTGAAACAATTGTATATGTATGTACGTAAAAAATTATATGTGTACTGTGGGTTCATTGTTCCTCGAGATAACGTTCACGTCAAACATTTTGCGCAATCAATATTTGCAAGGAAGCTAACGGTTTGCCAAAAGACTACAAGAAGTAGTTCTGTAGAACTTTTTCTAAACTAACGGTGTATATTTAAACAAAATAGGCTTCGTAAAGTTTTAGGTCCATTGTCCAGTTGTACAAACGTGGTTTGGTTCAACAATTTTTACTGTCTAACTTCGAGTTTTGACGGAATTACTGATCATACTCAGTAATTAATAGTAGACAAGTTTAATTCCTGAACCATCGTTGAACCTCAGTCCATTCGGTGAGTCGGTGAGTTAAAATTGCTGAACCACGAGTTAAATATTTGTGCAAGTGGCCCTCAAAAATTTCATGTAGGAAAGTTGTTCAAATTTTCTTATCTACCCTTATTTGTTGTGTCATTTTTTCTTAGATATTGGTGATTAAAGACAAAAACGCTTTTTTTGCATTCAAAATCAGTTAATATCTCAAGCACAAAAAATTTGTTAGGTGAGAAAAATGAATTATAGCTGTATGGACACGTTATCTGGCCAATACTATTGACTGACTAAAACAAAATGTTCAAAGGAAACGCCAAGTTTCAAAAATAGAAATTTGGAAAAAATGTATATCGCGCCATTTTATATGGTTGTGCAATAATGGTAACGTACACAAAATTATCTGCTCAAAAGTCTCAAATTAAAAACATATGAATCTTAAGAATGCTTTTTGCTTCATCTCTATACAACGACTCTTCGGAAAAAATGTATTTCTTTGGTAGAAGACAACACAAATAAATGATAGGGGGAAATTGGGAAATGTAAAGACATTTCAAACCAAATTGACAAAAACAATATTTCGGCTAATTTGGAAATTCGTTCTGTTCGTTTCTATTGAAAAAAATTATTATGAGAAAATCTTTTGATAACATATGTATATAAAAAGGTAAACATTTCTGAAATAAATAGACCAAGTAGAAGACTAAGCACTATTGGATTTGTTGAATTTTTTATTCAAAATGGTTTTTAATACCCTTTAATCGTCCTGGCAGCGATATTGATCTCATGTATTCTACTAAAGTGGCCGGACTCTTGGTAAAAAATCGACAAAAATAGTCCATTCGACTACTGGGTATTTAAGTGCTCATATCTTTAGAATGTTGTTGTCAAAATCACCATTTCTACCTACCTACCTACCTAGCTTGGTCCAAATGCATAATAGGTGTCTAAACAGTATAGGTATCTATAGCACTCCAAATTATTGTTTAATTTAATTTGCCACTATTATAATGAATACATGTCCTTGTGTATCAATCAATGTCTTTGAATTGTTCGTTTGTGAGAAAATAAGAAAAATTTTCGAACAAAGTGATTCAGTTGTTTTAATTGTAAAAATATCATTAGTTTGAATCTTAACAAATCTGTGTAAAAGTTAACCCTTGTGGTGACAACTTTATCCAGTGCTAATTATTGCTCTTTTAATTATACTCCGCAACTACCTTTTGAGAGTTAAGAGGACGATTGAAATTCTTTAGGCGTATATTTATCCAATTTCAGAGAACTGATTTGTCTTATTACGTATAAATGTTTTCCAAATTTGGAAATTCTACTCAAGTTAAAGTCTAAAAACTAACTTCAGTAGCTATACAAATTGCTAATTAATTCAACGAACTCATTTGTGCTGTGCATCGTCATCTCACACTCAACCAATTTGGACATAAATGATTTTATTTACTCGTAGGCTTGGTCACTCAAGACTTTATTTCCTCGCATGGACTTCGCAAAGAAATGCGTAAGATTTCGCCATTGCGGATTTCACGTGAGAAAAAAACTTTTCGCAACATTAATTGCCTACATAAATTGTCATCAACAGCGATTGTGACAATGGCAGACGAAGCAAACATGCAGAAATGTGAGGCAGTAAGCTCATTGAATTGCATGAATACACGTCTCACAGTCAATTCAGTCCGAGTCCATGTCCCGTCCATGAATCCACCAGTCGACCATGCATCAACTGAATTGCTTAATAAGAACATGCTTAGCACGCGTGTAAATTAATTTATACGGTAACAATATCCGCCTACTTGGGAAGGTATTCGCATACGTTTTTGCATAATTAACTATACATCGAGCAACTTTTGGAAAAAAAGACCAATTACTCCGAACAACTCAATCAGTTGGTTAAAGTGGGAAAACTAAATTCAGGAGTTAAATAAATCAAATGTGTAAAAAACGACTTCAGTTTGGCTGATGTGACCATTAAATCGTTCGATTTGCAGCTGAGTTTACACAAGACCATCATTTGCCCAGAGTACGAAACTGTGTTCAATTTGCATTCATTATTAAGAAACATTGTCATTATCAACGAGGCTGGATGCAGGTCGCGCAGCTAGCAGTTACTGACTGGAGCCAGGACTGTCATTGTATATTCCCGCTGTAGGATCTTCATTTTTGTATAATTCGAATTACAAATTAATGTTCCTGACAAATGAAGAAGAAAAAAATGCGTTCGTAAATTTTTTGAGCTGAGGAATTCAATGGCGGAAAGTAATAAATTAATTAACTGTTTGTGCAAAATAATGAATTTCAAATCAGAAGTCAGAATACTATCCTCTTCCTCGACTCTACTCTACTCTATACTTCATGGAATTCAGTGACTAAATTGAGTGTGGCGAACATGGCGAAGGTGCTGCTCTTGCATCTTGCATTTTAAAGTAAGGCATTCATTAAAACAGAACACGTTTTCACTAGTTCGACTGTCTAAAGGAACAAGGCACCGAACATTGACTTGAATATCTTTTTCAGAAGGGATTCAGTTCTCAATTGGGAGGTCGAAGTCGATGGTGTATCCACCACATGGTGGTGACATCCCAGTGTAATGGATACAGCGGGTTTTTTGTTTTTGCTCGGTGTTAGTTGTTGTTGTGGTTAGTATCATGAACATGAAATGTTTGTTTTTCATTAGGTTTGTTGCGAAATAGTCTATTTTTTGATTCAATGTTTGTTTAAAGATTTGAATTATTAATTTTGAAGCTTTTACGTTAAGACGTAACATGTACCAATATTATGTGAACAATATGAGAGGGCAAATTTTTATTTATTTTTAGGATGCAAGCTCACGCGATCTGTTTAATTTTAATTGAAATTGTTTAGTCTAAGCTTTTAGTAAATAATTCACATCAATATTTAAAAAACATATATTTTTAGTCAGTCGTGGCGAAGGTCTGGGTTCGGTTCCCAGCTGCCACCACCTGAAAACTGCCTATTACGAGGAACTGACAAAACCCTCCAAGTGTATCTGCTGTTATGAATAAGTGCTTCTCATCTAGCCGTTCGGACTCAGCAAAAAATTTTAGCTCTCCTCCATTCCTGCCAACAATACCCACAGGAATGCTTGTCACTAGGCCCTGATTTGGTTTGTAGTACCAAAAGGTAGTATTATATTTCTCGAAGAGACACTGAAATAGTGAGCTGAAAACAAGCAAATAAATGCATGAAAATCCAAATGACCCGGCTATAATTGCGGAGTTTAATGTTTCGTTTAGTTTTGTTCACTCTTGCTTGCAGAATGAAGGGAAACTGACATTTGGTGAAATAGGAATACAAAATAGAGACAGATGAGTACAGTAGAGATGGGTGTTTTCCCCTTTTGATGATAAGGAAAGTTACTTTTCATTGGTATATGACATTAGCTTCAGTGACCCTCCAACGATTATAGTTCTACCTTATAGCCTAGTACGCAGATCGAGACAAAATTTGTCCCCCATATAAAATTTTTCCCAGGACAAATTTTATCTCGCATTTTTTTCCAAGCCGTACGCAGCTCCAACGCAAAATTTGACAGTCGTAACCGCTGTACGTGAAAAGGTAAAAGAAAGTCTCCACTTGATTTTGCGCGGAAAAAGAATGTTCGAAGCATTATTTTTCCGGACAAATTGTGACGTTTTATATATATTTCGCTTTTTATAAACTAAAATCATCTCCCTGTTTCATTCTTTCCATTAATAAGACGTTGTGAGGACACACGACGGAAATAAAATATAAAATGCGTACAGAAAATGATGACATGGAATGCGAATAGAATAAATAGAACATCTGTTTTTAATCAGTCAGTGGCGTAGCGAATGGGAAAGGGTACAAAAGGGCCACATTCAGATACGGAAAATATTTTTTTCAATAAAAAAATTAAATTGATTCCCAAACCGAGTTAAACCGAGATGGTTGGAATCAGCAAACAGAGTTGGCAAATTTAATTGGATTTTGGGAGCAGTAATAAAATTGTGAACAATTATAATTTTGGCAGGGTTTTTTTTAAAGCCATCGACAGCACATCCATCCCTTAATGGAATTTGACAGTTGATGGCTTGAAAGATGAAGAATAAACTATATTTTAAACGAGAAATTATTTTGATCCAAATGTCAAACAAGTGCCCTAAATCACTTTTTCCCGGAGAAATAAAAAACCTTTAAAAATTTCGGAATTTTTATAAGTTTTTTAATCCAATTAAATCGCAGCGATCCTTCAAAATAATTTGACAGTTGATGGCTTGACAGACAAACTATATTTTGACGGAAAAAGTGTGTTTTGATCCAAATGTTACCAAATTGCCCTAGAATCGCCTTTTTCCAGAGAAGTAAAAAACTGAAAGTTTCAGACCTTTTAAAGGTATTTTCATCCATCCACATTATATTAGCTCTGTTTTTTAGTGCATTTTTATCTTCGCTTAGAAAAAAGTAGCATGTTAAATACAACAACAATACGGAATTATACCAGTTTGTTGTTGCAATTAACACGCTACTTTTTTCTCAGCGAAGATAAAAATACACTAAAAAACAGGGCTATTGTTCCCCATCAAGCGCATGCGATCAATTTTTACTTTAAAACTTTGAAGGAATCTGATTTTTGGTAAAAGTTTCAAATTTATGTCAAATAAGGGATATTTTATCATTTTTTAAATTTCAAACTACGCTACTGTTCTCATTTGACTTGTGTTTTTATCTCTACACCTTCAGAATTTGTCTCGAGAAAAAAAATGTAGAGATAAAATTTGTCTTTGCTCGATCTGCGTACTAGGCTTATGTACCAACTAATTTGCTAAATGAAAAAACGCCGATCCTTAAGAAAGGAGCCTTTGTGAACTTAACCAGATACAGAAGATATTGTTTGTGCATATCTGAGGCCGTTCCGTTCGTCAGCAACTGGCTGAGTCCCTGTCATTTAGGCTAGAAAGGTCCAATATCCACCAAAAATTCCTATTACGGCAGATCTTCGAAAATGTCTGGAACCTCACATCGCTATGCACTACCTTGTTTTCGCGAACTTTTTGAACCCCCCTCGTACATATCTAAATCTATTTAAGTAATCTTAAGGAAGTTTGAATAGTTTTTAAGCCTAGTACGCTGCTGATGCGAAACGAAAAATCCCATACAAAAATGACACAACGAAATCATAAACGAAAAATTTAGTTTCACTTTTCGTTCTGCAGTACGCTGTTCCATGAACGAAATTGAAAATCGTTGCATATTTTTTGGAGAAGTCTACACTCTTTTTTCGCACACAATTAATTACCCAGGCCATTTATTGTGTGCGGAAAAATAACATTTGTGTTTTTCGTGTGTATTTTTGTTGTTTCTTTCATTACAGCGTGGCTCTCTGTGCTCTTTTTTTTTTTTTTTTTTTTTTATAATTTGCGCGCACTAAAGGGATTTTGACTACCCTTAATATGATGAGACACAGTGCGAGCGATCAGGAAAATAGGGAAGGATTCAAGAGGAGATACCGATGCACATTGGTTTTGAAGCTCTGAATATCAAAATGGAAGGGAAAAACAGAGCCTGGTAAAGCATTCCACATTCGTGTTGTACGGCTAAAGAAAGAATCTCTGTACTTGACAGTACGTCCGAAGTTGGGCTCAAGGGTAAACTGATGGGCATTCCTAAAAGCGCGAGTATTACGGTTGAATTGTTTAAGGGGAGGAATGCAACTGGCTATTTCACTAGAACATTGCTTGTAAAAATAGCGATAAAATAATGAGAGACATGAAACATGGCGGCGATGTTTCAGAGTTGTGATTGTTTGAGTAATAGATCTATCACCTATCATTTTTAAGGCTCTATTTTGTATTCTATCTAAGAGATTCAAGTGAGTTATAGGAGCACCTGCCCAAATGTGGGAGTTATACTCAAGCTTGGGACGGATGAAGGCCTTGTAGATTATAGCCAGATCAGAAGGGGAAAAGAATTTCTTACATCATCGGAGAAAACCTAAACACTTTGCAGCATTTTTGGCGACGTTGAATATGTGATCGTTCCACAAAAGGTGGTCTGTGATACACATACCCAGGACTGAAAGCTGGTCAGTTTCATCGATGCAAGTACCGCTCATGGATAGCGGCATTGAGGGTGGGTTTTGCTTCAGCGACAGCAGACAGCATTGGGTTTTTGAAGCATTAAATTCAACACGGTTTTTAATTCCCCACTGGACAATGCTGTCCATTTGTTTTGAATTTTTGAATTGGTGTAACTGTCAATGAATATTTTTTCACTGCGTTTTCGTAAGCATTTCGTTGTCTTGTTGGAGACCAACTAAATATTTTGTTTCGCATCAGCTGCGTACTAGGCTTTAAGATATTATTTTGTAACTAAAGATATTAAGTTGTTTGAGTATAATCCCGAAATTCCGCAGCCTTGCCAATTTCTATATATTTAAAGCTCTCACATTGAATAACTGAAAAGACATGCATACATGAAATTGCATAATGCTGCACGCTCATTACAAAAATTCAAGCGCAGTTAGAAGAACAAAGAAAACGTTTTGACCGGGACGTTATGGACTTCGGGCTACAGGCAGGGTTGTCAGGTTTTAAAAAAGCGGAATCGCCAAAGGTAAAATATAAATCGCCAAAAAATCGCCAAATTTAAATTATTCCACTTTATAAATGACCAAATCCAAAAATCACAAAAATGTTATAAAATTATTTGAGTGGTGGGAAAAAAGCGATGCTCAGTTTTGAGTGCAATTAGATTTAGTCGATATTTTGATGCCTAAATTTTAGCAAACACCAATAAAAAAGATACAAGGTTTAAGTGAAGATCAGATAAAAAGAAACAATATCGTCGGTTACTAGGTAAAACTACTCACAATTTATCAAAATATACTTTTGAAATTAGGTTGAAAAGAATTTTTTGAAGCTGAAGTCACGTTCTGCAAATTTTGAAATACAGTTCCTGGGCATATATTTCAATGTGTTAGTAAATACCCAGCAAAATGAGACCTCTTGGATTAAAAAATGAATTTCATTCTCATTTTCTTTAGTATATTTTTGTGTACTTCGTGAGTTTTACCTTTTGATCGAAGATATTAGGTCTTTAATTCAAAAAGTATATTTCCCATTGAGTGGACTCATATACATAAATGTTACTCAGATTCAATTTTTTAAAAATTACTGAAATCTGTTAAAAAGAAAACAATAAAAATATTAATTGTGTAGCCTGGCCAATTCAAAGTCGGCAATTCATAATATTAAGTGGTCAATGTAGTTATAAGAAGTTTAATGTAATATCAAAAGAAACCTCAATAAAAATTACTACTTCTAGTACTACTTTGATTCAAAAAATTTAAACCTAAAAATATCGCCTTTTTTAAGGTACATCGCCAAACCGATTTTCGTGTCGCCAAATCAAAATTCATATCGCCTGTTTGGCGACAAATCGCCACATCTGACAACCCTGGCTACAGGGTCTTTATCAAGGTCAATATCATAAAACCGATGGAAGATTGAATTTTGTTTTATTTAACGAGCAACAAAATCAAAAATACAGTGTGTTTATTATTCAATTTTTTTTAATACTAATATGCTCTGCACATTAAAGGTGGTCATTACATGGGTGTTTTAGCATCTTTATATTTGGATGAGTCTTAATTGGCTCTAAATGAAGAAAAATCAATTCCCTATTTTTTTTCATATTTTTATTTCCATCCCCTACCCTATAGTCGCTATAGGGGTTAATTGAACTGCCTTTATTTCTTTTACATATTTAGTGACTCGCGTAGTCTGCCGAAAAATTCAGGGCATGTTGGTTGTAGGCAAGAAAAACTCTTAGGGAGCGGGCTTATATTTCCCTCCGCTTGGACAAAAGGGGCTATTTTATAAAAAAACAATTGCAGAAAAATAAATTAAAAAACAACGCAAACACTTACAGTATTGTCTTGTACCTATTTGGAAAGCCAGAATTTTATTCTTATGATTTATTTCAAATAAAAACTGGATTTAAGAAATAAAAATAAATTTTTTAACTATTAATTGAAATTACTTGATTTAAAAGTTAATTAAAGAATGCGATTCTATCTAAAAAAAAACTACAAATTATCTTCTTAGTACTGTCGTTCGTTTCAAATATTTTGTTTTTATTTTCATTCAGTTTTTTTAAAGAAAAGTGTCGCTCCTGGCTAAAGAGGGGATGTATAAGCTCTTTTATTCTAAATCTTCAATTATCTATCATAGTAGGTTTTCATCAATTTTGATCTACAATGCTCCTGATTACAAAAACAACTTGTTCAAAAAAAATATTTTTTTATTTAAAGCCGATTTTCAGTCATTTCAACAATTAAACATGCAGTTTGTTGTAAGAGAAATAAATATTAAATAGGTAAGAACTAATTCTATTCTATAGAATAATGCTATGTTTCCACCAAAGGCTTATCTCAGATTAGATTTAATAAATCTTTTTGGTGTTTCCACCGCACAAAAAGATTTAAAAAAGATTAAATTTGACAGCACCTTCAAAAATGCAAATGGCGTTCCAATTTTTCTGATGAAGTGCGAATGAGACAGAATGTTTGATTCGTGTGAAACAATGAAGAACTGAATGCGAGTCTCGAATAAATCATTCAGCACCATTTAAGAAAAGGTTAGTTCGATTTGTAAAACTATTTGTCCTTGGAAGATTTAACAAAATTAATTTCTAATCTTCAAGATTTACGAAATAAATTTGTATGGTAAATCTCCGAGATTTGAAGGAGATTTGAGGTAAATCTTATTAAATCTCAGATTAGCGTCAGGTGGAAATGTAGCATAAGTACTATAACATGTTTAACTGACTGTTCAAAAATTAGCCCTTACTAAAATAATATAATAATATGTAAGAAATAAGAAAATCCTATGCAGAACCCAAGAACTAAAATTGTGTTGACTAGTGTTATCAAATAATCCTAGATACGTTTCAAAATTTTTCTTAGTTATGTTTCATCAATAATAAATTTAAAAACTTGTTTTTTATAAGGTTTCATAAAAAATAAATTAATAACCCATCACATTATTTGAATGCGGCTAAAAAATTTAACTCTTGTTACAGAATTAACTGCTTGCTGGGAAATATTAAACAGCGAAAATAAGTCCTCTTTTATTTGCACTGCCCACTATTATGGGCATATCGGAGGAATTCAAACTGGAAGACTTACCAAAAGAACCCAAACTAGCTCATCAGGAAAAAACTCCTGACCATTCGATAACATTTTTATCAACTACAGCAAGTGGTGGCACAAATAGTCCAATTTCCGATGCAAATAGTGACGGTGAACTTGATGAGTACGCACCAAAAAGAAAACAACGTCGTTATCGCACCACATTCACAAGTTTCCAATTGGAAGAGCTGGAAAAGTCATTTTCGAGAACTCACTATCCAGATGTGTTTACAAGGTAAGTTAAGATTATCAGCTTTACAAATTTTTTTTCTTCAGTATCTGACTTTGAATGAAAAAAGGCATTTTTACGTTCATGCAATTTACACTCAAAAAAATATTTACAATATCTACAAGTGAAGTCATCCTTTGACACCCAGCTAGCTTTTTCGTAGGAATATCTCTTTCACACATTTTTATTGCAATTAAAAATATACTGTTAACTATCTACGAAAATTTTTTCACGAAATTACTGTTAATTCTTGGCACCAAATTTGTTTTCATTCAGCACAGTATTCTTTAGCGTGAAAGAAGTTTTTTTTTACATTAATCGGTTTTCTGATTAAGAAAGGGAATTTACAGTGTCATTGGGATTTTTTTTCAAATATTGGAGTTTTAATCATGCCAAGGCATCATTTATCTTTGGCACAGTTGGTAAGACTAGTGGCTCTTATCGAGGAAGGTAAAACCTACAGAGAAGTTGGCGACATTTTTGGCGTTAGTGGATCGGTCGTGCATTGATCGTGTCTTTACGCACTACCAAGAAATAGCTGGATACAGCCGACGACCAGCACAAGGTAGGCCTCGTATCACCACACCACGAGATGATCGAGCCATAATTCGTAGTGTTCGTCTACAACCTATTGCCCATGCGAGGGTCATCGCTCAGAGTGCATTACACCTTGGACAGCAGCAACGTATATCAACTCAAACCGTCATCACTCGTCTCCATGAATCTGGATTGTGGGCAATAAATCCTAACTGTGTGCCAATGTTGACAGCTAGACATCGCCGAGCACGCCTGGCATATGCTCTTGTGCATTTGCAATGGAGCAACAGACAATGGAGTAAGGTCTGTTTTACAGATGAGTCGCGCTTTTATCTTTACGGCGACGATAGAAGCCCTCAAGTTTGGTGTCGTCTGGGAGAGAGATTTTCTCAAAATTTTACGTACCCCGTTGCTGCGTTCAATGGAGGATCAGTGATGGTTTGGGCCGGGATTTCACATTTATCGCGTACTCCATTAGTAATTATCCGAGAAAACCTTAATGCCAGGCGCTACGAGGTCAATTATTGTGCTGCCCGAACGGCAAAATGACAGAAATTGTATCCTTATGCAAGATAATGCTCGTCCCCACACTGCCATCGTGACTAGACAATTTTTTGAAAGGCATAACATAACATTGTTGAGGTATCCTCCAATGAGCCCTGATCTCAACCCCATCGAGCACATCTGGGACATCATGGGGCGTTGATTGTGCCGAGAATATCCCAATTTGCTGAATTTAGCTTCGTTGGAGCATACTCTGGAAGATCGGGATCGGATATTCGACGCTGCATAAATATGCCGGAGAGATTACAGGATTTAGACCGGAATAGAGGTGGTAACACACGTTTTTAAACCCACACACACGCTTGTAAACAAAGAGATCACATTCAAAACTTTCCCCCTGCCACAAGACACACACAAACACACACAAGAAGCGTTAATCTGACCGTGCAACCTCCACCTTGTACGCTTTGTGGGTAATGCAAATGCCGGCAGTTAACAATAAAGTCAAAATTAAATTTTTTTTTTTTTTTATTCGTTCCAAGTCTAATTGTATTAAGATTGAACCTTATAAGAACCCTAAAATATGGCATTATCGGGTCGTAATTCTTGGTTGCCATGAAAAATTCAATATTTTTGGCGAGTTTCATGAGTGTAAGAGTTTTTTCGTGGGTGTTATGGTCAACATTCTACACTTGCCCCTCCCCCTTAAAATACACCCTTTCACCATGGATATTTTTCGAGACTTTCTTGATTCTTAGTTCGTATGACAAATGGTACATTTTTTCCAAGTTTCATTAAAATACCTTTATTTTCAAAGGATATTCTGTAATATTTTACCTGTTGTCCCAGAAAAAATGTCATCATTACATACAAAGTACTATAACTTTTGTTTGGGTGGTTGTATCATTTTGAATTTGATTTCATTAGACTCAGCGTTATAATATACCCTTAAAGCATGTATCATATGAAAAGGTTGTACCAAAGCAGATATTTTAGTTTGATAGACCTACAAAGTCTCCCCGTCTGCACCTCTTCAAATGCATCTACACAAAAAGCCAATGCGGGGATTTTGGGGGACTTTGGATATTTTATAGAGGTTGCAATTCTGCGTCGATTCCAATTTTAATATTTCATGAATTAATTTTTTCAACCTCCGAACCCATTTTTCGATTAAGAAAAAAAAAATGATATCCTCTTATTTTTTTATTGATTATTTTGAAACATCAGATACGAAAAAAGTAATGCAAATTGTCGCTTAAAACTGTCTTCGAACGTCGAAAAATGTGAGAGATTTGTACAATTTTCAGATTACAAACCTTTTCCAAAACCAATACATATATTTTTTTTAAAGCGTACACAAAAAATCCACACGAAATATTTTTGGAGCTCACGAGGCACGACCTCGATTTCGTATTTAAAATCGGGAGTGAATAAAATTCTGGTTTCAAAATTCAGCTCCTCAAATTATGTTTTTTAGAAATATATATCTTTCAAAGGGTAGACATGGTACATTCAAGAAGACACAAGCGTCCACTAGCTTTTTTTCAAAGCGAACCTCTGTCTATCAACTCCTACTCTCACCTCCTTGGTGAACATCGGGTGCCTAGTACCTTTAACTGAAGATGGGGTTCCAATCCCTGTGGACGGTTTTAGGGGGCAGCAAACGAGAGAGGGGGGAGGAGTGTTCCCACTTAGGCACTTCTCCTTTATCCAGGCGGCAGCGGAAGCATTCTCAAGATGGAATCAACGAGGGCGTCTACAGTTCCAGTTAGGCTGAACTACTTAGTGAACACCTTATACGGGCTAGTACGACATATTCGGAGCTCAGGCCTATAAGGAGCGGTTAATCCGGCTCCCCGCCCTTGCAGTTATATTGTAAGGGTCTGGTCCTCCAGGTTGGGGGTCGTGCCGTCGGGGTGACTTCCCGGCCACTTAAAGCTATTTTAGTTGCGAAGCAACAACAAGCCTCGGATACGGCCGGATTTACTGTTGACGACCATAGCAAACGAAATAAAGACAACGAACTTCGGATCTGCACGTGAAATATTTTGTCTCTCTATAGACCACGTGCGGAGGCCCTAGACTGCTACAAAGCAGACATCACCGCCATCCAAGAAGTGCGATGGGATGGTCCGGGCAAAAGAAAATGAATAATTGCGATATCTACTACGGTGACTGTTACCGACAGACTGTTACAGGCAGACTTAGGCAAGAGGTCTTGAGTTTCAACTATGTGAACGAACGCCTCACGACAATTCGCATCAAGGCTAAGTTCGCCAACATCACCCTGATATGCACGCATGCCCCCACAGAGGAGAAAGATGACGACACCAAGCACGAGTTCTGCGAACTCCTTACCAAGACATATGAGCAATGCCCTAGCTATGACATTAAAATTGTCTTGGGTGATTTTAATGCCAAGCCTCGCACGACCACGACCAAAGAATGCCGGCAAATACATGCAGCCAAGCAACAGGCATACCAAGCGGCGCTGTATAGAAGGACCAGAGCTGCTCGCGAGCTCTACGATCAGAAGAGAAGAGAGGAACACAAGCTTCTTAGAAGGAAAAAGAAAGAGTATGAGAAGCGCGCGATCGAGGAATTAGAGGGATGCCATTGCGGGAATGAAGTTCGGAAGTTTTACCAAAAAGTAAAAAGAAACCTCCCAAGGTAAGAAGGCCCGAACCGAAGCCTGCAAGGACGATCAGGGGAACATCGTGGTAGAATCGCAGTCAGTGCTGGGGATATGGAAACATCATTTCTGCGAATTGTATAACGGCGATGACGAACCGAATTCCGCTACCATGCAAATTGCACCATTCAACCTGGGTGACGTAGGTCAACAATTCCGTCCACCCGATCTCGACGAAGTGAAGATAGCCATATCTAAACTACAGTCCAATAAAGCTGCTGGAGCTGATGGCCTTGCGGCTGAGCTATTCAAAGCGGCTGGCGATGAATTGGTTAGGAGTATGCACCAGCTCATCTGTAATATATGGTCGGAGAAAACCATTGTTTGTCCGATCCTCAAAAAAGATGATCATCTGGACTGCACCAACAACAGAGGCATAGTCTTCTTATTATCGCCTGCAAGATCTTTTCTGCCGTACTTCGTGAACGCCTGAAGCCATTCGTCAACAACCTGATAGATCCATATCAGTGTGTTTTTAGGGCTGGGAAGTCCACCGTTGATCAAATATTCCCGCTACGGCAGACTCTGGAGAAAGCCCAGGAGTTTCAAATCGATACCCACCACCTTTTCTTTGATTTCAAGACCGCGTATGACAGCATCTATAGAGACAAGCTTTATAGAGCAAAGTCTAGTTTTCCCAAACTCCTCCGTTTGTGCAGGATGACGAAGGAGAATGCACGCTGCTGCATCAAGATTGGCAAAGACCTCACCGACACCTTTGATGTCAAAAAAGGTTTAAGGCAAGGCAAGCGAATGCACATCAAAATCAATGCTCCGGCCCGGTAAGTCTTTGAATCCAACCCCGTGGGACGGAGCAGCAGAGGACAGCGTAACAGGTGGCGCACGCAAGTGGAAAGAGGAACTCAACCACCTTGGCGTCCGAGACTATAGACAGCTAGCTGGAGGCCGAGCCGGATAGAAGAAGCTTGTTGGTTGAGGCCCTGGTCCACCCCGGACTGTAGCGCCACCTTAAGTAAGTAAGTAAGTTAGTATATATCTTTTAGAAATCTACTTTTTTCAGTTCTTTCTGTTTAAATTCTGCTTTCAAAATTCTTTTTTTTTTTTTTCAATTCTGTAATTAAAAATTATAAACAATTAAATCCTGTTTCAAGTTTTTCTCAAATAATTCATATTTATAAACGCAAATGAATAATTTTTCAACTCGGTTAACAAATACAATTATTTCACAGTTTAATTTTAAGACGAGGCACAGGTAATTGAAAAAGGAAGAAACAAGAAGGCCCTTTTAACATTTTCCAAACCTTCTTTTTATTATTGTCAGAATTATGTAAACAAAATTCGGAACATCAACATTTTTTGAAGAGGAATTTCAAAAGTAAAATTTTGCAAAACGAATTTTGACGTTGCCAAAATTTCGACCCCAACACTTAAAAATCTAAAAAAAATTGGTAACATTTGTGGGACCAACAGAACTTAATTGCACCAAAAGTCCAAAATCGGAAACGAAAAAACTTTTAATTAATACTGATCTGGGTAATTTTTGTTGGTATGATACTTATTTTTGCAGCTCCAGTTGCCGCACTCTATTCTCTATTCTGGGCAGGCAGTCAGATACCCTATTTTAGTACCGGCCAAAACGAAAAAGTAAAGGGCTGCTTTCACAAAATACAGCGTGGGGCACGAATCGTGCTACAAAAACTCGTTTAAATAGATAATTTTTTTTATTTTGTAAGTGACTATTTAGATTAATTAAAATGAATGCTTAGGATTAGGATAACTAAACGAGGATTTGTATACTTCAGCGGTATCACACTTTGCAGTCCGTCAATTCCGTCCAAAGAGAATTAAGGCTGGAGTTTGGTGGCAGTCCCCCGAGGCTGGTAAACATGTTTTCCGAATCTGTAAGCATTGCAGAAGACCACACAATCGAGATCTAATATTCGAGTTCAGGAAACTATCACGACTGCAGTTTATCATCAGGTTACATCAAGGTGCTTTTTGGCAATATTTCTTTGAAGAAAATGGTGTAACAGTAACTGTCACTAGGGAGCGGTGCCGTGACATAAGGCCAAGTGACATAAGGCCAAATTAGAATATTTGGCCTTATGTCACTTAACAAAAGTGACATAAAGCCAAATTTTAAAAGTTGGCCTAGTGTCGCTTTTACAAAGTGACATAAGGCCAATTTGGCCTTGTGTCACTTTTAATACTAGCGTACCTGTTATTTTTTTCATTTTTCATTGAAAAATTTCATTAAAACCAGTATCTTTAAATGCATAAGTAACTTTGCATACACCCAAATTTGCACCCACCTCAAATCCTATCGTGAGCCCAAGCAGGGGGGTTGCAGGGGGGCAGCATGCCCCCCATGCATACTGTTTAATTGAATATTTTGATATCTCACAAACCAAATAAAGGAGGTTTGTGAAATTTAAAAATTCGCAATAAACAGTGAGGCAATCCCCCTGCTTGGGCTCATTATAGGATTTGGGGTGGGTGCGAGGTTGGGTGTATGCAAAGTTTCTTTTCCAAAATTTTCTGTTTTTTCTTACAAAACATTTTACGTTTGGCCTTAAGTCACAAACAAATTTGGCCTTATGTCACTTTGTAAAAGCGACATAAGGCCAACTCTTAAAACTTGGCATTAAGTCGCTTTTGGAAAGTGACTTAAGGCCAAACTTTCAAATTTGGCCTCATGTCACTTGGCCTTATGTCACGGCACCCTAGGGAGCGTTATAAAAAATATTGAAGGAGTCTTTTTTACTCAGAACTGCACCGAATGATTGGAGTTTATTTACAGTCTATCATTTTCAAAAGCAATTAGATATATAAAACAAATTTTAATTTTCTATATAACAAAACAAAAATATATTAAATACATAAATAAAAAAAGTTATTTGAATTTCTTGATGTAGCATGATTCATGAGCCACCCTGTTCGCTGTTCGCTTCTTTGTTTTCCAGCGGCTGTAAGTAAAAAAAATGGTGTGCCATTTAAGGCCAGATTCCCCCACATATTTACAATACATTTCTATTCTACCAATTAGACAAAACCCAATTTATTTCGTAAGCTGAGCGTCTGTTGTGTTTAAGCAGTTAATAGCTAAAAATTATCCTCATCCAGAGACAGTAAAAGACGGCTAACTAACCATATTGTATAAACGCTGTAGAAGATCAACACGCGTAAAAGTTTCTAAGATTGTTAATTTTCTATGCTTAAAAAATTAAAAATTGCATTTAGTATGTATGTATGCATACATGCACACTTGAAGTGATTGTGTATTACAAAAATATTGACAGAAGCCTGTTCGTCAGACCAGTGAGATCACTTTAATTATGTTGACATTTGAACGCTCAGCAATTGCACGCACACCAATAATACCTAAGCTATAATGAACGTAAAATTATCATTGTTTTCAAAAAATTCCTTACTCAGAATTTCATATATTTTTAAACAAAACTAAGCCCCATCTGTCCGTCCCCATCAATAATAAAAGTATAATACGTCATTTTCTTGTTGTTTAAGTGCTATGTTCAACATGCATTGCGTTTGCGGCCGTTTTCTGTTCGTCATCGGTTACACAGTCGATGAGTAGAGCAGCAGATCCACCAGCAACAATAACAACTTCTACCAGTGGTAGCAACTAAATGGCAGTTTTTCAGCTCTCCGTTGGAATAATGATGGCTGATGCATCAAAAACTGCTACACCATCACCTCAGAGATGAAGCCGGCCAGGGCAATTATCATTAAATTACTTATTAGCTTGGTAATTTGCCATGTTTTCTGTAATTGAATTTGTATTAATTGAGTACACTTAACAGTTTAATATCTACCTAAAGAGAACACCACCACCGTGTCGCAGATACATAGATACTCGTGTGTTTAGTGAAGAATGATTGCTTTCTTTCGTCGCTCCACGACAAACCAGTAGATATTAAGAGAGGTATATCCGCCTTTGACCGGTAGATCAACAGGTGATTGACTAAGGTGCAATTTGATAATTGTATTATCTACCCAAGCTGCGGGAGAAACAAAGGGTCGGTCATTAACTTTGATTTGGCTAATAGGGGAAGAAGACCGATCGAACTGTCCGCTTGAACTGATGGGCGACAGCGAGGCGGCGGCGGCGACAGCGCTGAATGTAGCAAATGTTATGTATGATGATTTTTGTGATTTTCTTTCGTCACGATCAACGGCAGGTGTATTATCAACGCCAACTAGCATGGTCATTAATATTTCTTCACAATTTTTTATTGACCCTCAACCCAATAATAATCATCGTTCGCGTCTCTTCCAATTATTTTTCTTTTTTTTTTTTAAATCATCTTAATGCACAGGAAAGGCAGTTGAAAGTTTTGATTGAAAGGAACCAGACGGATTTTAGTTATTATTGATAATTTTTGGTTTTCGCTTGTTGTGAATGGAAGAAGGTTAACTTTTATGAATGAAAATTGAATGAACAAAATTAGGTAGGTATATAAAGTTAATTTTTTATTTTATTTGAATAATGACCAAAAAAATAATATTGGAAGTACGTACAACACAAATTATAGTTTAATTTTTAGTAACTTTAACTAATATTTGATAAATAAATTAGAGGAATTATTTAGCCCAACTATTGGTATTTAAAGTAGGTATATGACTATAACGATGCGTTAAAAATATCCATCCCACATACATACATATGCGTATACCTCCGACTCCCAGTAGTTAAAATTCCTAATATAAAAACAAGAAGGTTTCCTTTTATGTTTTTATTTAAGTCCTTTTCAATTTATTTATTTAAAGCCTTTTTTTAAATTTTTTATTAATTTTGGTTTTCTTTTCAGGGAAGAGCTAGCAATGAAAATAGGTTTAACGGAGGCTCGGATACAGGTAAGAAAGTTTAAGATTATATTTAACGTAAAAGCTTGTATGTATTGGTAAAGGAAAAAATTTGAAGACATACATATAAATGTACATACCCCAACGGTAAAATATCGTCCTCAATGAATTTTATAGCTGAAATCATCAAAGAGATCACTTGCCAAATCATAAGAGAAACGACATGCAATGATTTAGTAGGTGAAGAGTAATGTAAAGTTTCCTCCGTTCGTAGCTTATATTCCACTTTCTCCTTAAGCTAAGAGCAGACGGCATATAAAAGCCGCAAACATTTGCGACTGTGACGTCATTTTTACGTCATTATTTGCTAATTTTGAGCGCATATCGTCTGAACACCCTTTTGGGACAGTCCCCACATGCTCGCAAACAATTTGCGAATCATATGCGACACCCAGGTAGCATATTAGTTTGCGTCTTTTTTGCATATCGTGTGAACACCCTAGCATATTATTTGTGACAGTTTGCGATAATGTGCGAGCATTTGCGACGTCCCAGGCATTTGCGATGGCCTGAAAAAAAGACATTGCATGTCTCACACATTTGCGAACATTTATGTGAATTTTCAAACGGTTATATTATTTCTGCAGCTAATTTTTTCAAACAAATTTGTACTATTCTGAAGTATTTTCATTCTCCAACATTTTCTTCAAAATTATTTTTGAATCTTTCAAATGCACTTCTTTCAGTGCATTCGTGTTAAACTACCTAGTTTGAAAATATGCAAAATTTATAAAATTCAAATGAAGATTTCTTAGGGCAAGTTGAACAATTATTTAACTCGTGGTTCAGGAATTTTAACTCACCGACCGGAGAATGGACTGAGGTTCAACAATAGTTCAGGCATTTAATTGGCGACTTTAACATACTTGAGTCTTGAACCATCGTTGAACCTCAGTAATGCTGCCAAAATCAGCCAGCAAAAATATTTGAACCACTTTTGTACAACCGGTGCTTAGAGAGGAATAGGTATGGATTGTAGGATGTCAAGTCTTTTTTTTTTAATGATGTTGAACTGATGACTTTGAACAGACAAATTTAAGTTTTTTTCTCAATTTAGTATTTAAAATTTAATTTTTCTTAAATATCCCGAAAAACAACTTGATTTAAAAAGGAAATAAAAGGTTGGAATGAGACGCTGAGAACCAGATGCCTTTTTGTCTTTTTTTTTTAGGGAAAAAGGAAGAACTACAGAAATTTGTTTCTTTATTTTATTTTTTATTTTATTCTTTTAGCAATATGCGGCCCAAGAAAATATGTGTTCGCAAACGTGCATATGATTGGAATTGGGTGATATGCGGATTTTGTAGCACATCGTCTGAACACCACGCATATAGACCACAACATTTGCGATCATATTTGCGGACACATGATGTGAAAGCACCTTGATCGCAAATGCATTTGCGACTTTTGGGACAGTTTTTGCACATCGTATGAACACCCTATATGTAAGTTTGCGGACACTGACGTGAAACAGAATTTGCGACATATTTGCGACTTTTTACGTGACGTCAGAGTCGCAAACGTTTGCGGCTTTTTATATGCCGTCTGCTCTTAGCTTTAGTGTTTAGGAAACAACCCTTTCTTTCGGTAATTTAAAAGGGAAAATTATGTGATGAAAAAACTGTGGAAAACAAATGTGAGTGAAATAAATGGTGAATTGCATTGTTTTTAAACTCTATAGTATTCTCATGAAGAAAAAAAGCTCGTGGCCATCTAGTGTCCAAACGTAATCCTAATTTTTGTTAAGGGATCTCGGTAAGGCGATCACAGCAAACCTATCGACCAAATTTCAACCTACAAAATCGTGTTTCATGAGAATACTATAGAGTGGATATACAATGTGAATTGTAATCGATGATTCCAATAATGAATAGTAATGCACAGAGTCCTGAGTTTATTTTTTGGCAACTATGAATTATCATTTTGTTGAATGAAGTTCACAGTGGCTTTCTATAAAATAGTCCATGTAAGACAAACCGAACTCAATAGAAATTGCGTTTGCCGAAACGCCAATAACTTTTTATTTGAAATGGGAACTGCTTTTTGGTTTGTTTTCATCTTCAAGTAAAGGGTACATTACCGATGTAAATAATCTCACTAAAGATTAAGCAAGTATTCCTTGTGTGAAGCTTCTATTCCTTGAGGAAAAAGCTGGGGATTCCTCGGTGAATTTTTGAAAATTTCCCACTGAGATTTACTAAACAATACAAATGGGAGGATTTAATTGATGAATAAGAAACTACCAATATACCTTGTGATTTCATAATTGAATTTTCATCACATTTTCAATCGAAATTATTGAACTGATGAATAAGTCAAATACCCGTATGTAGTGAATTCACAGATTATGCAATCACCATGTTTTTCATCACCTGGGTTGGTGAATAAACAACTTATATTGAAGTAGTAATTTCCTTAGTCAATTTTCATCGAGAAAGTGGCATGTGCTTCCCGCCAATGACACGCCCATGTTAAATTCATCAAGGAAATAAGCTGAAAAGTGTCAGGTACAGCTTCCATTCCTCAAAGAAAAAGCAGATTTTTCCTCAATGAATTTTTTAATTTTTCCCCGCTGGGTACCTACGTCACAGTGCAACTTTTGCAGCTAAGTTTACTTCTTTTATGCTGGTTTGTTGAACTAGGTCTTCACGATCTGGAATTGGGTTATCTTCTTGTTTTATTATAAGCTTTTCTTGATGCCCATTAAGCTGCAAAAGCAACTTCCCTGTTCTTCACTGTTGCGAAGAACCTTTAAACTAGAGCGCACTTGTGATTTTTTGCCACACGGCTCACATGAGTTTAAATGTGAATCAAATTTTATACTGGTTGGCGATCATTTTTTTTAGTCACAGCGACAGAAAATCGCAAACGTGTTACTAGTCTTACTTACTTACGTACTCATGGTGCGCTACAGTCCGGGGTGGACCAGGGTCTCAACCAACAAGCTTCTTCCAGCCGGCTCGGCCTCTAGCTAGCTGTCTCCAGTCTCGGACGCCAAGTTGGTTGAGATACTCTTCCACTTGCGTGCGCGACCTGTTACGCTGTCCTCTCTACTGCCCCGTCCCACGGGGTTAGATTCAAAGACTTACCGGGCCGGAGCATTGATTTTGATGTCCATTCGCTCTAGATGACCCAGCCACCTCAGTCGTTGGCTTTTCATTTTTGTGGGTAGGTCGGTGTTTACAGCCCGTACAGTTCGTTGCTTCTTCTCTATTCCCCATCAAGGCAGACCGAACCAAAAATCGGACAGAAAATTTTCCTTTCAAATCAGCCTTAAGCGTCCTCATCCACCTTTAATAGTGTCCGTGCCTCTACACCATGCATCAGGACCAGGATGATGATCGTCTTATACAAGGACACTTTAGTTGCTCGAGAGAGGACTTTGCTCCTCATTTGCCTGCTTAGCCCAAAGAAACAGCGATTGGCAAAAGTAATCCTTCGTTTGATTTCAGCATTGGTATCATTAGCTGGGTTGATAGTGGAGCCTAGGTAGACAAAATTTCTGACCGATTTAAAATTATATACATATTATAACGTTCGCTGTTGGGTTTCGTTCTTTTCGACAACATAATATTTGACGTCCCTTATCTTGGCGGACACTTTTTGGCGGAATCGAATAATTTTGATATCTGAATTTGTAGCTAATTAAATGCTAATTTGTTGCTCAAACCAAAAATTTGTAGCTCGAGTACTTTTCGAGTTATTCAATTTTCCGCTAAAATAAGTCTGAAGTTAGCGGTAAAAATTTAAAATAACACTAATTTTACTTTTTATTTGTAACCTGAATTTGTAGCTAATTAAATGCTAATTTGTTGCTCAAACCCCGATTTTGTAGCTCTAACGGTTTTTCAAATATTCAAAATTCCGCTAAAATAAGACTGAAGTTAGCGGACGAAAATTTGAAAATCATAATTGTGTTAATGCCCAAAATTGTAGCTTTTTGAATGCTAATTTGTTGCGCAAAAATAAATTTTGTATCTTTTATGGATAATTTTTTATTTACAGTTAAGGTTTAAAAAAGTGCATTTCCGGTTTCACTAACATAGGCTCGGAAAAATGCCAGCGGAATCTTAAAAAAATAGATTTTCAATGTTTTTTTTTTGCAAAAATGTGTAGCATATCCTATGCTAATTTGTTGCTCTAACTAAAAATTTGTAGCTCTAACGGTTTTTTTGGTACACAATTTCCCGCTAGCTAAAAAGTTAGCTAAAAATCAAGCCCTTAAAATCTAAAAAAATGACAAAATCCAAAATTCTTTTTTTGCCAAAATTTGAAGACTCCTCTAACTAGATAAGTCACCAAACCGCGATTTTGTAGCTCGCTTGGTTTTCTTTGCATTCAGTTTCCCGCTAAAATAAGACATTACCCCCTGTGTAACGGACAAAATTTAAAAAAAAAAATTAATTAAAAATTTTTTTTTATGTCAGAATTTGTAGCTTTTTAAATTAAAATTTGTTGCGCAAAAATTAATTTTGTACCTTGAATAGTTCGTTTTTTATTTGAAATTCAAATTCAAATATGAGCATTTCCGGTTTCACTAACATAGGCTCGGAAAAATGCCAGCGGAATCTTAAAAAAATAGATTTTCAATGTTTTTTTTTGCAAAAATGTGTAGCATATCCTATGCTAATTTGTTGCTCTAACTAAAAATTTGTAGCTCTAACGGTTTTTTTGGTACACAATTTCCCGCTAGCTAAAAAGTTAGCTAAAAATCAAGCCCTTAAAATCTAAAAAAATGACAAAATCCAAAATTTTTTTTTGCCAAAATTTGAAGACTCCTCTAACTAGATAAGTCACCAAACCGCGATTTTGTAGCTCGCTTGGTTTTCTTTGCATTCAGTTTCCCGCTAAAATAAGACATTACCCCCTGTGTAACGGACAAAATTTAAAAAAAAAAATTAATTAAAAATTTTTTTTTTATGTCAGAATTTGTAGCTTTTTAAATTAAAATTTGTTGCGCAAAAATTAATTTTGTACCTTAAATAGTTCGTTTTTTATTTGAAATTCAAATTCAAAAATGAGCATTTCCGGTTTCACTAACATAGGCTCGGAAAAATGCCAGCGGAATCTTAAAAAAATAGATTTTCAATGTTTTTTTTTTGCAAAAATGTGTAGCATATCCTATGCTAATTTGTTGCTCTTACCAAAAATTTGTAGCTCTACAAATTTTTGGTAAGAGCAACAAATTAGCATAGGATATGCTACACATTTTTGCAAAAAAAAAAACATTGAAAATCTATTTTTTTAAGATTACGCTGGCATTTTTCCGAGCCTATGTTAGTGAAACCGGAAATGCTCATTTTTGAATTTGAATTTCAAATAAAAAACGAACTATTCAAGGTACAAAATTAATTTTTGCGCAACAAATTTTAATTTAAAAAGCTACAAATTCTGACATAAAAAAAAAATTTTAATTAATTTTTTTTTTTTTAATTTTGTCCGTTACACAGGGGGTAATGTCTTATTTTAGCGGGAAACTGAATGCAAAGAAAACCAAGCGAGCTACAAAATCGCGGTTTGGTGACTTATCTAGTTAGAGGAGTCTTCAAATTTTGGCAAAAAAAAATTTTGGATTTTGTCATTTTTTTAGATTTTAAGGGCTTGATTTTTAGCTAACTTTTTAGCTAGCGGGAAATTGTGTACCAAAAAAACCGTTAGAGCTACAAATTTTTAGTTAGAGCAACAAATTAGCATAGGATATGCTACATATTTTTGCAAAAAAAAAACATTGAAAATCTATTTTTTTAAGATTCCGCTGGCATTTTTCCGAGCCTATGTTAGTGAAACCGGAAATGCTCATTTTTGAATTTGAATTTCAAATAAAAAACGAACTATTCAAGGTACAAAATTAATTTTTGCGCAACAAATTTTAATTTAAAAAGCTACAAATTCTGACATAAAAAAAAATTTTTAATTAATTTTTTTTTTTTAATTTTGTCCGTTACACAGGGGGTAATGTCTTATTTTAGCGGGAAACTGAATGCAAAGAAAACCAAGCGAGCTACAAAATCGGGGTCTGGTGACTTATCTAGTTAGAGGAGTCTTCAAATTTTGGCAAAAAAAAATTTTGGATTTTGTCATTTTTTTAGATTTTAAGGGCTTGATTTTTAGCTAACTTTTTAGCTAGCGGGAAATTGTGTACCAAAAAAACCGTTAGAGCTACAAATTTTTAGTTAGAGCAACAAATTAGCATAGGATATGCTACACATTTTTGCAAAAAAAAAACATTGAAAATCTATTTTTTTAAGATTCCGCTGGCATTTTTCCGAGCCTATGTTAGTGAAACCGGAAATGCTCATTTTTGAATTTGAATTTCAAATAAAAAACGAACTATTCAAGGTACAAAATTAATTTTTGCGCAACAAATTTTAATTTAAAAAGCTACAAATTCTGACATAAAAAAAAATTTTTAATTAATTTTTTTTTTTAAATTTTGTCCGTTACACAGGGGGTAATGTCTTATTTTAGCGGGAAACTGAATGCAAAGAAAACCAAGCGAGCTACAAAATCGCGGTTTGGTGACTTATCTAGTTAGAGGAGTCTTCAAATTTTGGCAAAAAAAAATTTTGGATTTTGTCATTTTTTTAGATTTTAAGGGCTTGATTTTTAGCTAACTTTTTAGCTAGCGGGAAATTGTGTACCAAAAAAACCGTTAGAGCTACAAATTTTTAGTTAGAGCAACAAATTAGCATAGGATATGCTTCACATTTTTGCAAAAAAAAAAACATTGAAAATCTATTTTTTTAAGATTCCGCTGGCATTTTTCCGAGCCTATGTTAGTGAAACCGGAAATGCACTTTTTTAAACCTTAACTGTAAATAAAAAATTATCCATAAAAGATACAAAATTTATTTTTGCGCAACAAATTAGCATTCAAAAAGCTACAATTTTGGGCATTAACACAATTATGATTTTCAAATTTTCGTCCGCTAACTTCAGTCTTATTTTAGCGGAATTTTGAATATTTGAAAAACCGTTAGGGCTACAAAATCGGGGTTTGAGCAACAAATTAGCATTTAATTAGCTACAAATTCAGGTTACAAATAAAAAGTAAAATTAGTGTTATTTTAAATTTTTACCGCTAACTTCAGACTTATTTTAGCGGAAAATTGAATAACTCGAAAAGTACTCGAGCTACAAATTTTTGGTTTGAGCAACAAATTAGCATTTAATTAGCTACAAATTCAGATATCAAAATTATTCGATTCCGCCAAAAAGTGTCCGCCAAGATAAGGGACGTTAATATTTGGTCTTGCCTTTATTCACCGGTAAACCTATCTTATTGATTTCCTCTTCAATACTCATGAAAGAAGCACTGACATCGCGCTTTGTTCGTCCGAATATGTCCATATTGTCATTGTGTAATTGGATGGATTTTTGAAAGATTGTGCCTCTAACGGAGCAGCATGCATTCTCCATCGTCATCCGGCACAAACAGACGTGGTGGGTATCGATTTGAAAATCCTGGGTTCTGCCGTAGTGCGAATATTTGGTGGATGGTGTCCTTTCCTGGTCTAAAGCCACACAGATACGGACCTAATGACAAATGGCTTCAAGCTTTTACAAAGTACGGCGAAGAAGCTCTTGTACGCGATGTTAAGGAGACTGATGCCTCTGTAGTTGGTGCAGTCCAGAGGATGGCCTTTCTTGAGGATCGGGAAAACAATGCTGAGGTTCCATTCATCGGGCATGCTTTCATCCGACCAAATTTTGTAGATGAACTGGTGCATACTCCTAACCAATTCATCACCAGCAGCTCGGCCGCAAGGCGATCAGCTCCAGCAGCTTTTATTAGACTTAAGTTTAGACAAAGCTATCTTCACTTCGTCCAGATCGGGTGAATGGAGTTGGTGACCTACGTCGATTTCATCCCGGTTGAATGGTGCAATCTGCTCGGCAGCGGAGTTCGGTTCGTCATCTCCGGTATACAATTCGCAGAAATGATTTGACTCTTCAGCCTCATCGATTTGAGCAATATCTGACCTCTCTTCTCTCTACGCACGATCTTCTCCCTTTTTTCCTCGTTCGATACTCTTCCCTTCTAATACGCTTACGTATTAACCATCATTAGAGATATAATTAGTAGACCTAGTGACCCAGGATGTGAGATGGTGGTGGACAAACCCTTCATTGGCCAACAGCAGCTCTCACATCCCCGTTCTCTCATGATAATATTCGGTCTAATGTCATATTACTAGGCAAAGACCTTACACTCCGGGTTATCTTACATATCACGTAAAAAAGATTCGATTATGAAAGAGACGCGTCTCCAATAGGAAGAACCTCCAACAAAACCTGGAAAGTAAACGGCTAAAGACTTGAAAGTACGTAAGAACACTTTACGCCCCAGTTGAAACTCAAAACCTTGAGTCTATCCTCAAGCGGTAGGTATATAGCAGATACTACCGCAACACAGAGTACACAAGGATAGTATAGGAACAAGTATGTTGAAAAGAAAAAAATGACATTTATTAAAGCTGTGATAGGAGAGTGCACAGATGAATTTATGCATAACGCTTATGTATAATTTTGTACAATTTTTGATTCAGCTGAATGGCATACTAGGGATGCTAAGTAGAATTCTCACACACAACTTGTTTTTTATATTTACAGTAATTTAAATAAATGTCGAGTTTTTTTTTATTCAACGAAAAAGAGCTACAAACATAATGCAGAAACGATTTTAGGTACTTAAATTTCCTGTCGAAAAGGTCCGTTCAATGAGCGCTTTTCGAGATACAGCAGTTGTAAGGTTTTTTGAGTGCGACTTATTCCAATACGAATTTCAATCTTCAGTGACGCATTTTTCCAGATCAATCAACTATCATTCACAGTTCCTTAAGAGTTTATTTGAAATACATTTACTTTCTCGAGAAAAGTCCATAGAAATAAAAATTCAAACATTAAATGTTGTAGAGAAAGAATATTATGGCCAAATAAAAATAATATAAAAAGACCAACAACAGAGAAAACAAACGGACCCCAATCACAAATTGAGCATCAATTTAACAGCTGTTTGTAATTTACACTCCTGAGGCCTCGTGTATCACAGATTGAATAGGCCAGACGCGAGGAGTAATTTACGACCGACCACTTTTCTACGGATCTTTACCACACGGTACCTCTTGCTGTCAATTTTAATGTTGAATCTGTTGCTTTCAAGCTAATTGACATTGAAATATAAAAACCAACAAAAATAACTCCATGGAATGCAGAATAAAAAAGTAACAAGATTAATACGATGAGAAGAACACGAAGCGAACAACAATACATTCGATTCCAACGATGACCAATCGACGCACACTGGGGCCGATTAAATCGAAACCTGCTCAAAAATAAAAATGCTAAATTGAAATTAACGGTTTCTTATAAAATAAATATTTGCCTGAAAATTTGGTTTCTTTATTATCTGTACGATAAGCTTTGAAACTTTGGGAGGTGAGTGATAGATAAAAAAAAGCGATAAAAGTTCTTTGAAATTCATAATTTCGGTTTACCCATGTACCTACTACCGAAATTAATTAATAGAAAGCTCAGTTCAGGAGACGAGGACCAGGTTAGGCATCTTTGAGGGATTTGATTAGCTCGTCGGCTCGTGGGGTGGCGTACTTTTACTGGTTGAACAGAATGGAGACGGAGCTGCAACTGGAATAGTTGTCACAGTGTTGAATACACACAAATTCAATAATGTGAACAGAACACGACGCAGCTGGACAAGTTGGCCAACTTTTAACTTTTGCTTGCAGTTTTTTTGACGTTTCAAAATTGCGAGCAAAACCGAGTGTTCATATGTGTTTTAAAGTGATTTTTAAACTCTTTTCAATCTCTCATAAAGACATAAAGCAATTTTAGCTTCTTTTTCATCATTATTAATTTTTATTTTTGTTTTCATTTTTATTTTCGATACTAAAATGTCAGAAAGCTATACAGCTGCATTGTGGGCGCGTAAAAAAAATCACGTACGACACTTTTTGACAGCTATTTCAGCTTTAGCTGCAGCTCCAGTTGCAGCACTCTACTCTGTTCAGGCAGTTAGCCTGCATAACTAAATACTAGCCTACCGTACTTTATTCCGTTAGGTAGAATAGGTGTATGTAAATGAGCATCTATCCCGTTTGCCAAACTCTTAACTTAATTCTATTCCATTTTACTCTTTTTCCTCCCAGAACTTCAAAGGTTAGCATACTCGTATGTCAGCTTTTCAGCCAAGTACGAGTACGTAATTATTTTATAAAAAAAAACTATTATTTTATATTTTGCATTTGAGAACGCTTCCTATGCAATCGGCGCCAATGTGACGGACGAATGTCAGAAAAATAAATTCATTCATGCGGTAAGTCTTAATTGAAATGTTTCCTTTCCAATAATTGAATCGTAATAATCTTCAATTATACTGGGCTAAGGTTCTAGTACAGGGACCTGCTAAGAAAATGGCCTTTTGTAAAAAATGCAGAATGTTTTTCATAAACGCAAGGTGGGTAACAAGAAGCTAAATTGTGTGGGTTTTGATGATACAAGAAAAAAAAATCATACTGGGGGTCTATGCCCTCCCATTTAGGGGGGAGCTATTTGGTAAAAAATTGACTTAAAACAGAAAAAACAACGACAATACTTGCAATATCATGTTATAGCTTTTTTGAAAGCAAAAACTCCATTCTCAGAATTTCTTTTTTAAAAAAATGGTTTCTGTCTATTGCCTATTTTCAATCATAAAGTCTAAAAAGAAATAAAAAAAAAGTTTAGACCCTTATATGTAACTTCGGATCAACGAATGATAGTTACAAAACAAAAGTACTTGGCAAAATTAAATTTTCCAGACGCTAAAGGCGATGTTCTTTCTTTTTCTATTTTTTCATGTTCTTTTGTCATTTCTTTTTTACAACGAATTATAGTAAAAAAAAATCACAAACTTATAAGGCTAGGGCTAGTATTTTCATGCAAATTCATATTTTTAAGATTTAGAAGCAAAAGACCAAACTATGTAGGTATTTACGAATCATAAATCTTCCTTCAAAATAATAGTTAATCGTTAGTGCATAATTTTGCATATTTTACTATGAATGCATTTTTTTTTATGTTTTCATAATAAATGCATAAATGGAGAAACTCCAGCATATTTTCAAAAAATAAACATAAAGTTGAAAAAGATCGGTTATTCAAACATTTGCAACCCATAATATTTTCGATTTTCGCAGTTTAACTTGTGGGCAGCGCGAAAAAAGTTCTTTCGCTCTCTTTTTATGGTGTCTTTGCATCATTTCGCTATCTATTTCGAAGTTTCTAGGTTTTAACATAAAAAAAATGTATACATCAAATCATTATGACTTATTAATGGAAGTTTTGTTTTTAATTCGAAGATCCCGTTTAGCAAAGAACTAATGTTTAGTGTTACACCGGTATTCATAAACGCAAATGAAACACAAATTATCTTTGATCAGTGAGTTAAGTGGCAAATCATATCAATAAATCAAAATTCATGGCATTAAACTAACTCACCAAAGTAGGTACATTAAACGAGTAATTAAGTTAAAAATACTTCTGTCATTGTTGCCAAAAACTAGAGATAAAAGGAAACAGACGCTTGTGACACACATGCTATCTACAGCCTCAAATGAGAGAGTGTATGTGCGAAAGTTCACATTTAATGAGAAAGTGTATGTGCAGTTCCATAAATAGTCTTTGGAAAGAGCAGAGTTCTTGTTGATTGTAGTAGATTTTCGTTAAGTTTTGAACTTAACGTGGATTAGCAGTTTATATTTTTATTGATATAAAATTTTAATTCGTGAACTAACTTCTGATTGACGTTTTAGTTAATTTGTGAATTAGAAGATATCTGAGCAGTTTTTATTGATAGGGCTGTTAGTGTTTAGTGCCTCGTATAATATTACAAATGACAGAATTTGATTCTAAAAACTGCATAGCAAGTTTTTTTGTATGGCGTTTTACTGCTGCTTGCATTATTGCTATGCTAGCTATAATTACCAATAAAACGCATCTAATGTCTTTTATACACCTAAATGTGTAAATATTTTTGTTTCAGCTCGATGAAGCTCAAATATTAATGGATTTGACACAAAGTTGTCATATAAAATACAAACAACCCGCACAACATTGAAAAGCCGATACACCCCAAACAAGTCACTGTTTGGTGCGGATTTGGGTCCAGAGGTATAATTGGGCCATTTTTCTTCGAGTGGCCGTTACAGTCAATGGCGATCGTTATAGGACCATGTTGAACGAATTTTTGTTCACAAAAATTGAAGAGGAGGATATTGGCAACATTTGGTTTCAACAGGACGGCGCTACGTGCCACACAGCCGAAGCTACACTCCATGTAGTAATAGCATTTAAAAAAAAAAAAGTTATTTGGCGGACCCTTTAGATAAAAAATGTAACAAATACTTTAAAATATTTTTGTGAACGTACCTACTTACTTTATAAATTTATCTTTTTGTTATAATCTGTATCTAGGCAACAATAAATAACTTTAGAACATGAAATAAAAAAATATCTCCTTTAGAGTTTGGAAATTGTAATTTTTTCATATATGTACATGTCAGGCACGAGGCGTGACTTTTTCGGAAGCGGAAGCACACAACTTAAAACTCAAAAAATAAAAGTCCTTTAATTTAGAATTTATATCATACCGCTTTTTTGCGCCTAATAATATTATAAGGAGTATACAAAATGTATTTTCTCTAGCCGAAATAATTAATTTGAAACACTCTTTGCTATGCATTTGCAGGTATACTCATAAGCATTAAGCAAAACGCCAAAGCTATCACAAACAAAACAATTCGCCCAAAAAACTTAATCAAATCGAAAAAAAAACACCAATCAATGCATTTCTTATGGATGAAACACTATACACGATTTGCATTCACACACACACAATCACAACACCGAAGATCCAAAGCATAAAACTAAAACTACCCCTTTTTCAATAGGAATGTGCGGCAGGAAACGACTCAATACTTCTTTAGTTTTGCTATTGAATTTTCATAATGAATTCACTCAACTCATTCTTCACACGTTGGGCAAACAGAAAGAAATCATCAGATTTTACTTTGAATTTTGGACGGAATTTGAGTTAAGAAGGTAAAATCAGAGAATGCCAAGCTGTTGCGCATTCTAGAGCAAAAACTCTCGTATAGTATTTTATAATGGAGAATGGAGTGATGTTACGCATTCTCAAATGGCTTGGCTTGGCGTATAATGGAAATTTGTGGGTTTGGTTAGATGATGTGCGGATTTAAGCGTTGTTCTCGTGAGTGATTTTATTAAAAGATAATAATCATTTCCCGTGATATGTAATACCTAATATTGGGAAATAATTAATAAATATAAGAGATAATTTATTAATATTAGATATCAAGAAAATGTAAATCGTTGACATACTATAATAATAGGTCAATGATGTAAATGTATTTAATTTATCTACAATTTGAATTTTCGAATATTAGAATTCTTTGCTATGAGCATTTTGTGAACTGTTTTACGGAAGCACTCATTCCACTCAATATATGAACGCTTCGTCACTGGTACATGTGTGTCTTTTTTACCCACCACCACCATCAGTTGAAACGAAACTGCTTTTTTAGCTAGCGATGTCCGATTTTTTTTGTATAAAAATGTAATTGTTGTCTTCATGTACAATAAAGTATAATAATATTTAAGCAATCTAAAGGCACTTTTGGGGCATTCAAGGTTTCAGATATCTGGCTTCTGATTAGTCAACTGTCAAAAAATTTCTGAAAATTCAGATGACTTTATAAGAAGGTTTTATAATACAAATTCTATATACTACTGAAATAAATCAGCCAAGTAGAAGACTTAGCATTAAGGATTGGACTTGTTGAATTATTGATTCAAAATAGCTTTTTATGGCCTTTAGTCCTACAAATTGGCGTTTCGTTCGGCTTACTCACTTGAACTCATCAGTGACACAGTGAGGGCTTTGTCAAACGCAATTTGTTTTAAGTTCAGTTCAACTTACATGAATTTTTCAACGAAAATCCACTGTAAACTATATCCAACAAGATTAGAATTCCTAATCATTAATTAATCAGAATTTGTATTATAAAACCTTCTTATATAGAAACTATGCCTGGCCCCGGGCAAAAAAACTTCCAGCTTAATGATTAGGAATTCTAATCTTGTTGGATATAGTTTACAGTGAATTTTCGTTGAAAAATGAATGTAAGTTGAACTGAACTTAAAACAAATTGCGTATGACAAAGCCCTCACTATGTCACTGATGAGTTCAAGTGAGTAAGCCGAACGAAACGCCAATTTGTAGGACTAAAGGCCATAAAAAGCTATTTTGAATCAATAATTCAACAAGTCCAATCCTTAATGCTAAGTCTTCTACTTGGCTGATTTATTTCAGTAGTATATAGAATTTGTATTATAAAACCTTCTTATATAGAAACTATGCCTGGCTCCGGGCAAAAAAACTTCCAGCTTAATGATTAGGAATGCTAATCTTGTTGGATATAGTTTACAGTGGATTTTCGTTGAAAAATTCATGTAAGTTGAACTGAACTTAAAACAAATTGCGTATGACAAAGCCCTCACTATGTCTCAGATGACTTTTGGTTACGTTTTATTCCGAATTTTCAGATGAGAATTCTCATCTGAAAATTCAGAAGAAAGAGATGGAAGATGCGTTATGCCAAAAAAAGCGCAAACATATTCAAATGAGAATTGAAATTTACTGCTTGATGAGTGATGGATGTGGGCACACCCTGCGAAAAGTGAAATTTATTAACTGAAAAGCTATTCAAATTTAGATTGTAAGTGTTATATATGTTTCGCTGGAAGATTCGAACTACCCAATAAATTATTTTATGTGAAGAGTGCTACTTTGGACTGTTATCGGAAAAATACTACTCAACATTTACTGGTGAAGTTACGTTTTACTTGTTTAAGTTACTGATAACTTCACTCATCCTGAATTTTTAATTTTCGAATAAAATAAAAGTTCTAATTTAACTCTCTCTAATGTAAAAATCAAAAGTAACTGCAATATTTTGACAAAACTAAAACAGCTGACTTTCGACTCAAAATTCTGATTTTTTTGCATTCAACGTAATAAAATTTCTGAATTTTCATATCTGAATTTTCTTGCAGTGAATGCGCCCTTTCACTATATATTTTATAAAATGTACCTTCTCCAGCGAGAAATTATTTTTTTTTGTGCTCATTTTAAAGGCCTGGTCAAACAGAGCGCGGTCCGACGATCTTTGTAAAAATGTACAAAGAAAATTTGACCGTCGCGTTCTTACTTTCCCAGTAAAGTATTGACCGTCCCGTCAGACCGCGCTCTGTTTGACCAAGCCCTAAATTTGTTTCTGTTGTGTAGCTGTGTCTCTTTCTTCAACTGTCAGATTTAGGCTAGTTCAACACAAATTTTCTTACGTTACGTTGCGGAGTTCACTCTAGTTAGAAGAGTTGTTTAGTGCGTTTAATATTAAACATTGCTCGTTTAAGGAATAGAACCAGCTCTAGTGAACGTAGTCGTTTTGCTTTGAACCTTTGTCTAACCATTTCATAATAAGGATTTGTTTGACGTGGCATAAGGAGTAAGTCCTTCGAATTGGTTTAACTCTTCCGAAGTTGAAAAGAGTATTAGTAAAATCTAAGAAATAGGGCTATTTGAGTTTGAATTGTTGTTCAGTTCTGCACATCTATCAAAATGAGTGGCAAAAGATGTCAACATTTATGTTGTTGTGTTTACATGTTATTCACAAACAGCCCTTTATTTTTGACTTTCAAATTTGATTATCTGCGCTATTTGCTGTTGTGCTTACGAAACGTGTTATTTGAGATTCTCGTACATTTAAATTTTGATAACCAGCGCAGTATAAAACTTTAGATTTGTGATTTCTACCTTAAAAAACTATTTATGCTCGTTTCTCTTCCTTAAAAAATAGGTATTTAAAGTTGTACAAAATTTATTTGCGATCATTTATTTACGTGTCTATTTTTGCAAAAGATTTATTTAGATGACTTTTGTTTGTTTATAAATAATGAACTTAAGCCAAGCTCCAAATCATTTCTTTTAGAATTTAAGATAGTAAGAATATTCATACAAAGGTGTAAAACCACCTTAAACGTAATAAAGTTGTTAACTGCGTTATCAGATCTGCAACTCAAGCCCGCAAAGCCTTCAAATAAGAGAGGAACTGGCACATGCGAGATATTTTCCCCTTTTAAAGCCCTCCCAGATTATTTTTCTAATGTTAATGAGTAGATAATGAAACATCGAAAAACAGTGTACACGGACCTTTAAAGCACGATCTGAGCATGTTCCTCCAGTTATTCTAAGAATTAAATTAATTTTTGTAACTATAATAGTTCTCTTATATTTTATATTTTCGAATAATCTTTGCTATAGAAACTTTTATTTCGCGTGTGCCAGTTAAGTCTTAAGAATTAAGGCGATTTGCAGGCCTATTTATATCCAGTTTCACAGTCTCGTGTTTAAACCAAAAGTGTAATTTAAATTCGCACTGTCAAACTGGGGGTTACTCTATCACTATTTGTATGGAAAATTGTACAGAAGAACTTAACTACGATTACGACGACTTTACGCCTTTGTATAAGTATCTTGGTGTAAATACTGCATTGTTCCTATTCCTTATTTAAAAAAAACTTTATTTCTTTGTTTCTTTCAGGTATGGTTCCAAAATCGCAGAGCAAAATGGCGTAAACAGGAAAAAGTTGGACCCCAATCACATCCTTATAATCCATACATACAAAGTGGACCAAATCAAATGCAAACAATAGTTGGATCTACGTTACCTCCAAGTCATTTTGCGCATTTAGGATTTAATTTAAGAAAACCTTTTGATACCTCCTCAAATCTTGTCGCACTAAGATATCCACATTTGTCAGGTGGACCAATGATTCCTTCAGGATATTTAAATCAGTTCCATAGGTAAGCAAAAATTAATATTTTAAATTAATCATATACAATATATTTTTTATTCAGATTTTTTCTATCGATAAACAGAAAGATATAAAAAAAATTTTTTTTTCAAAATACTTTTTCCGACTATTGTATATGTCCATAATACACACCCACTAGTTGCAATTTTTAATCACTGTTGCATAGATTCGGCTGAGTTTGAGCAATGGCTTGAGCTATGTGTACCTTGAGGCATCAGTCGATTTTGGCCTATTGGCAGGGAACCCTAAAAAAGGTCTACCATGCTCAAATCGAACGATCTTGATGACCAATTCAAGTCACTTCCGTGAAAGATAACGTTACCCTCAAATCATTGATGTATAATGTTCTTAATGACAAAAGCTGTATGACATGATATAGTGCTGTCTTGTAGAGAGTTCTCCGTTGACTGAATTGACGGAATTACCGCATTCGGTTTTCCTGCGCACCCTCCTTTGGCATCAATTATTGAACAGTAAACAACAGGCTTGACTCATATCGACCATCGTCCCGTCCCTGTCCCTACTGTAAAATCTTGTATAATTCTAGGGAATTTATATTAAGGATTTAGGGATATTGAGGTTTTCAGGATTTTCTACACTCTGATGGTTTCTGGATTTTATATTTCCAGGGTTTTCGGGATTCTCGGTTCCCCAGGCTTTTGTTTTTCGTGAACTTGAGTTTATGGATTTTAGTTTTCAAGATTCTTATTCTGCCAGGCACGTGACTAAACAATAAACACAAATGATTGCATATTACAAGCTTTGCTTAGCTGGAATGTCTAGCACTATATGTTCGCTTATATAGTTTTTTTTATTTTATTAATATAATATGTCTGTGATTTGCCAAATAAAAATTTAAACACTTTTCTAAATTGCAGGGCACCACCACAAATAATGGCCCACAGTATGACTTCTATGTATTCTCCATCGACGTCCTTTCAGTCTTTATTAGCCAATATGTCGGCGATGCCTCGTCCTCCAACAGCTTCTTCAAAACAAGTCAATACCGAAGTTTTATCGTGTAATCTAATAGACTCACCTACAATTTCACCGAACGCTATTTCTAATCCTATTAATTCTGGTCTTCCAACTCGAAGACCAACGCCACCAGAAGATAGGCGGAGTTCTTCTATAGCCGAGTTGCGTTTAAAAGCTCGAGAACATGAAATGAAGTTGGAAATGCTGCGGCAGAATGAAGACGGCGATGTCATCAGCTAGTGATTGTGTATGAGAGTATTATAATATAATAATCTACGGTAATAAATAGAAAACACAAAACATAAATGAATTCAAAGAACTGAGTATTGAACGTCATGTTTAACGATATTGTAAACAATAGTAGAGTTTCGTAAAAAAATAAGAAAAGTTGTGATAAATAAAATATATAAATTATATTTTTGTACTTAAAATGCATATTCTATTTGAAATAAAAGTTTTTAACTCTTCAAAAGTAAAAAAAATCGGTTTATTGGTTATTTTTGTCCTTGAAGGATTTTTAATTCAAAAGATGGAAGGACAAATACCTAATAGGTAAGTTCAAAATGGAGACATATAACACAGATTTACTTTTTTACAAGTGAAAATAAGAGTTTTTTTGTGCCAAACTCAAATACGTTATCGGTTACTATCAACTTTGGTTTTCGAGATACCCCTATAAAATAGGAAAGCAAAACTTTTTCGCCATTTTTAGGGTTATGTAACTATGCGAATTGATTTTTTTTAAACTATGTACATAGATTTCTGAAAGTAACATACTAATCTTAACCTTAAAAATGCAGCTTTATCTAGTCGTTCCAAGATCTCTTTTATTCATTTAGGACCAGTTTTTTAGTGTGGGATTATCCTCGGGCCGGATTTAAACATGAGTTAAGTCCAACAACGTATTTTTCAGTCAATTGGTGAGTTAAATCAGTGATCAAATTGAGGGCCTTTTCAACTGTAGCACCATCACGATTTTGATGGTGAGAGTTATTCACAATGCAATTCCGTTGTGGCGCCATCTCTATTTTGATAAAGGTATAGAAGGGCGATATCCATAGTGTCGCACAACGATGGCAATAGATATATATAATCCTCCTCTGAATAACTGTCCCTGAAATAGTTCGGGGTTAATTTGTTTTCTGGATTATCTTACTCTGATTTAACTCAGAGTTAATCCTGAACTGAAAAACTAGCTCTAAGATATTAAGTTATATGCTAGGCCTAACGTGACTGCATTTAGTGTTAAAAATGCTTTTACATTGGCCTACCTCGTTTTTGACAGGAGCAGGTAAAATATGTTCTGAAAGGAGTTTGTAGTGTAGATTTTAAATTGGAGTATTCGCTATCAGCTCAACTTTTGGAAACCTATTAATAGTCATCCATTTTTGAGTATATTTTTTATTTGAAATAATTCTTACAAATTAAAATAAAGTACAATGGAAGTGCACCGTTTACATAAATGTTGGTCCGTTTTACGTAGAAGAGACCCAAAATACTCACCTCACATACCCTCATTACAAAAACCTATGTAACTTTTTTTATTCTTTCAAAATTTTGGTGAAATTGCTCTTCTGATCATCAATAGTAGGTATCGCCAAAATTTTCAAGGAAGAAATTCAAATGGGAATTTAAAAACTGTATTTTCAACGACATTCTAACACCCCTTCTATTGAAAATAGTTAAAAGATACTGTACTTTGAACCATCGATAAGAGACGCCACTCATTTGTATCATAAGATTGTTTCATCGCTTCAAATGAGCATTGAACGTTGTTACAATAAAACCTGTTATTGTTTTTTTTTTAGTAAAAAGATGGTATTTCTATTACTGTACTAAACATTTCTTGGTTCTTTGCGAAGAAATTTTCATTGCTACAAGCGTGATGCCAGTAGCTCTGCTTTTTGTTTAGATCATTAAATTAAATTTTTTCCATCGATTGAAAATTCCCTGCACATATTGCAATTCGTACTTCCATCAAAACATTATTCTATGCTTGATCACGCAAATGTTAAAACGGATAAGCGCTTATCTTTGTGACGCGAAATCCTTGAGCGCTCACCGACAGCTCTTTCGTAAGTGAACTGACAGCTACATAGCTTCAAAAATCAAAATGGTGTTATCAAAATTAAATTGAAAAGAGTTTGGTGGCATTTGGTCCAAGCTTTCAAACATTAAATTTTCTTTTATTTTAATTAATTTATATAAAGTATAGTTTGTGAACAACGTAATTAAATACTTTCTCATTCGTGAATGAGAAAAGAAAATTAAACACAGAACAAATAAATTTAAATCCGCGCTCATTTTTCAGTTAAAATTTATATGTGGTCATTGTATATAAATTCTATAGTATTCTCATGAAGAAAAAAATCTCGTGGCCATCTATGCGTCCAAATGTAATACTAATTTTTGTTAAGGGATCTCGGTAAGGCGATCACAGCGAACCTATCGACCAAATGTCAACCTACAAAATCGTGTTTCATGAGAATACTTTAGAATGGATATACAATGATGTGGTGACAAAAGAAAAAACTCACGCGTTGTCATCGGAATATACAAATAAAATTCACATTGGAAAGGTAAGTTATTCGTACAATTATTTACTGGTTATAGTTTGATAATATTTGGAAGCATCTCTGTCCATGAGCCATTCTAAAATATATTTCACTTTTACCTCTGCTGCTGCTGGAAAACAATATGTCTTTTTTTTTTTTTTTACACTTCAGATTTTATGTTGTAGAGAGCTTAGATCAAGCTACAACCTACAAACAAAGGCTCATCATAAGTGCATATGTTAGTGGTTAGTAAAATAGTAAAATAATGCTAACCAACACATGCTTACAAACAAAAAGTATACAAAACTAAACTAAATTACAAAAATAAAAACAATACCTAAAATACAAAATTTAACAATAATAAAAACATTTAAAGTATCTTAAAGAGTTGATAAGACAGTCAAGATCGTGGAGCACTGGTTCGAAACAATGTTTTCAATCCCATTTTACATACGTTAAAATCAACCGAGGAAGCGTTTAAATTAAAAAGCTTACACATACGGCTTAGAGGTTCATCTATTCCGTAGTTAGTTCGATGAAAATCGACGTGCAAAAGTTCAAATCTTCGTAGGTGGTGGGATCCTGCGCGGTAATTTATGCAAATATAGGCTAACAAGTCAGGGGCATCAATTTGGCCATTTATAAGTTGATGAAGAAATATTAAGTCATTATTAACCCGCCTTTGATATAAAGTTTGGACCTGCAGTAGCTGGATCCGATGTTCATATGGTGGGAGGTTATATGGATCAGCCCAAGGGAGACCCTTCAGAGCGAATCGAATGAATTTATGTTGTATTGATTCAATACGACTTTTATTAATTTCATAGAATGGAGACCAAACTTGAGAGGCATACTCAAGATGAGGTCGTACATAACAGTTATATAGAGACAGAGTAACATACGGATCGTTAAATTCTTTTGCCCAACGTTTTATAAATCCAAGCATAGAGCTCGCTTTTTTAACAATAAAATTTATATGTTCTGTGAATTCTAAATTAGAGCTAAACTGAACACCCAAATCCTTGAAGCTAAATACACGGCACAGTTTGTGCTGGGAAATAGAATAATTAAATGCGCTTGCTACTCGTTTTCTTGAGAAAGTAATTGTTTGGCACTTAACAGGGTTTAGGGAAAGACCGTTTTTATCACACCATAAAGTAAAGCTGTCAATATCAGCCTGCAAGAGACTGTGGTCATGGTCAGCACTTATTGTTTTGAAAATCTTCATATCATCCGCAAATATAAGAATTTCACTAGAACGAATGCATGACACAATATCATTTATAGCGAGAATGAATAGAAAAGGGCCCAGATGACTTCCCTGAGGTACACCCGAGTGAGCGTTAAATGGGTTTGAAAGAAAGTGTCGAAATTTCACCTGGTACGATCTATTTTCAAGGTACGATCTTATCCAACATATAAAAAAAGGTGGAAAGCCGAAAGCTTTAAGTTTGAATAAAATGATATTATGACTAAGTTGATCAAATGCTTTAGAAAAGTCAGTGTAAATGCAGTCAACTTCACTACCGTTCTCTAAAGCATTCGTGCATTTGTGTAAGAAAGTAAGAAGATTTGTTACCGTTGATCTTCTTTGCATAAATCCATGCTGTTTTTCGCATATTAAATTTTTACCATGAAATGCCAAGCTTTCACAAATAACTTTTTCAAAGAGCTTCGGTATACAAGACAGTTTTGATATTGGCCTATAGTTCTATATCTATATCGTTCCTATTACCCTTCTTGAAAACTGGGGTTAAAAATGATTTTTTCCATAAGCAAGGAAACTTCCCTGATTTTATAGAAAGCTCAAATAAAGATTGAAGGGGCTGAACTAATATATGTCTACACCTTTTTAATACTATTGGGGGAATTCCATCAGGACCAGACGAGTAATTATCATTTAAAGATGAGAGATATTCTAAAACAGTGTTCAGGTGCACAGGCATATTATTACAATTCGTTTGGGAATAAATATGTAAATTTTTAAAATAATTTTCGTCAACAACGACGGGCGTATCAACGAAGGAATCACAAAAATTATTCGCAAATGCGTTGCAAATATCTCTATTATTAAGTAACGAACAGTTTTTGTATACGAAATTCGCCGGATAACCGTCCGAATTCTTCTTTGAGTTGACAAATTTCCAAAATGACTTAGGATCTTCTTTTAAAAAGCTTCCCATTTCATTTACGTAATTAGTATAAAGCATCCTTGAAAGAACTTTGAATTCTTCAAAAAGCGCAATATAAGAACCATGATCAATTTGTGAATTAGTTTTTAAGTAAGTTTTCCATGCCCTATTTCTCTTGTTACGGAGTGATCTGAGCTCTTTCGTATACCTACGGTGACCATCCGTCCCGGGTTTCCCGGGATTGTCCCGTATTTCTATAGCCTGTCCCTGTTTATTTTTTAAGAAACCCGGGACGTACAAGCGTCCCGTATTCAGATACTTGTTATGTATTTGTCCCGTATTTGCACATTCCAAGAAGTCTTTCTATTTCATATAAGTAAATAAATAAAAAAAATAAAAATTATTAAAAGAATAAAGGCCAATACTTCAGTGCGAGCTCAACTCGGTTTTAATCCTGAGTTTTTCAATCAATATTCTAACAGTCGTATTCATTAGAATTCACTAAAACACCTCTCATCGAGTCAACATTTACGCAGTGTTTTAGCCCTTATTAAGGCTCTATTCAACGCTGCGTGAATCCTTATTCAGAAAATATTTTGCGATTTTTTTATTTAAAATGCTCTTGTGTTAAAAATAGTACAAAAAAGATAAATCTATTACTTTTAGATGTCAAACAAAAGTATCATTATGTAGTCACTATCCAACCTCTAACGAGTTTAGCTTGAAATGACTCTACTCAACGTCACATAAATTGTATGAATAACATTTTGGTGTTTAGAGGCATTGTTACTTTACGCAGTCTCTAATATGCGTTTAAATTAAACATAACGTTGTAAGGTAGCTCCAAGTTAACTCGCTTAGTTTGATAAGTAGGCTCAGGGACCAAACTCTTCCGTTGTGAAGCTTTCTTGATTTTGAGAGCGAAAGTTATTGAAATATTTGAAAAGTGCAAAGTTTTCATAGTTGCGCTATCTTGATTTCGATTGTAATAGCCGTAAAAAGATTTTTGATGGCTGAAATATTAGTTGAAAAACTGCTTCTGAAATAACTCAGGCGATTGACTAATTTTCAGGACTAGCTAACCCTGATTTAACTCAAAGCTTACTCTGCACTGAAAAACTGGCCCTTATTTTAATAATGAAATTGAAAATGTTAAGTTTTTTTTTTTTTTATTTTTTAGTTTGTATGTTGTAACTTATGTTACTGTTCCTTTCTTTTTCGTATGTTTTTCAGTTATTATATTTTTTTTTAGATAATAAATAAAAAGTCCAACAATTTTTTAATGTTTTCAAATTCTTCATTTTTTGTCCCGGGTTTTTCTCCCAAAAATATGGTCACCGTACGTATACCATGCATGGCAAACGTTCGAGTTTTTTGATATTTTTAAGGGTAAGAAGCATTCATACAGTTATAAAAGATTGAATAAAAAATAGAAATTGCTTCATCAATATTAGTACATGCTGATATTTTACCAATATCAGAATTAACCAATTTTTCAGAGAGCAATTGATAATTAGCCTTTTTAAAGTCAAATATATATGAGCAATCATAAGAATTACTATTTACTGTGAGATGACTACTCAAGTCAAGGAAAATATCCAGGGGAGGATGGTAATTATCTATATTAGTAATCCCAGAACTAGATTTTCGAACAAGAGTACTAATAGCGTCCGAGGAAAATACTAAATCGAGAATTCGATTTTTAGAATTTTTAATACAGCTTATTTGCTGTAAGTCAGTAGTGCTAATTTTATCAAGTAAAAACAGGTCTGATTGTGCAGAAGTTAAAGAAGCTTCTTGGCATGATTCATCTTCAGAGGGAAGACCCAATCTATAAACGGTAGATTGAAATCACCTAGAAGTAAAATATTGCTGTTAGAGCAACATAAGTCCATTACAAAATCTATAGCCATAGAAAGTTCATTAAAAACTGCGTCAGAGCTTTTAGGGGGTATGTATGCATTTAAAATATAAATATATTTTGACTGTAAAGTTATTTTTATACAGATTAATTCGATGGACAACTGGAAAGGAAAAGAAAAAAAAGAAGATACAAAATTATTACGCACAGCAATCAAAACACCACCTCCCATTTCTTTTGGCTTATCAACATGACGATCTTTTCTGTAAACTAAAAACTCTTGACAAAAGAGTTCCGTGTCCAAGAAACATGGATTAGGCCAAGTTTCTGTCAAAACAAATATGTCATGTGGAAACGCTTGAGAGTTGATATAAATATCAGCAGTTTTGCTGCGAAGCCCTCTTACATTTTGATAAAAGAGGGTAATTCTATCTAGTTTTTTGATGGTGTAACATTTGGTAAGGATTGTCTAAGTATGTTCTTTCTTTTGATAGTAAATTTCTTAACAAGAACTTCACTAGGCCAGTTACTCCTATCGCAAATTGAATCAAAGTACGAAGACTGCGTTACTATTTTAAAAGATGAAACGAAACTATTTGCCTTACTTATTTTGGTGCATTTGATGGAAGTACGGTTAGGTATACAATTTTTAGACACTAGATGAGATATAATATCATCAGGAATAATATCAGGTTCTAGACGAGAAACAAAAATTGTTTTAGGTTTAGATACAGCTTTTATAGTCCTCGAATCAATGCTAGCGTCAGCTATAAGCACAGGACTCTCATCGGAGACTGTACATGGACTCGTCATTGAATTTTGATTCTCACTAACGACAGAACTAGGTAGCTGCAGATCTGAATCATTCCTGAGATTTGTGCGTTTGGGGGGTGGACCAGAGTTTTTAACAACTTTGGAGTTATCACGACTCCTTTTATTACTTTTATTTCCAACAGGTACGAAATTGGTTGGTACAGCTGAGCTAGATTGAGCTTGTAGGTCCTCATTATTTTGCAAGATCTCAATAGGTTCCTGTTCTAAGTCGTCAGTTGATGTGGAAATATCGACAAAATTGTTACTAAAAGTGAGTGAATTCATTTTAGCGACTGCAGTGTTGAAATTAATGAGAAGTTCTTCGAAACCTTTTGAAATTTGATTAATGTCTGTCTTAAAAGAGGACATTTTAAAAGCGAGTTGGGACAAGGATAAGCTACGGCAATCGGTGCAATACCAATAAGCAAACTTTGAATGGGTTATTTTTTCGATAAATGCATTTGTTGAGCCAATGCATTTAGCGTGGTAAAGATTACCCCAAGGTCCGCAGCAGGCAAAAATTGGGGTAGGGTTAGAACTTTCAGAGCAAGTTTTTGCAGAACAAGCCATATTTAAAAATAAAAACTATGCAAAAAAGAGAAACGCTAGAAAATTAATTTAAGAAATATTAAAAAAATGAATTTGTAATGAAAAATGTAAAAATAAAAAATAAAAAAAAGTTATTGTAATGACCAGGAATCGAACCCACGCATCAAAGATTTGAAATCCGCCCACCTATTTCCTAGGCTACCGAGCTCATGAATATTTATGTTCCACAATTATTATAAATCGGAAATATTAAATAATTTTAAAGTTAAACAGATAAAATAGGATTGAAATTTAATTTATTAAATGAAAGAGACGAAACTACTTTGCGCAAGCTTAAGAGTTTGATTTGAAAAAAGGAAACAAAAAGAAAAGTAGAGGAAAGTGAGATAGAATACAAATACATATACTAACTTACTCAAACAAGCAATACAAATTAAATAAAATACAACTAAACAAGCTTAGACTAATACAATATTATAAATATATTTATGAAAGGAGTAGGTAGATAATATCACTCAAAATTGAAATGGAAAAAAAAACAAAGACTTCATACCAAACATTTTTTTGTTAAAATTTAACACAATTTACTCTAACTTAACACATTATGAATTGAAATTAACTAATAAAATCTTCAAAATCACCCCAACAGCAGCAGAAGGAAAAGATGCAGGCAGGTTGTCTCTGATTATCGAAGCACACTTCGCGGAAGCCAACATCTCTTCTCAAGCGCACTTCTCTTTTTATTTATTTTAATTTCTATATACGTATATTCAAAATGTATATTATATACACTTGTCATAGGACAACTACTTTCGGTTTTTGGGAAAAACACTTAAAATAGATAATATTATGTTATTTATAATAATCTATATTAGACTCAGATCTTTATTGTTAGTTTTAATATGATTTATTTTAACAAATTGAAGATGAAAAAATAAAAATTAAAATGAACTGAACTGAATTTATATGCTCTGAATTTTACACTCTTGTCACCATGTAGCCATTATCGTAGTCAACCAAGCTTTTCCTAGGCCAGGTGATTTGCTCTTTTTGCGTGTAGTTCGCCCATATCTTTATATCTTATTCACATGAGAAAAAACTTTTTCACCAGGAGCCTTACTACGTTCCAATTTGTAATTTTTTGAGTTGTTATGAAATTCAAGACTAGTGAATACTCATCGAAAACTCTTGTACCTTGGTGGCCCGTAGGAAAGCCCTGTTTATATATGTATATAAGAGGGGACTTTCGTTAAGTGTGCCCAATCAAAAATCTCAACTTCTGAATTAAACTGACAAAACTGCTCCAAATACTCCTTACTCGTCTTATAAAACTCAGTTGCTGCAGCTCTCACGTTATCCTCATTGAGAGCACCCGTGTCCTGTTGATCCGACATTATATTGAGGGGGCCGTGAGGAAGTAAATATGAATTTTGTTTTTGGCGTTGATTGCTTATAAGCTGATTATTTTCATTCGCGGCCCCTGCTGCAGAGACGTTCTGTCCCTCGATTTTTATTACATCATGATGAAACGTAGCTGACAGAGCGTGCATACAAAATAACCATAAGTTTGAGCTAGGATGGTTTAAAAAATCTTTTTAAATATTTGGGAACTTATCAATGCTCAGCGCTGGTATCAACGCAAGACGCTTTGTTTTACTGTGGCCTAGAAGTTTTTTTTTTATATCAGAGTATTGACAGAATTCTTAAGTGTTTCAACACGAACACAATAAATGCAGAAAAATGAATTAATTTTCACAACAATGCATCCAAAATCAAAAGTTAGACAATCAGCTGCAGTATACCTATTATAAGTGTTCTTCTGAGATATGTGTTCAATTTCCATTTCTATTTTGTTCTCTTAAATTACAGTTGTTCTTGTTGGTATTATCTCCACAAAATGCCTCAATTTTTGATTATTGCTCATTTTTTGTCATTACTTATTTCAAATCAACTATCTCGCCTGGTTGATCTTGGAACTCCAGGGGGTCAATTCTCGAACTGTGAAATGAAAACAAAGTTATCATTTCGGTTTTACAGTAATATCGAAACAATTCCAAATCATGACAGAAATTTGGTATTTAATGATTACCTACTGACTAAAATATGGTGGGTTCACTGGTCAGGTTATCATACATTTTAAAATTGTGATTAAGTAAGTAATTAAGAGAAAACTAGCCAAGTAAATCCACCAAATTTTAATCAGTAATCATTAAATACCAAATTTCTGTCATGATTTGGAATTGTTTCGATATTTCTCTACTTAAGATATTTAATATTAAGCTTCATGAACTTTAAACTTGGCATATATTATAGATCTCATTACCTTTTTTGGCTGACTTTTTACGCACAGGTTTCTTGTACATATAAGGAACTTGGCTCTTTTTTTAACATTTATGTTTTTGTTGTGATTTCACTACTTTTTGCAAAGATTTACTTTACCAGGTGAAAACCAAGCCCTTCCCCTCTACAAAGGTTCATTGTTCTACGACAATCGAAAGTGCTCCATATAAATAATAGCAATTCTGATAAAGTGGGTGGATGGCACTTCCCCTGAATGGAAAATTCCAAATTTTCGATTTTTTTCTTCCAAAGTACTTCAAGCGATACCGAGCTACCAATTTCCATCGTTCTACAACAATCGAAAGTGCTCCATGTAATTTATTAGAATTTTTAAGAATGTGGGTGGATGCCACGCCTCTGAATGGAAAACTCCAATTTTTTAATTTTTTCCGTTCTGAGTACTTCAAGCTCTACCGACCTTAAAATTTTAATCGTTCTACAACAATCGGAAGTGCTCCATATAATTTACAAGAATTTTTTGAATAGAAAATTGCAGATTTTCGATTTTTTCCTTTGTATGCACCACAAGGCCTACCGTTGTGCGAAATTTCAAGTTTCTACGATGTCGGGATTCGGGAAGTGCGCCATAATCTCGATGATCTGTCAGTAAGTCAGTCAGTCAGTTACGGTTTTTGCGATTTTTGAAGTCCTAAATCTCGGTATTCACTAATGCTAAAGAGTTGAAATTTTGTGAGCCAGCTGTGTTTGATCAGTTCAGCGAATACTGCGAATTTGAAGTTTCTGACTTTATTGGTACTGAAGTTAGAGGGGGGTTGAAAATCGCCTGAGTTTGTTCCTGTAAAAAGGGTGTAGTGCCGCGAACTTGGCTGGGCAGTACCGTGCCCTTTGATAATTATTTTGAGAATGAGCTGAATGAACGATACACGCATCGTTGTGGGATTGCCTTTTCCAAAGCGGGACATTTTGCATATTTTGGGGATAGTGGGACACAGAACATCAAAGCAGGACGTTTATTCACCTTAAGTATGTGAGTTTATTGAGCGAAATTGGATTGGACGTGATTGAGTTGACTCCCGATTAAAGTTTGACAGATAGCGTGTTTGTAGAGAACACAGCTGTGATATGCAATGGAGTCGCCTTACTGCCTGAACAGAATGCAAGACGGAGCTGGAATAGATGTCAAAAATGCTGCAGTCGGAGCTGCAAGAGTTGAACAATTTTTAACTTTTACTGCAGCATTTTTGACATCTTCTGCAGCATTTTTGACATCTATTCCAGCTGCGTCTTGCATTCTGTTCAGGCAGTTAATTGCGAAATCCAAAAATCCAATACGCCAACGGGAGGCTGATAGTATGAAAATTATTTTAAAAAAACAAACCGATATACCTGTATTTGAAATACCAAATGTGGTATTCCAAGGTGGTGATGTATTGTTCATGGGCCGGGAGTTTTTCGTTGGACTCTCAGAACGAACTAATGAAGGAGGAGCCAGTTGCAACAAAATTTCCCGAATACCCTTGAACTCCAGTCAAAATATCAGGAAATGAAATAAATCTATGAAATATAATGTCAATCTCACTGGTCCTGATGTCTTTAGTTCTAACGACTTCGGATACCTATGTAGTTCGCAACAGATTTTTATATTTATTTATTTCAATGCCACTTCGTCGGAGGGAAAAAGTGTACACACAAGAATAAGTATTTAGGTTGCAATGTTGAACAATTTTTGTCATAGGTTCATCTCTCTGTAGTGAATCCCTAAGAAGATAGAGAGCCACGAAGAATTACCACCATACTGGTAAAAGTTGGCAGCAGGTGCTAATGATGGTACTGTTCTCTGAACTTCGCTTCGTCACAATCCATCGTGAGGCTGGCCTTCCGAATCCTCCCAATCTACGAAATTGTTTGGGCAGTATGATGATGCTGCATTACTTCTGTTGAGCATCAAATAGTTGTGAAGGGTCACACAGGCCAACACAATTTTGTTAGCATTATCTGGGATCATATGCAAAGTAGTTAATAATATCCGCCACTAGGCAACAAGTATTCCGAAACAATTTTCAATAGTTCGGCAAGCCTCTTATTGAAATTTTCTTTCTCTGACGTAAAAAGCACTCCTGGATAAGTGCTTATTAGGTTTGTCCGTAATAAGAGTTCTGCATCACCGATAAAATAATTTGAAATTCTTGATTGTGAATTTGACAAGTTATTGGGGAGGCCTTTCCTTAAAAGTCTCTTCCCAAATCTGCTCACTTAAACAATGCCTGTAAGATAAGAAAATGAGAAGAAACTTAGTTTTTTTGGGAAATGAAAAAAGATAAGTACATATTTGTTTTGCTACTTCCATCACACTTTGGCTATACCATAAGCTTCTACATCGACGTAGTCGAATTGGTATGAAGTTATTCTTATAATTGCAATTGGTCATTTCCACAGATTCCAAAAGTCGGAGGATATGTGTTTGTAATCTTCTGCGTTGGGTTTTGAATTCTGATACATTTGCAGATATTATCAGCTGCCTCCAGTATAACGGAAAGTACAGGTTTAAAGGACCATGCCAGAAAAAAAGTAAAAATTAGATAAAGGGATTTAAAAGATCTTTTTAACAGGTGTGTTCAGTTTAAACTGGAGATTGTTGCTTAGGGTGGGGATTTAAACCATATCCCTAAGACCTTCTGCAAAGCAATTATGTGGATCTAAGCTTGTGTCAATAAACGACGGCACACGAGCCGAATCTGCACATATTCGTCGCAGCTCACAAGTTGTGAATTTACGGTTAGTTTCACCATGCGTATAGTTTCAAGTATTTATTGAACATTTTGGTGGCGCCGTGAATGTATCGTGGGCAAAATTACAGAGAAAACACACCTCTGCATAACGATTGAGTATTACTCAAGATTTGCAAAAGCAAAACATGCAAAGCAGATATAACAGCACAGAAAGTGCAAATGCAACTGAATTGCGCAATATAATAATTTTATCATTTGCACATTATCCCTTTGCATTGACACAAGAAAAAGAAATTATGTACCTGGATTTTGGGAGAGTCTGCTTAGCAGAGATTATAATGTTTGCATTTGGGAACCGTTTGCCTAGCATATTTTGCGCAAGATATGGGATTAGGAATTCGCCCATTGATTAGAGGCACTTACTCCCTGCGGCGAAGATAAGGGAAATGTTTTATTAGGTAAACTCACAACAAAATCACGGCCGGACGACACTCCGGGCTAATGCGCTCTCGGATGGACATTTTTTGCATCAATGGCGTTAACAATGTTAGCAAGAGTGCATAATGCTCGGAGCCTATCCTTGTGTATACGAAAAACTGTCCGATGTCAAGCTCCTTCATTTTGAGAAAGTTCACATTAAAAAAATTTTCCGGCCGTGATATATTTCATTTACATTTTATGCATAGATTGAATACAAACCACCAGTTGTTTCATATTTTGTATCATATTGAGTTGCACTTGCACTTCCTTACTTATTATTTTACGATTTTATATTCAGTTAGGTTTTTAAACAGTTTTTTTTTCAGTTTTTGTTTTATATTTTAAAGAAATTATCAATCAAATGAAAGAAGACATCAGACATAATGGTGGAAAATGGTTACCGGATTTGAACGTGAAGTTTTTAATTTCTTCTTATATTTATGTTACATAATCAATAGCCTATGATGGATAAGAAGAGTTTTAAAAACAAACCTACTGCATACAATGGATATGGAAAGTTTTGATGCAAATTGCACTGTGAATATGGAGAGTTTTTGGTAGTACCTCAAGGCATGATGGTTAGTGCGTAGCACTGTCATGCTGAAGGTGTGGGTTCGATTCCCAGCCGTGCCACCTAAAAGCAGATATGTTTTATCCGAGGTACTGCCTCTTGCGAGGAACTGACAAATCCTCCAAGAGTAGGGGAGAGGGGGGCACCCTAGGACACTTTTTACAAAAACCAACCTGGAACAACTCATATATCACAATATAAAATTTATTCTTGAATGACGTTGTTCTTTAGTATTATTCCTTGGAAATAGATGCCCTTTCATACCTTACTTTGTATTTTATACATATATATTTTCTATTTAAAAACTGTTATAAGTGTCCAAATCTGCCCAACTAGGGGGGTAGTTTTGGACAGCCCTGGGGCAGTTTTGGACATGCCTTGAAAAACGCATTTAATCAAGTTTTATTCCTTATTCAACAATAATAAATTATTTCAAAAATAAGTCGTAGGAGATTGTCGTTCTCTAATGCCTTAGCGTACTGTAGAAGAAGATTATTTGCTTGAAGATAAACCAGGCCATAATTCATTTTCCAAGATTTGATGAAACAAAAATGTCTATATCTTCTTCCGAGGTGCTAAATACTTGGGCGACAGTATGTTTTTAACTGTATCCACAGTTCACATTTTGAAACGCTATTTATTATATTAAATTTTAGTCTGGTTTGGACATGTCCAAATGTGCCCCTCATATACTGTCCAAAAGTGCCCTAAGTAGACATAGATAAACTAATTTTTTTTTTTTAGTAATGTTAAACAATAAAAATATTGTTTAATAAATCATCACAAAATAATTAAATTATGATAAGAAAGAACTTTTTCCGCGGTGATTCCAGCTAGTTTTTTTCTAAAAAGCTTACGTCTTAGATCAAAAAAATACAACGGGTACCGGAAAACAAACATTTATTTTTAATTTTTTTTTAAAGTAGATATCGTTCCAAATGTCATCAGATATCTATATGAGGAAGAATTGCCCCTGTAAAATTGTAATTAAGTACTAAAAAGCATTTGTTTTAATACTTTTTTGGCCATTGTCCTAAGCTGCCCCTGTCCTAAACTACCCCCTCTCCCCTATACTTGTCATGACAAATTGCTTCTCATTTAGTCGTTCGGAATCGGCAAAAAACTGTAGGCCCCTCCATTTCTGCCAACAATACGCACACAGGAATGGTTGAGAGTTGTAACTTGTAAGTCACTAGGCCCTGGTTCTCCACGAGCTGCGGCGCCACCCAATTTATTTATATTTATGGAGACTTTTGGCAACAATTACGATATTTGACATCAATATTAAAGGAGTTTAGAGGGGTTCGGCTGTCAAATGTTCCTTTAAAACTATTCAATATGCCCAGCTTAGCAAATCTGCATCAAAATCTCAATTTTTGATAAAAGTGGGTATGACGAGTTTTGGTTCTCATCTATTCATATTTGTATACAAACATTACAGATGCGTCTTTGTCCGAATAAGCAGGATTTTTTTTTTTTTGGAAAAAGTGTGTTAACATAAATTGAAGAGAATTGAATTTGCTACAAATTTGTGCCAAAGCTTTTTTTATAAGACCAATAAAATTTAAATTGCCACGAAAAACTTTTTTGAACTCGTTTTTCAATATGGTGGCCTAATGGTGGGGCTTTCAACACCTTAATTCGAGTTTTTTGCACTGAACCTCCTTACACATCAAAAGAGAAAATCTTTGTCCAACCCAAATTTGGAGGTTATTGTAACATTTTAATAGACATTTTGCGAAAATTTTAAAATCTGCTTTATTAGATGATTGACAAATTTTCTTGGTTATTTTGTTAAAACACAAGCATTTGTTATACCATTTTGGAAAGTGCATTGAATAGACAACTTTTTTAAGTAGCTGGCCATTCATGTTCTCATACAATTTAAATTTATTAGAGGTGGTCAAACTTTTTTGAAAATAAATTTTTGTACTGAAAAAAATATTTTAAAAAATTATAATAGAATAAATGCAATAACTACTATTAAATCGTACCACCTATCTATTACAACAGTTATTCTAGAAAATTACAAAAATAACAAAATATTAAAAATTTTTCATCCATGGTCGTAGGGTTCACGTATTTGAGGAAAGTAGTACTTGTTAACAACTTTTGGAAAAAACATCATAACAAAGTAACCACTGGGAAATTTTTTTTTTATATTTTTTTTCTGGAAAGGTTTATGACCTATTATGGCCTGCTATAACCAGTTGCAAGGTTATCCATTATTTACAGGACACCCTGTATATCATTAAACAGGTTATTAAGTCTTGTAGATTAAATTTATTTAGTACGCAGCTTAAGTGAAACGAAAATTTTCTGGTGTCTCCAACTCGAGAACGAAATCCAAAACGAAGTGATTGCGAAAAAAATATGGAGAGTTTTATCAGAAAGATGTCAAAATAAAACAGTTAAAAATCTTAAGTCAATTTTTTTTCTCGTATGATGTGAATTCTTGTTTTTTTTTGTTTTCGTGTCGTCCATTGTGGTGCTAAGCGTTCCAAATAATTGTGTTCTGCAGTTCGTTTCGACGGTATTTTCTTCCATTTTCATTTTAAATAAAATTCAACAGGAAAATATAACAAACTGTCAAATTTTCGTCTGAAATAATGTTCCGAACAATTAATTGCATACGAAAAAATAAGTGGAGACTTGGTTCGAGTATCTGCTAGGATTTTCTGTTTTATTGACATTTCACTGTCGAACTGCGTACTACATATCAAAAATCGCAGATACGTAGAATATTACGTTGTGGAACTACTGCACGAGTTTTTCAATTGGTAACATTTATAGTTACCAATAACAAAAATCACTACGAAACTTTTCGTTTACGATTTCGTTGTGTCAATTTCTGTATGAGAATTTTCGTTTCACTTCAGCAGCGTACTATGCTTTAGAAGCAAAATTATCACAAAATTTGCCATTTACTTGCATTTCTTTTAATAGTTTTTTTTTTTTTTTTCAATTGTAATGAGAGCTAAATTTGACAATCTTTTTTGCCCACATTTATTTCTAAGAACATTTTTAATTCTTTTAAGGCATGAGAATGTTCTCTCTACTGATACGGTTGTTACCGGAAATGTAAGCATAAGTTTACAAAGCTTAGAGAACTCAACGAAACTTTCATTCAAAGCAGTACTTATTAAAAATTTTAATGTTTCTTGAATGACTTTATTTGATTTAAAATTCTCGTCATTGAAAACTACCTTTAGGTTAGGTTAGGTTAGAAGGGGTGATGATACGGCAAGCCGCCTCATCCCACTCGGATCTCCGTGGATCCATTGCGCTCCCCAGGATAAAGGTAGGTAGGTGTGAGGAGGGGATGGGTGTGGGACTGAGGACAAGTTTAGGAATGGGATGCCTCCTTGAACCACCCTGACTTCTGAGTGAATTTCAGGATATTCTTTAGTGGCAGGGTAGAGATGTCGCCCATTTCGTCGAAAAAGTATTCTCCGAGGGCCTCTTTTCTAGTTATGGCCAGACTGGGGCATTCACAAAGGAAATGGGATGAGCCCTCCTCAGCCTCTTCATCTTGACACCCTCTACATAAGTCAGATGGGTTGATGCCCATTCTGCTCATGTGGGTTCCCAATGAGTTATGGCCCGTTAGGACTCCCACTAGGAGCGATAATTGAGGCCTGCTTAACTTGAGTAAATATTCAGTTTTTTTCTTTGATATGTTCGGCCATACATTTCTTGAAACCCGACAAGTGTCAAGTGATGACCATCTGACGTCTGCAGCTTCAAGGAAATTCTGGTGGATTCTATTTTTTTCCTGCTCCAGTGGCATAAGTACCGAAAATTCGATTTGGCTAGGATCAAGAGTTGATCCGTTTCTGGCCAGTTCATCTGCCATTTCATTCCCGAGAATATCACGATGTCCAGGGACCCATATAAGGGTTAACGTGTTTGTTGCGCCTAAAGATCTAAGTTCAGTTCGACAGCGATCTACCAGTTTGGACTTAATACTGATTGAAGAAATAGCTTTAATTGCCGCCTGGCTATCTACGAAGATGTCTATATTGCTATTGACTATTTCATGAAAGGCAAGATATTTCGCGGCTTCGCAAACTGCAAGCACCTCCGCTTGGAATACACTGCAAAAGTTTGGAAGCTTTATTGATCTGTTTATAGGTGGGTTTTCCGAGTAGATACCTGACCCTACCCCTTCGTCTGTTTTGGAATCGTCTGTAAACACCGAAACATGATTTGTATTGATGACCCTGTTTTCATTCCAGAATTCCCTACTAGGGATATCTGTCATCGCCACTGGGTTAAAATCTATGTGCGCGTGTGACGTAATCTGTTTGAATGTCTATGTCAGTGAATTTCATTATGGTTCTGTGACCGAAGTGGCCCTTTTTCCAGTTATTGCACTGTTTAAGTCTAAAAGCACTTTTGGCCGCCAGCTCTTTCGTAAACAGATCGAGCGGAGCTAGTGAAAGGAAAGTTTCTAGGACTGCTGTAGGTGTAGTTCTTATAGCACTGGTAGTGCCAATACACGCTAGTCTTTGAATTTTGGTCATGGTCTTAAGATTGGTTTCCTTATCTAAGGCTGGCCACCAGACCATGCAAGCGTACGTTAGTATTGGCCTTATTATGGCTGTGTACATCCAATGAATGGTCCTGGGGCTGGGACCCCATCTTTTACCAAAAATTCTACTACACGTGTAGAATGCAATTGAGGCTTTTTTCCCTCTTTCTTTTTATGAAAACTACCTTTAGCTCCGTCTTTAATGCTGAAATATCAAAATATCCCGGGTATGAGCTTTGAAGGTTATCGAGCAAATTATCAGGAAAATTAGTTTTAAAATATTCGTACAATGCTGTGTCTGAAAGTTTTAAAAATTCAAAGCACGGCAAAGAGCTAAACCGATTATCGATTTCTGTGATAACTCGGTTGACAATTGTAACTAAAAGAGTTTTATAATTGTCTTTCGTTGATAGGTTCAATTCAGAACGCCTATTGTTAAAATTGGACAAATTTTCGTTTTCATTCAATTTTTTCCAAAAAGAATCGAAATTTTTTGTTTTAAGAAGATTTGAAATACTGGTTTTGAACTTATTGATTTGATTTAGATAAAACTGAGTATCGCTGGACTTAGATTGAAGAATTTTAAATAAAATACCACTTTGTGAAAAAAAATTCGTTGATAAAATAGAGAAGAACAATAAATTTCTTATCAGTAAAACAATAAATCAGGCCCTTCGATAGAACTATAGCTTCGTTGTCCCAATCTTCTTCGTTTTCTATAACGCTTTCAAAAAAGGATATAAGGTGACTTTTAAGTTCAAAAATAGTTTGCACAATGCGCCCATTGTACTCCCAACGAGTTGGAGCAGCGCTAGGAATTTTTCGTTTTACCACTGCATTAAATGCTGCAACTCTTTTAGAAGAATGTGAAAAAAAACTTACGAAGCTATGTAAACTTTTAAAGAAACCGGCACATGGTTTAATTTTGGACACTGATTGAGTTAAAACTAAATTAAGCTTATGAGCAAAACAATGAATGTAATGTGCCACTGGAATGATTTCTTTTATTTTTGTTTGCAAACCATTTGAACTCCCCGACATAACAGCCGCACCATCGTAGCTTTGACATACCAATTTATCACATAAATTTTCCTTTCTTAAAAATGGAACATATTCTGAGCTGATCTTCCAAGCGAAACATCGGCAAAACACATGAACCGACATCTCCATCCTTTTTAACAATGCGCAGCATCACTGATAGCTGTGATTTGTTGGATATATCGGTGGTCTCATCAAGAAGAAGTCCCACGTAGTCTTTCTATTGATTTCATTCCGTATCTCGTTGTGTAAAGCAGTAGCAATTGAAGCAATAAGTCGAATTATCTAAATGATTTTTTTTAAATTGGGTTGTACGAAACTAGTAAATAAACTGTCTCTATGAAGTTTCCTGTGTTCAATGAATTTTGCGATTTATCGTCACCTCTGAAAGGTAACTCTAAGCATGCAAGATGGCAAGTCACATCAATTAAAATTAACATTAAAAATAACCTATTATCAAAACTTTTGGGATCAAATTTTTTGTAACATAGGTATCCTTAAATTCGATCTGCTGGCAGAATACCTGTGATACATGTTGCAATTCCAAAAAGATAAATGCGTCAGTTGAAAATTCACTTTTTGTTATGTGGACAAAATGGCAAAAAGAAAGAGAGAATCGATTAAAATTGGTGATTAATGAAACAAATGTAGGTGAATTATTAAATTTGATCATAGAAAGTTATCCTAAATGCGTTCAGAACGTTAATTTAAAGAGAATTCAAAGCTGGGAATTTGAGAACGATAAAAATAATCCGCAAGTTCGAGTCATACAGGTCGACTTTGCAATGTCATTCGCCTGTGAGTATACCAAAACGAAGTACAAAGTGCTTTAATGGTCTAGATCGACTGTACTTCTATTCACAGCCGCAGTTTTTTTGGATGGAAAGTGCACAACCTACGTTATCAGCTCAGATTGTAAGAATAAAGACAAAGATACTGTATTTGTTTTTATTAACAATTTATATGCCATTTTTATGACAGAAAATTAGGACAAAACTATACAAAATGTTATTTGGAGTGATGGCCCATCTTCCGAACTTATAAATAAATATATGGTTAAACTTTTCAATTATCTTTGTTCAAAATATGACATGCCTTTCATTTGAAAGTACTCTGCTACATCTCATGGAAAGGGAGTTCTGGATGGCAGGCATTGGAGGAAATGTTAAAAGATTTTTTAAAATAAAAGATGCTTAGCAAAAACGATGGTGCTATTGTTCAGTCTGCAAAAATAGTTCCTCGGACAAAAATAGTTTACGTTCCAGGGTTTACGATTCAATAACAAATTAAAAAGTAATTTAAACTTAAAGTTTTTGCGACCTTTAGTCCAAATGCGTTTCGTACAGGTACAACAATTGGGCTCATCAGTTAGAAGATATATGGGGAGAAGCCATCAGTTTTGAGTAAATTTTTAGCATTCAGAAGACTATTTCTCCAAACACCAGCAAAGAGTAAGAGCCCAAATAGTGCTCGTGTGTTTACCTCATCCTTCAGTTTCCGAGCAACCCTTTTCTTTTCAAATTAAGGTGTTAATAGATTTATTTGTTGGTACGGGTAGGCCGTGATCAGGTTCATTACATTTGCAGTAAAAAACAACTTCTATCTCACCTGGTACTTTCATTTTGTTTGCAGAAACTTTAATAATATTGCCGAAAAAAAAATGTTTTTCCATTCCTAAAGAAGGACGTATACATAGTTACCCTAAAAATACGACTTTAAACATATTTGCCATCCACGAAATACGAAAAAGAAATAACTTTTTGAAAACAGATTGAAGAAGTATGAAAAAAAAAATTGAAGTTGTAAAAAGGATCCAAGCAGATCCATTCATTTTGGGAGGCAATTTTATCCAAAGAGACACGACTGCAAAAATAAATTACTTTAATAGAATACTGTCCAAACTTCAAACTGTCTTGAATTCGGTATATCTGCAGTACATGGTGTTCTACAAGCAAAAGTGAGTATCCCGGAAGCGCTGATATAAAACGCCAAAACGGTCCCACTCCTCCATGGCTCTGCAATATGTACGGGCTCTCGATTTCTTTGTCGTTACATGATCTTCAAATAGCCAACTATCTTCTTTACCCAAACTTTACGCCTCGCACTCGAAATATTGAAAGTATCGTCCATTAATAGGAAACGGTTTCAAAACTATTTTTGATGTCCTTTTTTGAAATTTCTGGGTTTATGATTTGTTAAGTTTTATGTAAACTTGTTTTAATATAACAATTTTACTTGTCCGGTCTGTGCAAAACTTGAAACTGAAAACCGGCTTAGTCGTATAGAACAAGATCTAATTTCAAACTTATTTTTGAATCGAGTCAATAAAATGGAAAACTCAAGGCTTAGACAAATATGTTGGAAAAAATGTATAATGAAGAGGGTAGTAATTACTCCTCCCGCCCAAGCGGGGGGAGATATTACCCCCCTCCTGTAAGATTTTTTCTTGTCTACTGCCTACCTACATGCTCTTAACTTTTTGGAAGATCTTACGCAAATTCCCAGGTACGCAAAAAAAAGGGGAAATTTAATTTACCCCTACAGTGACTAAGGGGATGAAAATAAAAAATCAGAAAAATTTAGGGATTTTATTTCTTCATTTAAAAACTCAAAAAACGCATTAAAACTACCGCCCTTATGTACATACATGATGATACATACTAGCTCAATTCAAGTCTTAGGTTAGGTTAGGTTAAGAGGGGCGTGCAAAGCACAGAGGCTGTTGCGTACACGGGGGCCTATTGGTGATTGGTCCATTGTGATCCCCTTATAAAAGAAGGCAGAGATGCACCTAAGCTAATGATTCACATAGAATGGTTCGTTTGCGAACCCGCCTGTGCTTTCTATGAATTTTCTCATGTTTGCCATTGAGACCTGCGCTATAGATCGTCTAGTTCTCCAACAAACCTGTTTCCAAAATTACGGAGTAGATTTGTTTGGAGGTTTGGACAATCACAGAGCAGGTGTTTAATGGTTTCTATTTCTTCTACGTCCTGACAGCTCCTGCAGAAATCGGGTGCGAATACACCTAGTCTGGTGGCCATTGTGCCAATGGCGCAATGGGCCGTAAGTACACCTATCAAGATTCTAATATTTTTTTTACTCAGTGATAAAATATACCGAGATTCCTTTACATTAATTCTAGGCCATAAACTACTTGAGATCACGCAGTCGTTCCTAGTCCTCCAGGATTTATTGATTTGCTCTAAGGTCGATTTTCGTTTTAATCACTCCGATCAGGATGTTTAGTCCCACATCTAATTGGCTACTCCTGTTTCTATTTTATATGAACTTTCTTTGCCAGTTCATCTGCTATATCATTCCCTTCTATATTGTTATGTCCAGGAACCCAGCAGAGTTTGACTCGGTTAGTGTTACAAATATCATTCAGTTTGCCTCGGCATTTTGCTACAGTCTTGGATCTTATAGTCTCACTGACTAAAGCTTTGATAGCAGCTTGGCTGTCCACGGAAAATGTGATCTCCAACGAGCTTAGTTTTTTCGTTTGTACCATTCCTGCCGCTTTTTCAATAGCGTAAATCTCAGCCTGAAAGACACTACACTCAATTCAATTCAAGTTTTACTAAACTAGATCTTAAGATAAGATATGTCAGTGAATATTTATTTAAAAATATAAGTTAATTGAATTCATACATGGCATTAGAAACCATACAAATTTAATTAATCTCAGAAAATGTAATTAAACTAACTGCTTGCTAAGCACAGCTTAAAAATGATTATGAATATATACGCTTCAATATAAGGACTAAATTTACCTATTTAAATAAATACAAACATTTAACAGTTTTCGTGAAATACAAGCACTTTTACGATTATGAAAAGTTATCTGGTAGGAATAGGTAAGGTATACTGTTATTTCTCGCTGGATTCTGGAGTTGTTTAAATTCTCAAGCTTCACAATTGACAATCTGAACACTATGGCTACATTTCTTACATTATCTTTTGTGCTTAAAAATGTTTTTCCCCTTTGCTGGGTTAGACTAAGCCTCAAAGTCAATGCTTCTTGTTCTTCAAATTATACATTCCATTAATAACAATTCGGATTTTTTCACCTTACCATTTCGCTAATTTAATTTTTAATAAAAACAAAGTTAATTAACTTAATGAAATATCCCTCAGCATTTAAAATAAATTTAATCAAGGTACATGCCTTGAACCAACCTTATAGACTTACTTCATCATTCTGTAATAGAGAGTCAAATTATGAACAAATTAAATACGTAAATGAATGGCCTGCCGTCAATCAATGTGGGAAGGTACATAATGCTATTTATAAAGTTTGAGTTATGTGCCTGGAAATATGGAGGCGTATCCAGCAGTCAACTGTTGTGTTGTATCCTGAAGCAGAACCACGGTCCACGGAACCAGGTCAACGGAGAATTAGAAGACTTAACGAATAACATCCATTCATGACACTCATCCCAGCAAATGAGTTGCATGCATACACGTACACGCGTTGTGTACTCTGAATACAAAAACAAAGAATCCCTAAGTGGCGTTAAGTTAATTTCCAAGAAGCTAGCTCTATGCTTTAACCGAGCTCCAACTGCGAACAAACCATAAAAGAGGAATCAAGCAGGCTTGCACCTTGCCACTGACAGGTTTTAGTATCGGACAAACAGCACTCTTTTTAATTAATCTGTTTGAGAATAATTGATGGGAGGAAATGAGATTCAGGAGTTAATTGAATTTTATCGACGTAGAAGAAGTAGCCTCTTGGTTATGAATGCTGAAATGTTACAAGATCACATTAAGGAAGGAAACTACTGTGTATACGAGCTTGTTAGCTGTAATTCCAATTTTAGCAGATAATGAGCGTGTTATTTCTTTATTTTGGGCCGATCCAAGATAAGTTAACCAAATTAAACAAAGGATTCATTCCAAATGAAATCATCCCAATAGAATTTCTTGTAGCTTCTCTATTTTAGATTTTGTACCAAATTTTTGAGAATAGATATTCTTTATCAGTGTAGGGTATGGTACGCTTACCTTTAAGGGTACGGGAATAACTCTGCGGGGGTAGGTACTTGCTGTGACGGGTTTTGCTGCTTCACGTCGTCGGTAAAAAATGGCCTAAAATTTTCATTTATTCACTAGTTTTTGGCATGAAGGGGGCGTTATTGTGATGATATTGTTAATTTCTTGTGATTATAATATTTTTTTTTAACATTTTGAATCTGATTTTGTTCATTAGAAGAAGGAAACAAATAATAAGAATCAAAATATTGACGGGAAAGGCTTTAAAAATTAAAAGAATGGCCTTAAATGTCCTGATTAATTCCCTTACCCTGAGGCCACACGAGCCAGTACTGGCTAGCCAGTCGCAATACACTAACATTTTTTTACTAACACATACAAACCTGAGCAACTGGCTCGTCAACTGGCTTGCCTTTTTCGTAGCCAGTTGGGAAGCCAGTAGAGCAGCCAGTAACAGGGTTCGGCAGTACTATTTCGTAGCATATTTGGAAAAATAGGACTAAAACTTAAGTTTACTCACATTTTCTTTCACAAAATATTAATAAAATACAAATTGGGAGTCCATGCGCCCATTCCCTAAGAATTTAAAGTTTTATAAATCTGATAAGCGGTCTTAAAAATGTTTGAAGATGAATGAAGCCGGAACCACACTCACTTGTTTCGTCTGTTGTGCTATGTAGGGTCTTATTTCCCTTCGACAAGAAAGCCAAACAAAATGGCGAATGAATAATTGATCAAAGGCTCTCCCGAACCAACGCTCGCCGACGACAGTTTTTTGTTGTTGTTTACCATTGCGTATGTGTCGTATTTTGTATCGCTGCACACGAAAAATAAAACAAGAGCTTTTACGATAAATATTATTTTGTGATAAAAATAGGCCAAGGCCCTCCAAAACCAAAGCGAAACATTAGTAATTACTACGAAACTTTGGCTTTTGTTGTCTTATGCTATATTGCATGGCTACAGTGCGTGTGTTTTTGGTGCATTTTTATCTCCACACAAAAAGAAGTAAAATGTTAAATACAACAACAATCCGGTATAGTTCTGTATTGTTGTTGTATTTAACATGCTTCTTTTGTTGTAAACAAAGATAAGAATGTACTAAAAGACAAAGCTAATACGGAATTATACCAAATTGTTGTTGCTTTTAACATGTAACTTTCTTAAGCGAAGATAAAAATGCACTTACAAAGTACTACGTCTAATGACAGTTTGCAACATAGCAGGCTTGTTAAGTGAGCACAGAGTATTTAAAATGCCACTCCACACCACACAGCATGAAGTGGTTCCATCTTCAGTCTTGAAAAAGTGGTAAATCGTAGTAGTTAAATTTCTTTCCTTAAAATCGGAGTAGATTTACTCCATTTGGAGTAAGATCCGAACGCTGGCCAGTAGAGAAGCCAGTGTGGCATGCCGCCTACGTCACAGCATATACACGAATAGGAATTTGACAGTTAGACTGTGTAGCCAACTGGCTAGCCAGTACTGGCTCGTGTGGCCTCAGGGTTAGACAAAATTTTTTGATCAAAAAATGTATAGCTTAGTACATGAATTTTTGACTTAATGGGTGTCTGATATTAAAATTCTTTGTGGCTGACTTTTAACTCAGGTTTCTTGCGCTTATAAGAACCTGATTTTTTTTAACATTTATGTTTTGGTTGTGATTTCACTCCTTTTTGCAAAGATTTTATGTTGCCAGGTGAGAATCAAGCCCAACTGCTCTACAAAGTTTCATAATTCTACGGCAACTGAAAGTGCTTTATATAAATAATAGTAATTCTGAGAAAGTGGGTGGATGCCACTCCCAATGAATGGAATTTTTATTTTTCACTTTCTCTTTGTATTTTTATGTCCATAATCATGGACGAAACGTTGTAATACTAAAACAAAATTATATGTTTAATTTAATTATTGAAATATAATTGCGACCTAGAGCCCAAAACCCATTAACATCTTCAATTTGTATTGCATTAATCCTGATTATTTAATGAAAATTAGAATATTTCATTCTAGTTCTCAAGCTTCTAACGCTATACACAATTATTGTGTTATAATTTCCAAGGGAATGCCTTAAAACGTGGCATTAAATCAGCAGTAAGAGCTGAGCAAGCTCGAAATTTTGCACAAAAGCTTTTGAGACCAAACAATCTCAAGATATTTTTAATCCGCCCATATTATGAAAACGTCTGCATTTGCATTCGTTCTTTTCACGGCTGAATTTTCTAAGAAGTCCCCGTAAAAAAATTTTAAAATCCTTGTTGCGCACTACTTACTTAATATGACCAATTGACTGCTGATGATAACAATTTCTGGGCCATCCACTGGCAACTAGAAACATAACTATGTGATTTTTTTATAAGTCGTTCAGATTGTCTGCAAATTCTTGAGGAAAAGAAAGCAAAAATTGTTCAAGTTACATGTGGAATTTCTTAAAATTTTATGGTGAAGTCCTAGACTCCTAATTCCTTCTATGAGCGTTACGTTTCTACCGTGCTCAGCTAGAACAATAATTTGGGATCCTCTTCTTGAAGCCCAATATGTGAACTCTTGAATCTACAAACAAGCATATTTCTTAATTGTAATGCACATACGTGTGGATTTCATTTTCCATTGAAGCTAGTTTAAGACTTATTTTATGATGACGAAGCCCATTTTTTTCTTACATTGGATAAGGAAACCACGATGTCTTTCTCGGCATGCAATTTTCACTTACTATTTTGTATAGTTATTCCCAGATTACTTTTTACATACTCTTCTATCTCTTCTATGGCTGATAAAACTTCTTAGGTTAATTTTGTTTGGCTTGTTTCCACCACGAACAACTTTGAAAAGTTTGCCATTTTGTTTTACTTCGAGCTATTCAGAAATAGTAATTCTTACTTCAAAATAATTAACCAGAAGTTTTTTGTTTGGTGAAACCAGAAACGCTATATTTTCTCCTGGCTGTTCTGGTGTCTCTGGGATCGTCTAAAAGCTTGATAATAATAATTAATAATAATAATTGTTCGTTATCCTTGTTTGTTACCATTTCAGAGCTGCTTGTATTGAAGGTATCCTCGTTGAACTCATCATTAGCTACACAAAATAATTTTAAGAAACGAACGATAAAACTGTTTTTCTAACTTTAGTTCTGACCTCAAATGAAGATTTAAAAAACAATTTCGTTAAAAATTGATTATTATTCACGAGTTTACTTAGTCTGCTATTACACGACGACTTTAGAGTCATGACTCTTTTCGAACATAATGAGTGCGACAGAGAAGAAAATGAAATGGAAGACCAATTGCCCTGTGAGTCGTGGGCCAAGTTTCGGTGACTCATTTTTGACGTTTCTCTTTTCGCTCGTTCGAAGGTTTGAAGTTTCTTTGACAAATTAATTGATTAATTGACAAATTATAATTTGAATTTTTGTCTGTTATTATTGTTTTACTATTAATTTTAACTAAAGTAATTTAATTTAAGACTCTTCATTCATTTTTTAAGAAGAATTATATCCAGCCATAGAAAAATAGTTATTATAATTCAAAATGAAGACATTTTTTGTTTACCTTTTCTGTTGTCATGGTATGCCTTCCACAACACTATGACGCCTACAGATTCAGCATCAGCAATAATTGTGTGCGCTATAACAACAAATAATCATCCTCCCACTGTGATAAAGTGTCCTAACACATTCTAATCTTATAACGACGGCCATGGCCAACACCACCACCAAAATAACCAGCAGCAAAGCAGCAGCAACATCACCAATCATCAAAGACTGATGAGTCGCTGTAAACCCACTGTTTGGAAAAGCAGCAGCAGCAGCCTGTTGGACCAGGTGATATTCAAAATGATGTTGCTGGAACCATGAATATAGCTCATACAACACCTGTTTTGAATACATGCAGAGCGTTGCCACAATGACCTCGTCCTACGATGGTGGCAAGTTCAATAATAAGTTCGTCAGCCTCCGTCGCCATCAAACAGGGATTTTGTGCATTTATAGCGAGTCCAAGGGATGCTACTAGCCAAAAGCGGAATTCGATTTCATCTACTTCATCAAGCAACAGCAACAGTAACAACATGTGTGCCCTAACAGTAGCCGCACAAATAATACCAGCCATTGGTGGTGTTGGTTGTTGGACCCAATGCTGCTATAGCACTGCCATCTTCCTCGCCAGTGAATATTTTAGTTCCTGAATCCGCTGGTGCTCGATTGAGCTATGCTCAAGGAGCACAGCATTTGAAAGAGAGGCTCGGCACCGAAGGCATCAAAGATAAAGGTAATATTTTTTTCTCCTTTTGTTTTGCTAACATTTTGTTTGCAAATTTCTAACATTTTCTGGTATTATAGGTATATTTTAACCAAAAGAAGATTCAAATATTGGGGCAGATGTTTTCAAAGAAGGAAGTCAAGATAGCGTCATGGTGAAACTCTACAACCCTTCATAATCAGTGATTGCACTGGTTGAGTGTGATTTCGGAAAGGAATCTTGAACTTGGAAACTACCTGTTCTACTCCGGACACAAAGAGGTGCACAAAATTATTCAGAATCTTTTAAATCCTACCTATAAGTTGATCGGACGGCCCCAATATATGGCGACTCTGAAGCCCCAAGTATCCGAAAGAAGAAATAGTTATAAACTTAAGTATTTCTAATTGAATTTGTTGCTAACAAAGAGTAGTGCCAGTGTTTCTTTTTCTCCCCCCAGACCTTCCCGTTCGCAATGAAAGTTTCCGGCTCATAAAGCCACATCGAAAGACGCCTGCACGAAAATTATCGACAGCGATGATATGGAACAAGAAGCCACATACGATCGATTAGACTTTTTGCTGCCAAAACACAACATCTAGCGGCTACAATATCAAAGTGACTGTCTCATCGGTATCGAATCGGAATCAGCCAGGATTCTAGCACCGATCGATTATGAATTAATCGCCAGCCCAAGAACCCATCAATATCCAAGTCGTCAATGAGTTAATTTAGGCTATGGTGTAGTCCACAATCAATATAGTAAATATCTCAACAACTTAAACTCAGAAATGGGTCTAAGTCATAAAAATTATAATGGACTAAGCTATAATATTGTCAGCAAATCGAAACGTGTTCCACCATTCATTAGAATCGCGTTTTTTTCAAACAAATTAAACAACTTTTCATTTTTTAATTATGTTTTTGTTTTAATCAAACCAAAAAAATTAATACTGTAACACTTTTTCAAAAAATATTCAGAATTGAATAATTATTCCATGATTCATTCTCTAGGTATGTATGTACTTCTACATGAATTCTTAAATAAACAGCTCGAATAGGTTTGGATTGGTTCACAATTTGGTCGGTTCCAATCTAAGACAATTGCTACTGCTAACTTCTTCTCTCCTTCTCTGGCAACTAAAGTGGGGCCAGTGCTGGTTCCATTATGGTGCTTCTGCTGCCACTGTCGCTCCCACTGTTGCTTCTAACAGGTTTTTGGTGATAATAACGAAGAAATTGTTGCTACCATCGTCGTCGTTGATGTGCCTTATGATGAATCTTTTGGACAACTACTGACAATCTAACGTTCGCACCACTTCGACTTCATCGTCGTCGTTGATTTGCCTTATGATGAATCTTTTGGACAACTACTGACAATCTAACATTCGCACCACTTCAGCTTCAACAGTCCACGCTCCAAGTTTTATGGATTCAAATCTAAATGAAACAAATTGTTTAGAGTCGATTAATAAATAATAAACCAAACTATACTCACACACAACCACCACGGCGAATTTGACCATTGTTCAGGATCGCAAAAACCACATATCGAGAGGGATCTATGTGAGAGACTCTTTGGTGTGGTACTGGTCGTACCATCTTATGCTGGGAATTTGCGTTTTTATTCCCCACTGCCCAGTTAAATATACAGCCAAATCAAACACAAAAAATAAACCACATTTTTTAATAAAGACAAAAGAAATAATTTTATTTTATAAAAAAAATTAATGCATGAATTTTATAAAATACCTATTTTACTTTGATGACAATACAAACAAATAGGTAAACTGCAGAACCTTCATAAATTTGACACCGAAAATCAAAGTAAAAGAAAACTGTCAAATTTGAGTCAAGACGCAAAAGTCATGGTGTAATACCACGTGCCTCACGGGATGAATTTTCAAAGAAGAATTCGAAGAAGAGTCATGACTCTTAAGTCGTCGTGTAATAGCAGACTTATAGCAAATTCAAAGAAATGTGTGTTTGAGTTAAAATATTTGTTTAACGCTTTGTTTTTTACGTTATGTTTGGGTGAAACTCAATTGCGTTTAGGTTAAATCTATTTGCGTTTGGGTTATATAATTCTAAATCTATTTCCATGTTATTTTTGTTTTTGTCCAATTTTGCCTGATTCAGCTTAGAGAAAATAAGAAACCGTTTAGCCAACAAGAGAGGCTCTCTTTTCTAATTGATTGTATTTTCTTTTACGTTACAGTTAGCATAATTACATTTTTAGATCACTTTCTGTAGATAATCGTTAATTTTAAGAGCTCTTTCAGTAGAAGAAAATTTGTAAAAAAGTTGTGGAAAGAAGTAGTTTTTTTTTGTTAAAAAGTGGTGAAGCATCCCACGTCTGTGAAGTTAGCAGGGCAACTTTCACCCTCGCAATTGGGACCTTGACAGGAATTTGCAGTTTTTTTGCATTTTTTTTTGCATTTCTATTCCCGATTTTGCAGTTCGCCAAATAACGGTGTAATTTAGTGACCTGCTAACTTCACAGTGAAGTTAGCAGGTCACATGGTGTATCTCAGGAACCAAGCGTGCTAGGAACTTGTAGTAAGGCTCAAAATTTGCAGTTTTTTTTGCATTTCAACGATAGGCTAGGTCAGAATTTGAAGTTCTTTTTTGAAAAAAATTTCATACTGACCTGCTAACTTCACAGTGAAGTTAGCAGGTCACATGGTGTATCTCAGGAACCAAGCATGCTAGGAACTTGCAATAAGGCTCCAAATTTGCAGTTTTTTTTGCATTTCAGCATTGTTCAAAATTTGAAGTCCTCAATTTAAACATTTCCCAAGTTTGACTTCAATGTGAAGCAAGTAGGTCACATCGTGAGATACACGAGACTTTTCTTTTGTACTGCATTTTCTTTTTTGTATTGCCATTTGTATTGGCCTTTAAATTTCGCTGTTCACAAAAAAAAAATCTATCGAAAGAATGTAAAGATAAAATTCATATTTTCCATGAACATACACTTCCACGTTCCACAATTTGAATTTCACAAACATGAACGGCAAACTTTTGCGTATAGGTGAGTTTTTCTCTTGTGCAAGATGCAAAAGCATGTCAATACCTTCCCGTTAGAATGTATTAAGCAACATTTTCAAAATTTTAAATTAAAAATATAAAAACCTCTTGCTTAATTATTTCTTTGTGAATTTTGTTGTTATACACAGATTTTTAAAGGGATTTTGAGTTAAAAATCCTGTACCAAATTTTGAACAAGAGGTTTTTTTCGATACCTTTAATTTTTTTAAATGTCAATTAGTACATTCTTACGGGAAGATAACAATGTTATTCACCTCGCTAATTTGTTATTGTGCAAATTGATTTGAGAGAAAGGTCTCGGTTCTTTATATTAATGTTTGAAAATAGTTGAAACATCTATGTGGCGCAAATCTCTAAGAATGTATATGTATTTGAAAAAATTATATGCGTACTGCTTTTGCCCCAAAATTATGCGAAACATTTTGGAATGTACTGCTTTTCTTTTCAAAAACGACAGCACTGCTCGTGGGAGGGGCCAGCTTAGCGGTGCCAGGGTTGTGAATAACGGTCTTCCTACCGCTGGGGTTGGTTCTCTCCCGAGGTCGTCGCGTGAGAGTAGAAGAAATGGGCCATAGAAGGGCGGCTATAGGGTCAGGCGATCAGCTGCTAGGATCCTCAAGACCTTCGGTAATAAACCGTAGGTCGAAGGGAAGCCGGAGCAGGACGCCAAGATAAAATGGGCCCAGAGCATCTTAGCGAATGCGCAGACCAGCGACGACTCCACGTCGAAGTGAAATAGGTCTGGAGGAAACCATCCCGATTCCCAAGCGTCCCAAAGTGCATTACGCAAGCACTCTCCATTCCGGAGTATCTAGGTCCTATAGCGACGCTCTTAAAAACAAGATCGTGGTTGCGGTTATCGACAGGAGCAATATTGATGGCACGATTCTTCCAGATCAGTGGCAGGTGGTAAGAATGAAACTCTCGGTAGGCTTCTTGAGTTTAATGAAGGAAGATCCGGGACCGACTCCTCTCACAGACGATGGCGTTTGGCATCAAGGGCATGTCAAACTCATCGTCTGTGAGGATCAGAGATCGTGCGATCTGTATAAGCTTGCTGTCAGCAGGTTAGGCGAGGTCTGGCCAGGTCCGAAGCTCGAAGTTGTTGCTAGAGAAGACATCCCGTGCAGACCTAGAGCCCGCATATGGATACCTGCCGATTCATCTTGCATGGAGGAAATACTCCAGATACTCAAACTAAGCAACCCCTCATTACCGACTCACGACTGGAAGGTCGCAAAGCTCGAGGAGGTAAGGGGTCCTTATAGAAGTGCGATTATCTTGATAAATAAGAATTCCCTTGCCCCCTTGGCGCAGACCAAAGGCATGATAAGGTATGGGTTTGATACGATCTCTCTGAAGGTTTATAAAAAAGACGAGGTTGACGCGGATCGCCTCCCTCTAGAAAACGCCGAAGCTGTATCTGCGGAAGAGGACCCTGGTGCATCCATCACCTTTCCATCGATGGGTGATGAGGAATCCAGGTCATCCTCGATCACGGTTCAGTCTTCTACACTCGTCGACAGTCTGGTCTGACCGATATGGAGACTGAAGACTTTCCCAACCTCGTTCCTCTGTGTGAGGATGACCTTTTAGGTTCATTTTCGGACATGCAGGAACTCAACGACAGCGTGGTAGAGGCTTATCTGCCTGATTGTAGCCAAAAAGCTGCAGTTAATCCAGATTAATCTTCAACACTCCATTAAGGCTTCGGCCTCCCTTCTTCTCCGTTTATCCAGGAATGGTGAAGATATTGTCCTGATCCAAGAAGCATGGATTGTTAAATCCATAGTTAGGGGACTCAGGACTCTTGGATATTACGTACTGTATGCGTCTGATAAAGGTGACCCCAGATCTTGCATACTAGTTAAGCGTAGCACTAATGTATATTTACTCCCTGCTTTCAGCGATAGAGATATCACCACCGCTAGGCTAGAATCGGCCAATGGGACGTACTGGCTAGTGTCGGCATATCTGGGCCATGACCACCTCGGCCCTCTCCCCGGTGAAACACTGAAGAGACTAATCGCGGATGCAGAACGGCAGAAGATATGCCTCATCATTGGGAGCGATGCGAACTCCCATCATACAGTATGGGGTAGTACTGATCAGTGTTGTCACTTCCATTTTTAAAAAAGTGGTAGATAAGTCTAGAAAATAGTGGTAGATCCAGATTTTTAGTGGTAGATTTTAATTTCCAAAAATTAAATAAGGAAAAATATTTTCGTTTTCAAGTTTTATTTTAGTCAAAGAAAACCAATTTATTCATCGAAGTATGGGTGATTCTACAAAAAAGGAAAGAAAACGAAGATATTTTGACATAACATTTTTGGAAGCAAATGGACTATCTCTAGTTTATTTAGAGCTTCCTTTCACATAATTGAAAGCGGCCAGTCCGAAAAATAAAAAACAGCAATTTTATCGTCATTTTTTGAAAATATGAGCTTTTTATTTTGAGTCAATTTTTTAGAAAATCGTACCCCTTGCCTAATGGGAGAGATATAATCACCTGTATAAATATTCTTTTAAAAATCTAAGCGAGATTGATAGTAAGAGCAAGTTTGTATAAACAAGTTCTTACAAGGAAAAGTAGCTTTAACTGGACACTTTTGCGGTCTCTTGATAGACAGTTAGCCGTTAAAGTGCAAGGGGACTGACACCAGGAGACTGAGTGTTTTCATAGTTTTTGCGCTAAAAACATAGTTAATCATTGTACGAAAAAATAAAAAAGTTATATTATTAGGGTTTTACTTAGCCAATACAATAATTATGCTAAGAATCATGCCTACTTAGGCGCCATTTATAGCTATAATTGAAACTCATCATTGAAAATTTTAATGATTGATTTTGAGACGTTTAGGAGACAAAATCATTTATTATTTCGATGGACGATCAAAGCTCAAGACTTAATCAATATTTTTAGTCAACAAAAGTTTTCAAATAGGCCCAACTTTCCACATAAAAAGACTTTTCTTATTTCAATGATTGAACTACCTTACCAATGATCATTGAAAAATTAAAAGTAAATTTTTTGGGTAATGAAAATATATCAGATCTTAATAATTTAAGGGTTAATCACTTGGTGGAAATTAATCTTATGCTACATTTCCACCTAGCGCTAATCTGAGATTTAATGAGATTAACCTTAAATCTCCTTTAAATCTCGTAGATTTACCATACAAATTTATTTCGTAAATCTTGAAGATTAGAAATTAATCTCGTTAAATCTTCCTAGGACAAATAGTTTTACAAATCGAACTAACCTATTTTAAAATGGTGCTGAACGATTCATTCGAGACTCGCATTCAGTTCTTCATTGTTTCACACGAATCAAACATTCTGTCTCATTCACACTTCATAAGAAAAACTGGAACGCCATTTGCATTTCTGAAGGTGCTGTCAAATTTAATCTTTTTTAAATCTTTTTGTGCGGTGGAAACACCAAAAAGATTTATTAAATCTAATCTGAGATAAACCTTTGGTGGAAACATAGCATTAGACATTTAAAAAAAAAATAAAGAAACACTTGTTTTTTCCCACAAATTTAATAATTTGATCAATAAATTTTGTCAATGCGTTTCGTCTAAGTTAGGTGCCCTGATGATGTCCTAACTAAGACAAAACGCGTTGGCAAAACTTATTAGTAAAATTATTAAATTTATGAAAAAAAAACAAGTGTGTCTTAAAATCATTTTTAAAATGTCTTTTAAAAATATTAAAAAGGCAAGTTTTCTTTTATTATTAAAATTTAAATCATGTTTTGTGTATCACAATTTTTAAGCAAGTTGACAAATAATATTTGATTAATTAGTTTAATATGTGTACCTATTTGATAAGATCAAAGCAAAACAATATTTAGTAACTTTTGTTCTATTATTTCTGAATCTATTTCTTCACTGAAGCTTTGAATGTGGTGATCAAAATTCAATCCTAAAAACATATCAGGAAAGCGTATTATGAATTGCTCCTAGGGCACAGCGCACACGTTTGCGTTGTCATCGAGGAGGGTAGCCATAGAATTTTCCCCTTTTTCCCATATTTTATAAACAAAGTTGTCGGACACAAGCTTTGAAAAAGTCTACTAAATTTCTATTTCTAAAAGAAATCAGTTCTAAATAATTCCAATGGCTGCATTCAGGTAAGCAAATGGAGACGAAACTCACATTTTCTGTTGAAAAATTTCTACTGACAAATTTTGGGATTTTTTGTTCATGAATGATCGGATTATCTTTGAATTTAAAATTTTGTTTGTTATGGATGAGCAAAAAGGTGGTAGAATTTTTGACTTCGGTGGTAGAAGTGGTAGATTATCAAAATCTTGGAAAAAAGTGGTAGATCTACCACAATTGTGGTAAAGTGACAACACTGGTACTGATATCAATGACAGAGGTGAGTCTCTTTTTGATTTTATTTTAAGTACTAACCTTATAGTAAGTAATGTAGGCAATGAACCTATCTTCATAACTAAAAACCGACAAGAAGTATTAGATATTACTCTTGTCTCAGATACTATTCATCATAAGATCTCGAATTGGAAAGTGTCGGATGAACACTCATTCTCTGATCACAGATACATTCAATTCAGTTTTATTGATGAACCTCCTTGCCGCACGGAGAGAATTGAAAAATCACCAAATGCTAAATTTTCAGTTGCAATTTGCAAAGCATGTTTTAATAGTAAATGATGGCGTTTTTATGACAGATCGATTCAAAAACTGGTAAATTTACAGTCAAAACATAGCAAATTATAAAATTTGTCTCGTCAAGATTTACAATTAAAATGATTGATTCAAGCTTGCATTGTTCATAGTAAATTACAACTTTTTTGGCGTTATTTATTCTCCAAAAGGATGATCTCAACTTAAAAATTGATTTGCGATCACTTTTTAGTAATTTACATTGCACAATCACTGATTTGCAAACCACCTAAGATTAACTCTAGCAAATCATGTTTTCTGTGTCACAATTTTAAACTCCATTGGAATGGTTCCAAATCACAAAATATTTTTTCCCCAATCACGACTTTCCTGTCGCAATTTACTTCTGCAGGAAATATAGCACCACAACATGGCATGTTTCTACTTCTTAATTTCTGACAGCAGTGTTCTGTATTGCAAATTGGCCTAGTGGAAGCGTGCTGGCTCAGGAACTGGAGGGATGCGAGTTCAAATCCAAGTAGAGGAAAGCAAAGTATTTATTTCAAATCAATAAAATAAAATGTGTACACATTCAAAATAAAGGGTAGAGCAAGATTGCTCTTTCAAATGGCAAATCACGAAATGAAATTGGTGATCACAAACCTTTTTAGCAAATTAACAAATATACAACTGAGTAATATTTTCTCTCAATCGAATAATTGATACTTAATAGCTTTGATTCATGATTTTTGAACATCAATATCTTAATTTTGCTTTGAATTGCAAATTGCAAAAAAATTGTTGTAAATTACTTAATCCCGAGCCAAGGTATAAACCGGGATTCATTTTTTGTGATTTGCAGCTCATTTTTCTTGATCTGATCCAAGAATTCTTTCCGTGCGCATAGTATTTCGAAACCCTCGAAAGCCAACTGGCTTAAATATAGAATTACACTTCAAGGGCTATTAAAACCTGATCTTTTAAATCCTCCTTCTAATACTAATGAGCTTGACTGCAAGGTCAATGATCTCACATTAGCCCTTAACAAATCTATGGCTACTTCCTGTCTGCTTTCTCAGGTAAGGGGGAAAAAGAAACCACATTGGTGGGATTCAGGGCTTGAACTGCTCAGGAAAGGTTGTCGCAAGAGTTTCAATCGAGCTTAAAGCACTCGTGAAGTGTCAGATTGGGAATCCTATAAGGTAACCCTCAAATTATATGAGAAAGCGTTGAGATAGTCAAAGAGATCCTCCTGGAGAATTTTCTGTGAAAAAATAGAGGAAACTTCAGAGGCATCTAGGCTAAGGAAAATTCTCTCTACAAATCCCGTAATGCCAAGCTGCTTAAAAAATGCTGATGGCTCGTGGACCAACTCCTGCGAGGAATCGCATAACCTGCTATTAGATACTCATTTTCCTGGTAGCTCACAAAATATTAATATCTTCGACCATTTTAGGTCTGATATGAAGTCAAGCTATCCACAAGGTCTGATTACCAGGGACAAGCTGCTTTGGGCACTCAACAGCTTCTAGCCTTACAAATCTGCGGGACCAGACGGGATAATACCAGCCGAACTCCAAATGAATAGAGACTTGATTTTACCTATTCTGGAGTCTATCTTTACCAGTGGCTTAGCACTGGTCCACATTCCCCTGTCTTGGAGAGAAGTCAAGGTTGTGTTCATACCCAAAGCTGGTAAATGTTCCCAAGTAAACCCGAAAGACCTCAGACCTATTAGTCTATCATCATTCCTTCTTAAAACCTTTGAACGTCTGATTAATATCCACTTACGTACTAGCATAGACATGCAGCTATTTTCTACTGCTCAACATGCTTTCTGCAAAGGGAAATCGGTGGAAACTGCTTTACATACATACTCTAATACGATCCATAGAATATTCCCTCCATCATAAAGAGTACACCATGGTTGCTTTCTTAGATATAGAAGGTGCTTTTAACAATGTCGACACATCTGCAATCGAATCTGCACTGACATCCCTGAAGGTAGATGGTTCGCTTGGTGAATTGATTAACCAAATGCTGACTAGCAGGGTCATCAACTTAAAACTGGGCGGCTTTTCTGCTAGAAGGTCTGTCAGTAGAGGTACGCCACAAGGCGGGGTCCTATCTCCACTTCTCTGGAACTTGGTGGTAAATTAGCTGCTAACATGCCTGGAAGCGGAGGGCTACAGAGTGATTGCCTATGCAGACAATGTTGCAATTGCCGTATCAAGAAAGCATCCTAATACCTTAAAAGAACTCTTACAAAATGCTTTGAATAGGCTAACCAATTGGGCTGACCGGTGCGGTGTGGTCTCGGTGTCAACCCTCATAAAACAGAACTTGTTCTATTCTCCAGGAAATATAAAATCCCTCATGTAGATCCTCCTTCTATAAAAGGTATTCCATTAACTTTTACTGATAAGCGAAATATTTGGGTATTATTTAAGATAAAAAATTAAGTTGGAAACCTAATATACAAGAAAGAGTTAAAAAGGCCACAGTGGCACTCTTCTCATGCGAAAAAGCCGTTGGGAATAAATGGAGCCTTCAACCTCGTATTACTCATTGGCTATATACTTCGGTGATTAGACCGATTCTCACTTATTGTTGCAGTATGGTGGACTGCTCTAGATAAAGCGGTAAACTGCGACAAACTTAGCAAAATACAACGCTCGGCTTGTTTATGTATAAGTGGTGCGCTTCGTACGACATCCTCTAGACACTAGACGTTCTGCTATATCTGACGCCCCTCGATATTTTTAGCAAACAAGTGGCTGCAAATACGGCCATACGCCTACAAGCTTCCTCACAATGGACCAACAATAGTATTGGCCATTCTACCATTCTGAATTCATTCAGATTACCTAGTCACATTGACTACACCATCCCAAAACCACAATTGGGTTCAAACTTTCAAGTCACCATTCCTTCTAGAACCCTCTGGGAGGATATGGCGTTCTTGGATGATGAATCGGTCCATATCTACACAGACGAATCGAAAACTGATGAGGGGGTGGGTGGCAGTGTGTACTTAGAAAGACTAGAATTAAGTCTCTCATTCCGTCTTCCTAATCATTGTAGCGTGTTCCAGGCGGATCTTATGGCGATTAAAGAAGCCTTATCTTGGCTGAAAGAAAACGTGATATCAACTACCGTTATCCGCATCTTCTCGGATAGTCAAGCTGCTATCCAATCCCGTGAATCGGTCTCGACTAACTCTATAACAGCCCTTAATTGCCGTTCATCTCTGCTGGAGATGGCGCAGCAGTTTAACATTCACCTGTGTTGGGTGCCGGGGCATAGGGACAGGGACATCCCAGGTAATTGTAAGGCCGATGAACTCGCTAAAAGTGGAACAACTCTACCTCATCTACCTACCAAGGCAGATATAGGTATACCCATCGCTACTTGTAAACTTTTGCTGAGGCAAGATGCATTAGAGAGAATAAACCTTAGGTGTAACGATATCACCACTTGTTTGACAACAAAACAAATCTGGCCAGTAATGGATTTGAAGCGATCTAAGTGTTTGATATCTCTAAGCAGATTGCACATTAGCTCCATGATTGGTGTTGTAACCAGACACTGTCTTATAGGAAAGCACGCAACGCGTCTTGGTGTGTTCTCTAATGATTTTTGCAGAAGTTGTTTGGATGAGGAAGAGAAAGAATCAATCCCTCACCTCCTATGCACGTGCCCCGCTCTATCTCATAGACGAAGACTTCACCTTGGTGATTTTTACTTCAATGATCCTAGTGATCTATCAGATTTAGTCATAGGTAGACTTTTACGCTTCATAAAAAGCTCCAATTGGTTCACCGAATGAGGAAAAGGGTTTCCTAGATTCATGTGGTGTCACAATGGACCAACTCATGGTCTAGGTGTGTCAGTTTTCACGACTGGCAGCAACTTCAACCTATGCATACAAAATAATCGTTTACACAACGGATTTTTTTTTTCTAACCACCAAGCTTATTTTTTTCTAATTTTTTTATAACAAAAGTAGTTAGAAAAAATTCAAAATGGAATTATATTGGTATTTTGAAAAAGTACAAGTGTTGCTAAATTAGAACAAAATTGTTCGAGCAATAATCAAAGAAATATATAACAGAAATAAACCGAAAATAAGACAGTTGCAACAGGTACGAATTTTAAACAAAATCCTAGATATGGTCTATGAGAAAATTAAAAAAAAAACAACAAAATTTGTGCTTCCCTTTTGAAATGAGGTGCAACAAATATTTGAATATCTCCTCCTTGAAACCACATAAAAATGCTATGTACCAAATTGATGAACGCTATAAGGATCGATGTATAGTGGACGCATAGATGCCCAGACACGGAAATACTGGTGCATTGTGATTCACGGCAGGACAAAATTCATTTTCTCGCCTCGATTCTAAGGATTTTTTTTTATGAAATTAGTTTCTAAATATAAAACTCCAGATAAATGAAATTTCAGTAATTTTGAAGCAAGAAATGAACATACTTCAAAAATAACTATTTTTAGCCTCCTCTTCCTTCCTCTTTTGAGCATATAAAAACAAATTAAATTTTAGAAAAAACAAATTGTGAAAGTTGGGAATTTTCCTTGCGCGATTTTTTTAAATCGGTCCTTCTTTTAAGTGAGATAATACATTCAGCTAAGAAAAATTTAATGTTCCCCTATCCTTCCCGGTGGTACATATTGTAATAACTTTCCATTTTTGAACAAAAACGACTCCGAAAAGCAAACAAACGGACAAAATAAAGCTTACGGTCGCAGTACAAACATTCCCTTATTAGCTATAATTATAGCGACTCTGAAACGAAAGACGCGCCATCTGCCGGATTATAGCAGAAACGAGCTGTCAAATAAAAGCTTTTGGAAAGGAAATTATTGGAAAATTTCCTCTATGGAAAGCTCTGGAAGCAGAGACCAGAACCTTCTACTACTTTCCAAAGTTTGTCAAACAAGTATAAAAGGCACATGTTTGGCCGACAGCGACACAGTTTGTTTTTAATCGTGAACGAATAAAGTTGGTTGTAATAAAAGTAAAAAGTAAAGTTGGTGAATTAATTTCAGTGGTAAATAGTAATTTTTTTTTTTTTAGTAAGAAAAGCAAAGTGTTTTATTTTGTGAAATAAATAAGAGGAAGTTTTGAATAAAGTGAATAAGTTTTATTAACTATTTAATTTAATTTTATTTTATTTTATTTTATTTTTTATTTTATTTTATTTTATTTTATTTTATTTTATTTTATTTTATTTTAATTTAATTTTTATTTCAATATATTTTATTTTGTTTGTTGGTTTGGTTGTTTTGTCATTGCATTGCAGTAGATCATCTTATCTTTATCGTCAATATTCTAGCCTGTTTCGTCCAGTAATTATCGATTGACGTCAAAAAGCACACATAATCCTTTTATTTATTTATTTTTGTTATTTTCTTATTAATTTATTTTGTTAGGAATTTCGTTTGTTACTTTTATGCAAAAGATCTCTTATTCACCTTTTTTATTTGAAAAAGTGTTAATTATGTTTTATTGTAGGTACAGATTATTAAGTACGGGTCAATGCCCTGCCGGATAAAATCAAAGATGGCCCAACTTCGCCATCTTCGGTGAAGTTGTATGTGAATTCGGTTTGTATATTTTACATCAAACGAATTGTCTTGCGATCGCAGTGCGATAAGTGGATACCTTGGTGAAATCCGGACGTTTTGTTGACATATCACTCACCAGGGTCCACTACATTTCTATCGGCATCCTGTTGATAACACGATGTACATATTTGGTGCGTATTTCGCCTTATTTGTGGCCATTAAATAATTATGGAGGCAAGCATGACTTATGTCTGCTTTTCGGCAGCTATAAATGGATTGATTTACGAAATACTCTGAAACGTGCACGAGGACATTTTCAATAATTTAGCGTGTGCTACTAAGACGATAGTTAAACACGGGCTGCACCATTGTAAGACCACAATTAGCATACGGCATCATTATATTTGGTCGCTTACCGATGGCATCAAGGGCAACGAGAACGTACGGAACGTCCGCTGCACTTCCAACTGACATCAACATAATCACAAACACAATGCTATGAGTTCCTATAAGATACAAAAAGCTAGTACCAATTGAAAGTTCATATTTAAAACTAGAAAGTACCTTTATAATTTTAAAAGACGCTCCCAGCACTAGGAATTGCGAACTTCTCAACGTGTTTGCCATCCACTGCACCGATGCAGTTGGGAAACTGCCATTTTTGAAACTCTTCTTCTATACTTTTGTCTTTCACTTGAAATGAATTGTTGAACCGCGTGAAGTCAGATAACAATTAAATTTTATTTCAAATCACCTTAAGTTGGTTTCACTTGATTATGTTTAACGTTACTAACTATCGAAATAAAAACAAAACAACGTAAACAAACCTTGAATGCATTTCGAAACCCATTCGTTTCATCGTCAGCTTTGCACTACTGAAACTGTGGCTATTTTGTGGAATGCAGCAGTTGTTTTAGCGTCTTTCACTCCTTTTGGCTTTTTCACTATCTGTTCACATGAATCAGGAAGAAGGTAAATATATATCACACACTAATATTTGTTTGTGGTGAAGTCTACATGTTGTGTGTTAATATGAGAACCAGGGCTGCCACTTTACTACAATTGCAGTAGATCTACTGCATTTTTTTTCTCAAAATCAATCTGCTGCCTTAAAATAAAATCTACTGCACTTTATTTTACGAACAAAATTACCCTCCATGCCTTAATAATAATATGATATGTTTAATTTATAGCTATTTTGTTTGTTCTTTTTATGTTTTGAAGAAAAAAAATGTTATATTTTATTTATTTATCTGTTTTGTTCGAATGACATATTAAGTTTTTTGAAAAAATAAATAAAAACAGATATCTACTGCGAATATATTGAATCTACTGCGCTTTTTTTCCAAATCTACTGCAAAAAATTTTCTGAGAAGTGGCAACCCTGATGAAAACATATAAAATAAATAATAAATTGGGTGGGGGAAGCGCAACAGCTCGTGGATAACCAGGGCCTAGTGACTTTTCAACTCTCAACCAATCCTGTGTGCGTGTTGTTGGCAGGAATGGAAGGGACCTACAGTTTTTTGCCGAGTCCGAACGGCTAATTGAGCAGCACTTATTCATGACAAGTATACTCTTGGAGGATTCTTCAGTTATTCGCAAGAGGCAGTATCTCGGATAAAACATTTCTGTTTTTAGGTGGCACGGCTGGGAATCGAACCCACACATTTGGCATGACAGTCCCACGCACTAACCATCATGCCACGAGGTACTACAATATGAGAATATTAAAACAAAAAATAGTAAAATTTTTAATTTTTTTAAGTTAATTCAAAATTTTAAATTTATTTAACTTTAATAAATACACAGCATACGTTTTTTAGTTTTATGATTAAAGCGACGCATTTCGGTTACATAAAACCATCATCGGGCTTAATTCGTTGACTTGTGGTGTTACTTTGCCAAAGTTCATCCAGCACTTCTGAAAATAAAGTTGAAATAAGTTTTTCTGAAATACAAAAAAATATATTGCATTTAAATAAGGTTATCACCGGGATTAAGAATGCTAAATTAAATATTCGTGTCCGATTTTTCAATCCACGTCCTAAACGTTCAAATCGATCGACGGACATACCAATGAAACCGTGATATGACTCTCATTACCACACAAACACAATTCAAAATCCAATTATTCACAGCTTTCATTTTCTTCATCGATTAACTCTTATCCTAACAGAGAATATACATACAAAAGAAACTTTGTGACATATTGCTTCAGCAAACAAAAGTAAAATTCGATTGCAAAACCTCTAAAAGTATTCGAACGACTTCGCGTCATTTTCATGATCAATACTGGTAGATATATTGCAAAACTGTTCTTCTATATCTTCAACACACTCAAGAAAGTTTGATGGTAGAGCTACAAGATAGCGATTATCCAATTTCTTAAAACTTATGATTCAAACTTATTATTATAACCCGCACTACGAACCTCGCTAAAAAAAAAGCTTTAAGCAATCCTGAATTAGATGTGTCGTGAGAATGAAACTGAAGTAACATACCTTAAACTGTTCCAAAATGCATATGAGAGATTCAATTTGAAGAATAAAGCCCTTAATAAAGGAGAATTTTTTGATTAAGTTCTTGCCCTAGGAATCAATGACTTTAAGCGAATCTAATATTCTTTTTTGCTTCTTGCAGCAATGTGAGCTGGTTTGCGTGTAATGTGGAGGAATTGAAGAGATCAAAGAAATTATTGAAAGATAAAACCAGTTCGATGGGCCCTTTCAATGTATCAGTGCCCTCTCCTGAGCTTTAAAGAGTGTTTAGTGCCAAGCCTAGTGTGTTGCTTAAAATTTGAATAACAAACCAAAACTCCATTTGTCGAAACGTTTCAGGATGAATGTGATCACAAGTCAACTTAGGGACGCACCGCAAAGTAAGTATCGAATCTATATTATAAAATCTTTCCATATCTTTCCACGTGGCCGAAAAAGATGAGTTTGAAGTTTTGAAAGATAAGTCACAGTTTTTTGAGGTTTTATAAAGTGTAGTGCGTCAGAAATGGATTTTGTATTCCCTGTTTCCTGCCAGATTTCAAATTATAGCCTGTTTCTGCTTATACCAAGCTCTCGATGAAGACCTTGAAATTTTCGCCCTGGTCAGAAACTGAATGGATTGAAAAAAAAACACTATTTTGGAGGGCATTCTACACTTGAGCAAAAGGTTCTTAAGCATTGTAGACGAGCAAACGGATCGAACGAAGTAGTATGCGGGATGTTTCCATATTTTGTAATGATTACTAAAACGTTAGTAGCAGGTCACTATGTTCTATACTCATCAATACCGTAATCCTTAAAACCTGTTACCCTATCAATTTTTCAACAGTAATCTTAATGTATTCTTGAAGACATTTCGACCATCGAAATTTAATAATACCAAAACATACCGGGAACCTGGCTCATTTCCAGCTCAAAGCTTTCAATATTGAATTCAATATTTCCAGGTTGATTTGACAAATGATATATAAAAGGACGGATTATTGTTTCTGAGGGCAGTCTAATGTTTCTCTCATTAAGCTATTAGGTTACTGCAGAGGCGAATTTAATCGAAAGTGGTAGTTACTTTCATTTTAGTACGTAAAGATTTGGCAAATTTTTGGAATTTTCCCTAAAATTTGATATCACAAACTTTCCTTCAGTTTTTTTTTTCAAAAATATCCTTAGGCATGACTTTCCTAATTTAATATAAAATTTTAATTTTCTTCGAGTAACGAAATGGGACTGATTTCTGTGCAAAAAAAAAACTATTTGACGTTAAAAATTTATGAGCAATACTTGCAAATTTATTGCAAAACTGTTGTTCTATACCTTCAACCTACTCAAGCAAGTTTGATGGTGGAATTACAAGATTACAATAATCGACAAGATTACAATAATCGAATTGCTTAAAACTTGTACAAATTACACTAACTTACTTACGACTTTGAACCTTTAAAAGTTGGCTCTAGAAACTATACGTAGCATTTTCGGTACCCACAGGCATTGGTATGCAAAACTATATTCTTTCATAAAACTACGTATACTCTTAAAATTTAAATTGATCGCAATCACCCGATTTAACGACTTTCAAGTTTCGTAAGTCCCCAAGGCTGCTGAAAAAATTGTCATCAGCAAATATGGGGATGCCCTCTTAATTTTCTCACTTTGAATCACGTTGAAAATATGCTCTAAGCAATCCTGATTTAGATGCCTCTATAGAATGTAGCTGAAGTTACACTCTGTAACTGTCCCCAAATACAAATCAGAGATTCAATTTGTATAATCCAGCCCTTAATAAAGGAGAATTTTGTGGTTAAATTCTTACAATTGGAATCAATGATTTTTAACGAATCTTATATTATTTTTGCGTCAGAAGTCTACTAAGGGGCACACAGCAAGGTACGTTTCGAATATATATTATAAAATATTTCGGTTTCTTTCCACGTGGCCGAAGAAGATTCGTTTGAAGTTTCGAAAGATATTTCACTTTTTAAAAGACTGTTTTTTGAGCTTTTTAGTAAAAAAACAATGGATTTTTGATTTCCTGTCTCTTGCACGGAAAGAATTGAAAAATCACCAATTGAAAAATCTTCAGTTGCAATTTACAAATCATGTTTAATTCGTAAATCGATAAATTTTAATTCCAAATTAATACAAAAACTGGTAATTTAACAGTCAAAACGTAGCAATTTACAAAATTTGTGTCTTCGTGATTTGCAATTAAAATCCATGATTCAAGTTTGTAATTTTCATAGCAAAATACAACTGTTTCGGCGTAATTTACTTTCCAAAAGTATAATTTCACAAACAGCATTTAAAAATATTGATTTGCGATAAATATTTAGTAATGAACATTGCACAATCACTAAATTACGATTTTTTTTGTCGTAATTCGCAACTCCATGAGAATAGTTGCAAATCACCAAAAAAAAATTCCTAAATCACGACTTTCTTGTCGCAATTTAGTTCTCTAAGAAATAAAGCACCACAACATGGCAGGTATCTAATCATCAATGTGGGACACCAACGATCTGTAATGCAAATTGGCCTGGTGGTTGCATGCTTGCTCCGCAGCTGGAGGGTTGCGAGTTCAAATCCAAGTAGAGTCAAGCTTACTTACTTACTTATCCGGCTTCCGTGTGCCGAAATTTCAAAATATGGCCTGTTTCTGTTTATACCATGTTCACGATGAAGACCTCAAAAATTCACCCTTTGGTCAGAAACTTAATAAATTGAAACAAAATCCCTATTTGTATATACTTGAGCAGAAGGTTCATAAGCATTGCAGGCGAGAAAGTGGATCGAACAAAGAAGTACGCGATTGGGCCATGATGAGTAAAACGTTAGCACAGGCCATTGTGTTCTATGCTCATCAATTCCGTTATCCTAAAAACACATTTCCCTATCAGTTTTTCTACAGTAATCTAAATGTTTCGTCCATCGAAATTGAACAGTCCATAAACTAATCGGGTGCCCGGCTCACTTCCAGCTCTTAGCTTTTAATATTGAATTCAATGTTTCCAGGTTGATTCGGCCAATGAGAACAGAGTGTTATTTCTGAGGTTAATCTAATGTTTCTTTTATTAACTTATAGGTTAATGCAGAAGTGAATTTAATCGAAAGTGCAAGTAACTTAATTTCATTTGAGTATCTAAAGTCTATGGCAAAGTTTTTGAATTTGTCCTAAAATTTGATACTGCGCTACCTATATAAACATCAGACAAACTTTCCTTCAGTTTTCTTTTTTCGAACCTGTCCCTAGAAGTTTTCAGTCTTAATTTAAAATTTGAATTTACTTTGAGTCACGAAATGTAAGGCTATATAGGTATCGTTCTTCGGTAAAAAAAAACTACCATATATTTCTTATGGGTTTGGCATTTGTGTTGGCTTTTCCCTCGAGCAGTCTCGTTCAGATTGTGAGATTACGACCGATGAATAAAAAAAAAAATTATTTCAGCACGGACAATTTTTTGTTTAGAAAACAATTTTTTTTACACCACCAAGCTTTTTTGAATCAATAGAACTGTATACTTAGCTTAAGCAGAAGAGCAATTTTTGAATTTTAAAAATTGAAGTTTCAATAGAATCTAGAACTACATAAATCCGGCAAAAAATATAACTTCAGAAATAAACTAAATGCAAAAAACTACATACCTAAGTATATTAGGAGAACAGCTTGAAAGAAAAAAATTTAAGCATGGCGTTATTTATAAATTTTACCTTAGAAAAGTAATTGAAAACAAAATTGTCAATCAAGCAGACAGAAATGCCACGCTTAATTGTTTTTGTACTTTAGTATATTTTATTCAAGAATTTAAATAAAACAACCTAATTAACTAAATAATAAAAAAAGAAGACATTATATATATTCAATAAGGTTTTATTTTGAATAGAATGATAGAAAGCTACGGAAAAATTTTAAAATCGTGTTTGGATACTGCGGGAAACCGTTAATCACACAAGGAATGCAAAAACACAGAAAATTCATTGAATGGGAAATATACCTAGAGCCAACCCAAGTAACACCGTTGGAGCTAATAGGAGCAAAATGGTTCTTTAAAAGCTTATAAGTAATGACATCTAAGGCTACACGTCTGAAAGTAATTACTTCACAGGTCCCTAAATTTAGTTTAAAAATTATGTTCTATAGTCTATTTTCCGCAGTACTTTTAGCTAAATAAGTTTTATAACACCTCAAGATTTAAAAATATGCTCTTTAATACCGTTCAAATTTCTTAAAGGATCATACTATAAGCATGAGCACATAAAAAAGCATTGAAGAGCTTCTTAAAACTCGTGTTCAAAATGCTATTGCATGACTCTACAGAAATGTTAAAAGTTTGCATTTCAAAGTAACACAAAAAGTGAATGTAACTCATTCACTTTTTGTAACTAATACTTTCACGCAAATTCTTCTTCTGTGAGTATTGTCAGATCTCTCTGAGCATTGTAAAATAAAGAGGCTCAACAGAACAACAACTAGGTATTATAATAAAGCTTTATACTAAACCTCTCTCAAAAAAATGCTACTGCTCATTTTTAGGGTGGTCTTAAATAAAATTAACTCTATGGTTAAGCCGCACAAGTACAGTGCTTGCTTACGTGCTAGCAAACCATAATGCATTTAGTACTGAACGCAAAACTCTTATTTTACGGAAACTAGATTTACAAAGCGATTTTTGCAGCTCGATTGAAAACAAACTATGTTCATAATAAAAACTATGGCGACAAAAAAATTATTGAATCAATTTTCTTTATTTATACTTAACGAATGTAAAATCTTTTCTGTCAACAACAAAATATTGCAAATATTGCAATGAAAACAAAAATATTTTATTTAATTTGTAGTAAATTTATTTAATTTAATTTAATTTTTGTATTGTTTAGGTTAGGTTCACTTAGGCGCGTTGTTATTTTGCCAAGTAGGTAACTACCTTTATGATATCATACAAGACTTGGAACAGGTGAGTTTGATTTAAATAAATATTTAAAATATCTATTTTATTCATACATATTTATGTACTATTTTGCAGATGATTTCCCAGCCGCTGCTTTTCCCGAGGTAGGTTCTGCCTCTTGCGAGGAACTGACAGATCCCCCAAGAGTATACTTGTCTTGAATAAGGGCATCTCATCTAGCCGTTATTGGTTTTAATTTACAACGTCTTTGGTTAAATTAGCACATGGAATTAAAAAAAAAATTGCAGATTCCCGTTGAAGCAAATGCTAAAAGGAAAGGTATAAATCGTTTCTATAAGACTAAAACTTTAGCAGAGACGAGCCTAATTACATACCATTCCTTGCTTCTTTCATAGTTTTGATGAAATAGCACACAAATGTGACGACGCACCACGCACGTCTCTGCTAAAGTTCTAACCTCAAGGATGTAATTTATATAAATAAAAATAAATAAAAACTTTATTTGTTTTTATAATAAAGCGTTTATTAAAAAATAAAGTTTAAACTTTATTCACAGTAAATTTAGTAATTTAATATTCAGCAACGCGTTTCGGAAGTAAATTCCATCTTCCTTTATGTAATCCTCTTAGTGTTTACAGGTTTGGTATGAAATTGCGATCACAAAAAATCCAAAAAAGCAAAAAACCTGAATCCCAAAATACGGAATGACAAAACCCTGAATGAACAAAATCCCGAATGGCTAAAATCCCGAAAGTCAGAATCCCGACCCGAATGACAGAATTGCGGATGCACCAACCTTGGGTAGATACACTTGAAAGAACAGCTAGACTAGGAGTCAGTTACTACTACGCGTCGACCAAGAAGGCAACAACAACAACCTCCGCAAGGCAACAGGAGAGACGTCAACAGTATACATCGACGCGACGCAAAATAATTGGAGAAAACACCTGAGTCGTTGCATAAAGAGTACCTATACTTGAATTATAAATTATTTATATAAAGCTTGCTGACGATGGAACCATAGCTTTCGAAATTCATTTATGTATGTAAGTTAATAAATAAATAAAATAAGAAGTGTATTCAGTTATTTAAATTAATATCTTTACTTTATTATCTAGGACTGGTATTCACGCCGCGCCGGAAGGACGCTGGTAAGGTGAACCCTAATGAACAACTGGTTCTAAGCTGCAGTGCGTTACTGGGGCTCCTTTAAAACACCAGCAGCGCCTGAATGTCTTGAAGACAGTACTAACATGAACATCGGGAGCCTCAACAACATGGATCGAATCATCAGGACCATGATCAGAATGAACCATCTAGCTGGGATCCAGGTACCCAACCTGGAAGAGGGTACCACCGCCAATACCTTACAAGACCAAGAGACGACTGGTAGTTAATAGAACCCCGCTGAGCACAAAGGAGGACATCGCTAAGTACTGGACCGCGAAACTCCACAATGCTATCGATGTAATAGGACTCACAAAAGCTGGTGGATATGGTAAAGCCCATCGTTGGATCAGGGAACCGTCGAAACTCCTGTCTGGGAGAGACTTCATCCACTGCATTAAAACCCGGATTAATGTACTGCCTACAAGATCAAGTACAGCCAGAGGGCGAGATGCACAGGACAGAAGTTGTAGGGCAGGATGCCTTCGGCCCGATACGGACACATAGTAGCAGAATCGGTCGGCACAATATTGTTGTCGACGCTGAGGTCATTACGGATGGATGGTTCCTACAGCGCATCGCACGAAAGTGGCAAAATACAACTCAGCCATTAAAGAAGAACAAGAATAACGGACGCGCCTTCAAGTTAGTGAAGTGGTTGTCACAACTGCAACACTAAATTGGAGGGGTATGGTCGAAGAAGAGTGTCGAGGAGCTGATGGACCTGGGATTGCTGCGTGCTAAGGACCATGCGTTAGCATCAACAAGAGTACTTATTGGCACCTACAGGAGCTAAAGATAGTTTAATGAAGCTGCATGGATATGGCACGCGGTTACTATGATTGACAATTACCAGTTGATGATTGATGAATATTGAATTTTGATATTTAACAGCACGATTTGATCATTGAAAATGATGTACATAGACCGTTGGGAACTGCGAAAATATTATTAACTTTCAATGAATGGTTGGTTTGGTCAGTTTTTTAACAGTTGACTTTAGAAATTCATACCAACCAAATTTTTATGTTTATCAATTAACAAATTGATAATTGACAATCGAAATAAGGCTTATTGCTAATTTCGAAATGGCTTTTATACATAATGTGTTGATGCCAAGGCGAGCAGTTAAAAAGCCATTCAAAACAGTTTTATTTATGTATTTGAAAGTACTGATATATACATACGTAGTACTAAAAAAAGTATCAAAGCTCGGGACTCAATCCCGAATTTATTTGGGTTTTTTTTGTCATTCGGGATAATGTCCATTCGCGATTTTGGCCTTAGGGATTTTTTCCGTTGGGGATTTTGGCATTCGGGATTTTTGGTATTCGGAATTCTAATTTTTTGCAATTCGGGGTTTTGTACCCTTCCCTTGTTTACTCAAATATGTATAACTAAATTTTTGTTCCAAAAGAGAAATTTAATAGGGACGTTCCATTCTTTGCTTTTTAACTATACGGTGTCACCAGATGCTTAGAGCATGGATAAGCAGATTCACCAAGAAAATAGTATTCTGAAACAAAAGTTTAAATTAATTAACAACCAAAAATTAGGTATATATTAACAAAATACTACCTCCACTATCTGTTTCTAGTTTGTCATAAATGGGAAAGTTTTTTTAAAACCCAACTATCGTAGGGAAGAGCCTGGATAACCAACAAATATATCAGTAACGTTCTTGTTTTCGTCGCAAATAGCTTGCATCGTCAATGTTATATTGCCTCTTCTATCGATGAAGTCATCCTTGGAATTTAGGTGGGTCAATCTTGATGTGCGTCCCATCAATAGAGCCTGAAGGAAAAGTATTATGTGGGTATGTAAGTATATGTAAAAGTTGATTATTTCAGACTGTGAAAAACCAAATTTACCTATTGGCTTCGGAAATCTATCAGTTTTATTTTTGAAAAACTCGCTCGTTTTCCTTTTTTTCTGCTCCGTAGTCGGCCACTTGAAGATTTTAAAACTCATGTTATTGAGGAACAAAGTCACTCTATCAATCATATGACATACGACATACCGTTCAAGAGAAAAATTAAATCGATCTGCCAAGTCACGAAAGCAACAATTTTCGTGTCCAGCAAACCAAAAATATTGCCAAATTTTTTCGACGAATAACGCTTATCATTCCGCAGATTTATGAACGTTTCAGAGCGTTCGAATTTTGAAATTAACTGTTCATAAAAAGCCTTGCTTATCCTGAAATCCTGGCGGAATTCTTCTTCAGTGTAGAAAGGCACTTCTTCTTCCAGGTAGTTTTTGATGCAATTTCTTGTTTATGTGTACGTTGTCTCGTCTATGAGAAAATCATCCTCTTCTGAATCATCAATACATTCTAAAATAAAGCTTTCAGAATTTAAATCGACTTCAGATTCATATGAAGGCGAGGACTCTATTAATTCCAACAACACAGACAAAAAATATTTTCGAAAGACATTCTTTTCGTTTTACTTTACACAACAAATCAAACTTCAAAAATGAACTGAATTTTTGTCAATTTTGACGTTTTATACACAAAGTGCTACAGTACAGGTTTCAACAACATTAACAAGATTTTACCCCTCTGAGAGAATATACCCCTTCTTTCTAAAATGTTATAGTTGTTGAACTTCGTGCTAACAAAATAAACAAAAAGAATTATTACTATTATTTAATTATATCATTTGTATTACCCAAACTAATACAAGCCAAGTGCTATCAAATATGCTGCTTTAAGAGATTTTGCACAAAAGCTTTGTTAAAATATAAATAATACTGCATACCAAAATTTTTGAAAAATAAATTTTGGATTTTTAAAAAAATATTCAAAGGTTTTTTTTTGAAAATTCAATATTTCGAAAACGGGTTGATGAATTGTTTTAAAATTTCAATTTTAAATGTATATTAATATATACTCAAAATTGGCCTATCAATTTTTTTTTTGAAAAATGTTTCAAAAATTTTATATATAAAAACTTAATTTTTAAGAAAACGGCTCCAACGATTTTAAATTTTCTTACATATACATATTCATATTTTTTCAAGTAACCAAATGGCATACTTTTTTTTGAGCTCTAAGTTATTTATCAGGCTGTTTATACAATTAAAAGAACGATTTAAATGATTTGTATACTTTTTCTATAATTACTTGAATATTTTTTAAAAGTTCTTAAGTCCCACACAATTTGAACATAAGAGCAGTCGTGCATTTTATTTCTTTTGTTTTGTGATTTATTTAAGAACAACGATAGAATATTTTGCACTGTAACTGTACCCCTCTTTCATTCAATATTATTTCGTTGGTAGCTGTTTCAGTTACAGTACAGCATCATACTCAATTTCAATATCAGTGTTCAGTGTTGAAGAAATCTTCATGGCTTCGGAACTGTATATGGTTATGAAGAATACAGCAGGCAGTCACAATTTTGCTTGCCATAATCGGCTCGGAGACATCTGGGTACTTTAAGCGGCGGAATCGACCCTTTAGAAAACCAAATGCTCTTTCAATTGCTACCCTGATGCGGCTGTGACGTGTATTAAAATGGAGTTGCTTCTCCAGTAAATGTCCATTGTCCCGAAAGGGAGTTATAAAGTTCCTATCTAATGTGTAAGCGGAGTCTCCTAGAAGGTGATATTCTCCGAGTATAAGCTCATTTATCTGGTCATGAAGTAGACTATTTCGGTAAACTTTTGCATCATGCAATGGCAATCGTCATGGAGCTCCTACATAGATATCCGTCTAAACGGTACACCTATAACATAGACAATCTGATTATAATAATATAATTACATGGTAAGAGGCCTTACCTTGCAAAATTACGAAATGGGTATTTATCCTTTTGTATTAGTCAATAGGGTTCCATAAGGACTGTTTTATCTGTATGTGGCATCCATCAATAGCGCCAACTATTCCAAAAATATATCCTCCACATTTTGTCCGAAATTTCTAAAATTTATATTCACTTATAGATAGAGCTGCCGGAAGAGAAGAGAAGATTAAAAGTGTAAACAAGGAAATTTATAGGCGAGAATTAAAAGTTAATTATTGTATAAGATACTAAGTTGATATATCTGGAGGTATTAAAAACTTGAAGTGCACGAAGTCCGCAAGCACAGCAACTGGGGATAAGTCCGAATTCCAGGTATTTTTGAAAGAATTTTACGTTTGAAAAAGTGAAACTAGAACTCACAATATCGAAAAAATTAAAATAAATCGAAAACAAACGTTATAAAATTTCACTCAAGAGAGTAATAACCGCACTGTTCTATATATATTTAAACTTTCAAAATAAATTAAAGAAAAAGCAGGAGCCACGATCTTGTCTGTTTTTATAATAAATATTTTGCTGTTTGCTGTCAAAAGTGTCAAGTGTCAAAAACACACTCCTCAAAACGACTTTAACGCCATCTATTGTCACGTGGGAACTTCATTCACACTTTTTCTTCTTGAAATTGAACAGGGTTGTTAAGGAGAAATGGCAATCACAATTGGAGTACTGACAAAACTTCTTAAAGAGCAAAAAGATGAAATTTCTGAAAATATAAATCTGGCAAGAAAAAGAAATTAAAAATACAGATGAGAAAGACGGAATCATATCGGAAAAAGAAGCTAAGCTAGAAAAAGTTGTTGAGGCTCAAGCTAATTTGATAATAAATCAAGATGCGCGATTTGAAGCTCAAGCCAAGAAATTAACACTACTAGAAATGGAAATGAGAAAGAAAAACTTAATTATGTTTAAAATTCCACAGACAGAAAAAGATACGGCAGACCTTGAAAGTATTATTATCAATTTACTGAATGCAAGTAATAATAGCTTCAACCTTTCAAGCCAGGACATAGATAATTGTTTTCGACTAGGCAAACGATCAGAGAACAAAACAAGACCAGTCCGCTTAACATTTCGAAGCTTAGTTAAAAGACACGAAGTTCTTATGTCAAAAAAAAGTCCAGATCTCAACATATCGGAGGACCTACCAAAATCCATCTTAGACGCCAGGAAACCATTAGTTCCGAAACTCTTGGAATTCAAAAAACAGGGTAAACAAGCATTTTTTAAGTATGAAAATCTTGTAGTCGATGGCAAAATCTGGAAGAATGAGAACGAAACATCACTAGATAACATAAGAAAGAGAAGCAGACCGGATGAAAGCTCACCTAACAAGGAAGAAGAACCGATAGAAAACAAAACAACAAGGAAAACTACTATAATTAGAGCTACAAACACAACTCCAAGAAATAAAAATGCTACAAATCCAATAAAGAAATTTCTGATGCAGAATAATATGAACCAAGATCTGAACACAACAAACAGCCCAACAACAAGTAATAACTCATTCTCTCTTACACAATAGCAAACTCACAAAACATTTTCAACAACAAGCAAGAACAATGGAACGAATAGGAACACGAACTCAACTAACCGAATAAAAACTGAAAACACTCTCCCAACACGATCGGCCATCGTGGGAGATGTAGGCCAAAACCCCCCAACGAATTCAAATTCACATTTAACAAAAAATGATACCAAATTATTTATTTCAACGCTTAACGTACAAACATTAATGTCAAACGAAAAAAAGATCGAACTTATGAGTGCTTTGAAGAAAATAAACTGGAATATTACTGGTTTATCAGAAGTAAGAAGAATCGGAGAAGATATAATTGAGGATACAGAGGGAAATTTATTTGCGTATGTCGGTGAACGGCAAGGACTATATGGAGTTGGTTTCATGGTCAATACAAATACTAAAAAACATATAGAAGAAATAAAAACTTTCGGCGAACGCATAATAGGATTGAAGCTTATATTGGGGAAACACAAAATATCATTAATCCAAGTATATGCACCAACAACAAAAGGTTCCGACGAACAAGTAGAACAATTTTATAAAACTTTACATAAAGCTGCAACACACTTTAAAAGCGAAAATATGATTATTATGGGAGATTTTAATAGTAAAATAGGAATACCTTGCAATGGTGAAGAACACATTATGGGCCCATTCGGATACGGATGCAGAAACCCGAGAGGTGAACGACTGATCCAATTTTTATGGGAAAATCGGTTCACGGTGGCAGACACACTTTTCTCTAAGAAAACTCTCGTAAATGGACATGGAAATCTCCCGACGGCAAAATTAAGAACGAGGTAGAATTCTTCATTACAAACAATCGAAAAATAGTCGAAAACGTAGATATTCTCAACAGATTTGAGTTTTGGACAGACCATAGAATGGTAAGAGCAACATTAAAAATTAATCACTCCACAAAGAAACATCCGACTCACGTAAGATGGTTTTGGACCACACAATATCCGAACAAACTAAGAATACTTACACTACAAAGCTGAATGAACTTGTCTCAACCTCACTTAACACTTTCAACCAAACACATACGGCCCTGCAAAAATCATACGATAACCTCTCGGAAGGACTTGTTAAAATAGCAACCGAATCGCTCTATAAACGAAAATTCGATAAAAAAGACAAATTAAAAGACTACAAAAATACTCATTGCTGAAAGAGAACATATGCGAATTAAACAAAATCCAACAACTTTTGAAAAACAAGAGCTAAAACGTTTACAGAAAGAATGCAAACAACGAATCAGAGAAGACATAAAAGATTATAATTGCACTTTAATAAAAACGACACTGGAAAATACAGGTTCTAAAAAAAAAACACAAAAAAGGAACTAGAATCAGATAAATTCTGGATAACAAATCTCAAATCTAATAACACCACAACTACTATTCGAACAGATCTGAACAAAATTGCAACAAACTTTTATAAAGAGCTATATCATTCTTCGAAAGAGATTGAAATCCCAAATCTTCTAAATACTTCGGAAGCAGAAGATTTTTTGATATGCGAAATAGAGCACGCTATAAAAGAATCAAAAAACGATAAATGCTTTGGAAATGATGGAATCCAAAATGAGATGTTAAAGCTAGGTTTACCAACAACTGCAAAAGTTCTATGTAAAATGTTTAATGAAGTTTTTTCGCTTGAGGTAGTAGATACCAAGACAATGGTGCAAATCAGACATTATTCTAATTCACAAAAAAGGGAACAAAAACAATATTAACAATTATCGTCCATTAAGTATTATGTCAGCAATCTATAAAATCTTCTCAAAATGCATGAGCAACCGACTCAAAACTACTCTGGAAGAGAACCAACCAAAAGAACAAGCAGGGTTCTGGTCTGGATTTTCTACCACCGATCACCTTCAATGCATGAACCCACAGTACACATATTGAAGGTAATATCATTAGCGTGTTCATTTTTGTTCAGTTCTGCGCATCCATCAAAATCAGTGGAAAATGGCGAATCCCGTGACCCCTACTAGTTTAACATCAAAATTTGTTGTGTGTTATGTGTTCATTTGTTACTTATTTATTAGCAAATAAAATTATTTCAAGCTTTTTAGTGTTTATTAACATTCAGCCTTATCGCCAATTCCGAGGGAGATAGCTTTCCCTCGGATTTTATTTTTTCCCAGGAGTTGAATACTCTCATCGCCAATCTCCCCCGAATACAATTTCCCCCGGAAATAACTTCGAACTTATTTCGAAATATTTTGAGAGAATTATTTAATTTAAATTATTGAACTGTCAAAGTTTGTGAATAAGTTAATGAAGTACAATTATGTACCTAAATTTTTTAAGCATTCAGATCGGTATTTCTTAAAATATATACCATAACCTTCAGATTAACCACCGGAGAAAGAGATCGGAGAAACCTAAACAGAATTCGAAAAAACTTAAGGGGTAGAAAGGTATCGTTTGCATTGATTTTCAAGCTAACTTGATACTTTTTTCATGCTTGTAGGTTTGTAGAGGACTGCATTCTGAAAAAACCGATAGACGTTACGTGAAGCTTATCATTTTAAAAATTACGGAATGACCGCCAGCTTTCACATATTTACTGGATATTTAAATGAATTCATAGCCACCACCCAAAAAAGCATTTGGCATACCTTCTATCGTCGAACTAAATGCATGCTTGCGTTTTTTTGCAGAAGGTGGCTACCAAAAAGGTGGCTCAATCCAGCTTCAGAGAAGTCTTGGCAGAAGTTATTAATTAATTTTTGAGAGAGAGATCTGCCCCAAATGTATCACTTAAGATATCACGGAAGATAAAAATTGTTAAAATAAACAGACAAAACAGGAATAAGAAAGTCAAAAGTAAAACTTACGAGCTATATTTTCAAAATCCTCCAGCTAAACTTAAGTGATTTTTTTCCAGGGAAAAATCTCTAATTTTCCTTCGGAAAAAAAATTGGCGATACCTACTTTTTTCCTAGGAATTTTTTCCTTTTTTCGAATATTGTTTACGATTGGAGAGTATCACACGGGGGAAAAAATCCGGGGGAAAATTTATTTGCGATAAGGCTGATTATTTTGTCATGCAAACAACATTCGTTCCTGGTTTTTAATGTTATTTAAATTATGCTTTTGTGTTTGTTTTCTTCGTTGTTGTTGTAATACAGCGGACGGGGTCACGTAAGGCTGCCATCTTGAATTTCTTTGACAGTTCTCATTTCGGACAACATGCGCAAGATAATACCTTAGATATGTGTACTGTGGCATGAACCAACTAATAGAAAAAAATCTTGAATATCAGATGCATATATATTTTTGTTTTATTGATTTTACGAAAGCATTCGATTCCATCGATCATTCATGCATATGGAAAGCGCTACAAAGCCAAGGCATAGACAACAAATACATACGTATCTTAAAACATATATATCAAAACTCAACCGCTCGTGTGAAAACCGAAATAACTGGACAAGAATTTAGAATAGAAAGAGGAGTTCGACAAGGGGATCCAATTTCACCAATGCTGTTCGCCGCTGTTTTAGAAAACATTTTTCGAACTCTTAACTCGGACGACTTCGGTGTATCCATTAATGGTGAGCGACTGTGCAAACTTCTATTTGCATACGATATTGTTCTCATTAGTGCTTCACCCGATGAACTTCAAAGAATGATAAACGAACTGCAAACGAGATGTCAAGGAGCAGGACTTTACATAAATCGAGAAAAAACCAAAATGATGTCAAATGGAATTCATCCGCCGATAGTTCTAGATGGATGCCCGATAGACTACGTAGATGATTTCACTTACCTTGGACAGATTTTATCTTTTGAAAATAGGGAAGAGAAAAATATTCAACAAAGAATAACCAATGGGTGGAAACAATTCTGGAACATCAAAGACATCCTTGGAGCAAGCACAACACGACAACACCAGAATGTACCAAATACTTAATGGATACAGCAATATTACCAGTCCTCACTTACGGGGCACAAACATGGAACAACAACAAAACATCAATGGATAAGCTTTCAGTGTGTCAAAGAGCGATGGAGAGATCAATTCTCAAAATAAGTAGACTTGAACTTATTCCTAATAATATTATAAGAAGAAGAACAAAAATCGAAGACGTAAGCTATAAAGCCAGATGGCTTAAATGGGAATGGGCCGGTCATATAGCACGTACTACAGATAACCGCTGGACCAAACTTGTAACAGAATGGATACCTTTAGACGGAAAAAGAAAAGTAGGTGGTCAAAGGAAGAGATGGAGAGATAACTTACAAAAGTTCGAAGCAGGATGGAGAAGCATAGCTATTAACCGGCTGGAATGGAGAAACTTGGGGGAGGCTTTTGCCCGTTCAACAATCTAAAATATAAACATACCTACATTATAAGAATATCTAGTTAATTTACTATAAGTTATCTTAAAAATTGTAATTAGGGGTTTATGAGCTAAATATAATAATCCTCGGGGGGAGTTGTATCCCTAGAGGGCGCGTCCTCAGGTGGCGGATAGAGGAATGCTCGGTAGATATATCGAGTAGGTGGGAAATAAAATACCACCCGCGGACCACACAACAATCGAAAATCCTTCATCCTTAACTGCGAACCAGATAGCATGAAGGTGGGCGTCTGTCCTTCACGTTAGAAGCGGCCTCTAAAATCGACCTGCCAGCAGGTATAAAATGGAAACAAAAAAAGAATGGAAAACACAAACCAATCAACAAACACGGGGAGTTCGGATAACCCCACCGCGTCGGGATCGCATCATAACTCCCGCGTACAAGGCTTGGTACCTGGGCTGAGTGCGAGAAATGAGCTACAGAACGAACCCAATAGAAATTCTTCCCAGCAATCAAGTGATCAGCAGGCACAATCAAGTGCAGCTCTCACGCAAGGGATTAATCTTCAACGCAGAAAATGGACCACAAATATCAACGAAACCTTACTGCGTATTTACTATATAGTAACCAACTGCGAAACGAATATGACAGCATACAGATCTGAGCTACGCTCTCTGTTTATTGATCAATTTCCAGAATTTAATGTCACCGAACAACGATTATCTGACCAAGTACGTGCAATCCATCGAAATAACCTTGTACCTGAACTGAGAAGAAGTGCAATTAAGTCTGAAATTCAAAACCAAATAACAACCGATAATCAAAACCACAATTACGTGCACCCAGATATTATAAACCAAGCAATTGAACCTACAACTCACTCCGGCACCACCCAAAACCTGAACAACGAAAGTAATCAGCATTTGGCAAACGACAGTGGGAGCAGGGAGACACCAAACTCACAGCTCGAACAGGAAATCCGTTTCGTATATGGACAACAGAAAGCACTTTTTTGTGGGACTGATCCTCTGAACCGACCAACCATACCAAAAATCAATACCTCGAGACGAGTCAGTCAAATTCTCAATTATATGAACAACTCAATTCTTCCCCTTGCTCTGGAGGAAATAGCAGATCTAAACAGTTTCCACACCTTGATCTACTGTGCCTCTGCTACCGTAGTGAAGATGTGTGGAAAAAAACTGACAGCTATACCAAATACAAGGATACAAAAATCTCCTAACAATGTAGCACTGGAACGAATCCAAAGAATAATTACCCAAGTAACATCGTTGGAGCTAATAGAAGCAAAACTGTTCTTTAGCAGCTTGTAAGCAGTGAAACCCAAAGCTTAAGCTCTTAAATAGATCATTGCACAGCTCCCTACATTTCATTTAAAAATGATGTTCTACAATCGAAGTTTCAGAACACTCTTAGCTCTATTAATTTTATAACGACTCACGATTTAAAAATAGCTCTTTAATAACGTTCAACGTTTTTTAAACGAGCTAACTATTTATATCAGCACATAAAGAAGCATTGTAGAGCTGCTTAATTTCATGCTCAAAATACTAACGCATGACTTTATAGAAATGTCAAAAAATAGCATTTCAAAAGCTACACAAAAAACGGCTGTAGAGTTTAATTACTAATACTTTCACACAAACTCTTGAGAAGTTAACACTAGCGCATGCGCTTAAAATCTCTCTGAGCATTATAAAATCTATCTCTGAGCATTGGGAAATGTGAAGACTCGATAGAGCTACAGCAAATCGACTATAGAGCTTAATACTAAACCTCTCTCAAATAAAATACTGCTACTCAATATTAGGGTGTTCCACAATAAAATATATTAGCCATGACTTCAACGGGAAAAATTAAACCAAAACTAGAATATAAATATATTCCTCTCACTTTCTGGTGAATACCGAGTATGCACCACAAATATCAAATTAGATGCCAAATTCATATTTTTTTTATTAAAATCAATTAAACAGTTTACTAAATTTTTTTAATAATATTAAATCTATGGCTGAGTCGCAAAAGTACTTGCTTACGTGCTAAGAAATCATAATGCACTTCAAGGTTGAATAGAATTTAAAAAAACAAGAATTTTTTTTCCAGAAATTAGAATTAGCCAATGACTTTCAATTTCCGAACACCCTACTTTTTAAGTACTGAACGCAAAACTCTCATTTTGTGGAAACTAGCTCTAGAAGAGCTCGGTTGAAGACAAACTATGTTCATAATAAAAACTATGGCGACGGAAAAAAAAATCATTGAATAATTTTTCTTTATTTATTTAAACGAATGCAAAATCTTTCCTTTCAACAAAAACACAATAAAATATTGCAATGAAAACAAAAATATTTAATTTCATGATCAATTAAATTTATTTATCAATTTTTACATTGTTTATGTAAACTTTTTTAAATATTTCACAGCGTAAAATAAACAATTTCGAAGGCGCGTTGTTATTTTTCGAGGTACCTTCAGTACAATTGTGATAAAACTAAACGCGCACTAAAAAATCACTTACATGGCACTCACAAATATTAATTTTATTTCTCACTACGACATTTTCTCTGCGAATATTTAATTAATTTCCACGACATCACATGACCTTTTCGATTGCTACTATCACACACATGAAATACATCTCCCTAATATTATTTTAATTTATCATTTGTATTATCTAAACTAATACAAACAAAGTGCTGTCAAAAATGTTGCTTTAAAGATATCTGAATCATGAACCAAAGAGATTCAAAGCCATACTAGCCACTAACAAAGGGCTGGCTTAGAGCAAAAATTAGCTCTCAAACTCAATGAATTCGCTGTAAGCATGCTTTACACTTGCTTTAGAAGCACATCTGGAGCTTCTTTTGAAATCAAAGAGCTTTAAGATTTGCTCTAAAAACGCTGTTAAAGCATTTGAAGAGCTAAAATTGTTACTTGGGTAATGATCTACGGAGTTCGATTGAGAAAGTCAAAGCTTTCCTAGCAGGCAACTCTTCGAGAAGATTGCAAAATAAAATAAATACAATATGCTTGAAACACCGCAACCACTCCAGGTATGAATCAAATCATAAAAACGCAACTAACGTACTGGACACTTTATCTCAAAAACTGTCCGTACAGATCTCAAAGCAAAGGAAACTCAAGAAATCTTTGAAAAGACGCGAAAGTAACAAAACCTTCAATTCCAAAGAGAAGGTATTCTACAGAAACCTGAGAAGTCAAAACAAGACAAACAACAACGAAGTGCCTGACATTAATGAGGTCGAACGCTACTGGTCACAAATCTGGTCAACCCCAAAACAACATGACCCAAATTGTATTTGGATCAGAGAAGAAAGAGAAAGATTCAGTGGAATACCATTGATGGCAAATAACAACATTTCCATAGACAATCTTAAGGAAACTCTCGCAAGAGCTCATAACTGGAAAGCCCCAGGAGCTGATAAAATACAGAATTTCTGGTATAAACGCTTTCATACGGCACAACTTAAGCTCTTGGATCTTCTCAACCAAGCTCTTAGAACACCAACAGAGTTTCCTGATTTTTTGGTAAGTGGAACCACTTATCTCTTACCAAAAAGCAATGGATTCAATAGAGATCCTGCAAATGGTAGACCCATCACCTGTCTACCAACTCTGTTCAAAATAATGACTGCATGTGTCAATAGAATGGTATATGATCACCTTGACACCCACAATATATTATGTGAAGAACAAAAAGGCTGCATCAAAGGAGCTAGAGGTTGTAAAGAGCAACTTACCGTGGACCAAGTTATTATCGAGCAAGCAACAAAAAATAAAAGGAACTTGTACGTCAGCTACATTGACTACAAGAAGGCTTTTGATAGTGTTCCGCATACCTGGCTCATCGATGCCCTCGAAATATATCGAATCCACCCAAAAGTTATTTCGTTCCTCTCTTACAGTATGGGAAAGTGGAATACAAGCATAGAGATGTTTAACAATGGCATATCATTTAAAACCAAAAAAATCTCTATCAAATCAGGAATATTTCAAGGAGATTGCTTAAGCGCCCTCTGGTTTTGTATAGCTATCAACCCACTTAGCAACATGCTCAACTCTACAAGATATGGTTTTAAAATCAAATCGAATAATTCTGAGTTTAAAATAAATCACCTCTTGTACATGGATGACCTTAAGACGTATGCGCCAACTAAAGCTCATTTGAACCATCTCTTGGGAACGGTAGACATGTTTAGCAGAGATATAAAAATGGAATTTGGATTGAGCAAATGTAAAACTCTTAGTGTTGTTAGAGGGAAAGTTACACCATCAGCTCAAGGTGAAATATTTGGCATTAGAGAAATGCAAGAAAATGAAATCTATACATACCTAGGTGCTGCTCAAAATAACACCATAGACTCCGCGAAAATAAAGAAAGATCTTACTTCTGAATTTAAGGGACGAATACACAAAATTGGAAAATCCCAACTAAATGGAAAAAATTTAATTAAGGCAATCAACACCTATGCAATACCTGTGTTAACCTACAGTTTCGGTGTGATCAAATGGTCTGCAACAGATATCGCAAACCTACAGAGAAGAATCCGAACCATCTTAACTCAATACAACATCCACCATCCAAGATCATGTGTAGAGAGGATGACGCTGCCCCGGCGTGAGGGAGGAAGAGGAGTCATAGATCTTCAAAGTATGCATGCCAAGCAAATAATATCACTCAGACAATACTTCACTGAAAAAAGCCTCAGCTCTAATTTGGCAAGAGCAATTATTAATGCCGACGACAACCTAACACCACTTAATCTAAAAAACCAACCTCATATAGAACTACCCAATCTTGATGACCGAAGACGAGCATGGGCAGCAAAACCTTTGCACGGGAAGCATTTTCAAGCGCTGAGGAGTGAAAACGTTGACATAGATGCGTCAAACTTATGGCTCCAAGCAGGAGAGTTGTTTTCTGAAACCGAAGGATTCATTATAGCTATTCAGGATGGAGTAATAGCTACTCGAAACTATATGAAGTTCATAATGAAAGACAATACAGTCGAGGACATTTGTCGTAGATGTGGAAAACCTAACGAGACAATTGAACATATTATCTCTGGATGCACAAATCTAGCCCAAACTGATTATCTCAGAAGACATAACAACGTCGCTAAACTCTTCCACCAAAGACTATGTCAAAACTTTGGGTTCTTACAGGAACACCAACCTTACTATCGGTACCAACCAGAAGTCGTCTTGGAAAACGACAGGGTAAAAATTCTCTATGACCGAACGCTCCACACCACCACCCGTGTTGAGCATAATCGACCCGATGTAACGGTTATAGACAAAAAGGACAACACAGCTGTACTCATTGACTTTGCCGTTCCTAACAACCACAACATCAAAAAGGTTTACGATGAGAAAAGAAGGAGGTACGAAGATCTAGCGATAGACATAAAGAGTCAATGGAACTTACGCAGCGTCAAGACTATACCACTTATTATCAGTGCAACAGGACTCGTGGAAAAAAATTTCAAAAACCACATAAAAGAACTCAATATCAGTGAAAAGTTTGTCAGGAAAGCACAAAAATCAATCATTCTGGATACATGCCATATAGTTCGAAAGTTTTTAAATTAGAATCGTTATATTTTTGTTAGACTTAGGTCCTGAAAATGTAATGTAAATATCCGTAAAATCGAGAAATAAAAAGATAATAATAATAAGAGCTGCCAACCGTACGCTAAAATACTCTTTGTTTTCCTTTAACTAACTTTTTTCCAATTCTCTTCTTCCTTCAAGTATTATTTTTTCTTGCCGTACATAAGTATTTTTAACTCCATTTAATGACCTTTATATCCAAACCATCTACGTACACAAAATGTTTTTTCCTTAAGCTAAGTACACAAATCTTTTAAGTAAAAAAATTCTTCAAGGTGAGAAAAAAAAAATATTTTCCACAAAGAAAAAAATGTCCATGGTGTAAATTTTTTTTTATTCGTCGTCCGTTTACAGTTTCCAAAAAAAAAAAGAATGTCAGTGACATTGTTTTGTACGAACAAAATTCGTGGTGAATATAAAATTTGTTTTACTTGGGTAGTTCACAGTTCGAAAAAAAAATTTAAACGTCAAAAAAACCTTTTTTCGCAAAAAGCACTCCCATAAGAAATACATGTAGTTCTTCTTCCTCAAGGAACTGTATACTTATGGCCTTTTCGATTGGCAATCCGGAACAGTGATTCGATACGTGTGAACGCTTCTCATTTCGATTCTGAAATCAAATTCAGAACAATTTTCTGTTCTTTTCAGAACAAGAACTGTCATTCTGTCCCCAATCGAAAAGGCCATAAGCTTTAAAAACCGGTTCATGTGAACCAATCCTATTGAACGCACTGACAATTGTCAAAATAGAGTAAATTTCAACGACACAAGTTGTTTAAGGCGAAAAGTACTTATTTTTGTTCCGTTGAATTTTTGTGATTACTGTTTTTTTTCAAGAAATCTTTTGATTAAAGCTAAGTATACAGTTCCTTGACGAAAAAAAAACTACATATTGTATTTCTTATGGGAGCGCTTTTTGCGAGAAAAGATTTGTTTGACGTTCAAATTTTTTTATCGAACTGTTTATAGTAATTAGATTTGTTCGTAAAAAAAACAATGAATTTAATGTTGAGGAACACTTTTTAGGAGTTTTGAGAGTGCAAGACAAAACTAATTTAATTTTAGGTGAACTTAAATTACATGACATTTCTTTTAGCAATTGCAGAGGACAAGGTTATGATAACGGTTCAAACATGAAAGGAAAAGAGGCTGGTGTTCAAAACAGAATTAAGAGTCTTCAACCAAGAGCATTTTTCGTTCCCTGCTGCTCACATTCCCTTAATTTGGTTGTTAATGATTAAGCTCGCTGTATTGGAAGCAGTTAAGTTTTTTGACATTGTTCAATGCCTATACAAGTTTGTATCAGGTTCAACAATTCGTTGGGACATATATACAAAAAAATGTCCCTGGTTTCTGGAAGCAATTAAAAACTCTTTAGTGGAAATGCGATCAGAAGAACAATTCACTAACTACGGGCAATCAGCTGAAGCCATTGCTCTAAATCTAGAAATACCCTCACAGTTTCCTCATATAACATGTATGCGCTCTAGGAAGAGGAAAAGGTTTTACATTGATGAATGCTCTGAAAGAATTTTAGACCCGAAACAAAAATTTAAGGTAGATTTTTCCTATAAAATATTAGACCAAGCGATTTGTTCCATTACGGAAGGATTTGAACAGTTGAAAGAATATAACAACATTATTTCATTTTAAACAATATTGGTGAGTGTTCCAAAAATGTCAGCTAAGGTGCATCTTGTCGAAATTTGCAAAGAGCTTTGACGATTGAAGAGTCCAAAAATTTAAATGGTGCGGAATTGCATCAAGAGCTACTTCTTTTGTCTCAACTTGTAAAACAAGGCAGTTCTGCCTTAGAAGTCCTTAGCTATATTTTCAAATCAAACTTTGAAGACCTTCTTCCCAATGCAGTAATAGCACTTCAAATATTAAATACGTTGCCAGTAACGGTAGCTTCAGGGGAACTTGGTTTTTCAAAATTAAAATTAATGGTAAACTACTTGAGGACCACAATGACTCAAGAAAGATTAGTTGACTTGTCAATCATGGATATAGAACAAGAGCTCGTTAAGTCATTAGATTATGATGATCTGGTAACTGAGTTTGCTAAAGCAAAAGCCAGAAAAGTAAATCTATTGCAATAAGCTGTGTTTCATTTTTTTGTATCTAAATAATTTTATTATTACTACCTACACTGAATAAATATGTAAATATGTATATGTAAAACTATTAATTCAACCATAATTAATGAGTTAATTATTTATTTTATATTGTTATGTTTTTGAATTAGCTTTTAAATACTTTTTACTTTTAAAATATTTTCCTCAGTTCCTATATTTTTGTGATATATTTTTTGACTTTCGTTTTCAATTTTTTTGTATTCTTTAGTTATTATTTTTGTGATATATTTTTGATTTCCTAGTTTTTAATTTGATTTATTTTTAATAGATATATGTATTATCGAGGAATAGGTCTCTTGGGGATACCTCGTTAAATTCGTTTTCACCTGAAGGTAAGGGATCGGGTCATTACCACGTATGGCAAAAATTAGGAATCTGTAATACAAGCGCTAAAACAAAATGGTTGCACGACACAAATTATAATGAATTTACCCATTAAAAACACCTTCCGAGAAAACTTTATGACGTCACAAAGTTGTTCCTGGATTCAAAGTTAAAGTGTCAAAAAGTAACTTTGAGTACATTTTTCCAACTCATCTCTTTGATATTGAGTTGAAATGGTAAATCCGTCAAAAGCTGCTGAAATCACGAAGTTTTCATTTTGAGTTATCTTTTGTTTGCTTCTCCGTCGTTCGGTTTGGAATTGATCTCATTTTTGTAATATGTAATAGTTTGATTTTATTATCCCCCAGATCTGATCCAGTTTAGATTATCATAATAAAACAAACAGGATCCCAGTGCGACAAGAGTGTTATATTCCTATCCGATCCCCGTTTATCCTTTTGTTTCTATATTTTCTCTCTACTCTATTCTCTATTTTCCCCCTATCTTCAACACAAAAAGCCGTCTACCTGTGAGAGAAAAAACTCATTTTTGCAAAAAAGTACAAAGGGTGTATGGTCAGAATTAATTTGCAAATCGAAATCCAAAAGCAAAGTCGGTCCAGATCAGACCTGGGAAAAATATAAAGCTTATATATTTTTATTTTTATTGATTTTACCGTCGATAGTGAGTTTGGAAAATTTTTTACATGTTTTGCGACATTTTTTTTATCTGATTTGATCGATTTGTAGTAAAGAAATTTGTGCAAGTAATGAATGATAAAAAAAATGGAAATATTTTTGCTTAAATATTCAATTTTGTGCTAGAATGAAGTTAAATGAAATTGAATTTGAAAAATGTATTCATTTTCGAAGTGCTGATAAAAGTTCTTTTCAATAATGAAATCACAATTTCTTCTTGATTTTTAGTTCCAAATTTATTTCGACTTTTTTCACCCAATTTGTTTGGCAGATCAGCCATATTTTTAGCTTTTGTCGTTCCTAAATGAAAAGTAACTCAAAGTAACTTTATTAAATATGACATAACACACTTCTTTTTGACACATTAACCACAGCCAACTAGAGAAACAGAAAAGAATGCGCCATTTGGCAAATCATGTTATGAAATTTCAAATCAAGAAATTGGAAATAACACTTAATATCACAAACCAAAATTGCCACCCACGATTGCAGAGATTAACATCAAAAGCAGCATATGGATACAAAATAATGAAATAAAAGGTGTGTTTTTTTTGCAAGCCCGGGGGAATCGGATGAAAAAAACGACATCGGGGCTAAGCGACGCCATTACAGAAAAAAAATGAAGTTTCCATACAAACTATCGATAACATGTATGAAATTCATGCCGGTAACACAGTTTTTATCTGGGCTTAAGTTAAGCCCCGAAAATTCTCTGGGCTTAGCTAAGCCCGAAGGGGCTTAGTTGTTGTTGCTTTTAAAATGTAAATTGCTTAGCCCTGACATCGTTTTTTTCGTCCAAGCCCATGCGGGCAAGGAAAAAAACACAGCTAAAAAATTAAATTTCTAGAAAAAAAAGCAACAAAATCTTCACCTGGCAAAATGTATGTCAAATATCTCTGTCAAGATATGATTGCATCTTGACATCCAATCAAGATATGAAACGGAGTGACTCCATTAGATATTTAATGTCAAGACGAACATTCTGAGAGAAATTATCTACTGTGGAGTCGGGGTGTAAGGAATTCACTCCACTTAGCAAATACCAAAACCATTAGGTATAAAATGAAAACTACCTTACCTATTCGAGTTTACAGAGTTCTACTTACCTACAACAAACAAAATGGTTCCAAACGGAACCGTGAGCCCATATCCGTTACAGCTGATTTTCAATTTTACCCATACCGAGCGCTAAGATGTTTACACATCAAAAACGCATTGCAAAGTATACCCCTTGGGTAATGAGGAAATTACTTCTTCCACCAATCACCGCAATTGAGGGGCACCAATGTTGAAACTTGTGCAGGGCGCTTAATTGGATATAATATAATATCCTTTTACAGGACTGGTCCAAAGATCAAGTTGAAAAACGAAAAGTTCTTACTACACAGTCACTCTTTCTGATATAAAAATGTATGCGACTGCCATATTTCTGTGATGAAAATAATTTTTATATTTTGTTTCCAAGTTGTGTCAAAATAAATCAGTACCAGCATTATATCATACGCTCCGATATGATTTATTGATTATTTCAGAAGAAATGCAACAAAATCATGTTATAAAAATGTTTAAAATATCAACAATTTTTTCATTAAAGGCAACTTGTACAAATATTTAATACGTGGCTCAGCAGTTTTAACTCCAAACTTCGACGAATAAACCAAAGTTCAACGATGGTTCAAGCATTTAACTGTCTACTATAACATACCTGAGTCTTGAGAAACCAGCGAGTTTAATTTGCTTAACTACGAATCAAAATTTTAACCACGTTTGTAAAACTGGTCATTATAGTCAGTTCTATAAACGTTTTCAAAATTTTGATCCGTGGTTCGGCAATTTTAACTTACCCATTTCAGCGGATTTACTGAAGTTTAAAGAAAGTTAAAGCATGTAATAAGCTATAAATTGTATTTTTAACCATCGTTGAACCTCAGCTATAATCCACCAAAATCAGTGACTTTAGACTGCCCTCACAATTTATTAACATAAAACCTGACCTTATAAATTTTTAAGTGTTCCAGTTACCTGATTATTCACGACCACCACTGAAATATTTCCAATCGAATGGCGTGTCACTGAATGCAGTGACACGATTGTGAAAATACACAATAAATGCTGCATTTACATGACTGATTAAAAGGCAGTATTTCTGTTACTAAGCACCCATTCCTTTGCATTACTACTTAGTCGGCATTTACATTACCCGATTTTTCCAGTACGAATTTTCCCAAAATCGTGTGAAATGTTAAATGAAACGATATGAAACGATTTTTCCAGTCCGATTTCTATTCCTGTCCTCTTCATACTTTATTGCTGTCTCTTTCATTTTGCAGTCAGAGGTAGATGGCATATTAGGACCAGCGTTGCCTATTGCATTTTTTTTTCGTAAAACACATCTACTGGAAATCAAATACTTTTTGGTTTTACGAAGAAAAAAAATTTAATTCAACAAAATTAAACCCACAAATAATTTCATCATCATTGTTGTTGTTTTTTCTCCTGAAACCCAACCCTTAAGTGCCTTGCATATGAGCTGTGTAGCAAACTATGTATGTATTTTCAATCACTTATAATTTCTAATTTCTTCTTCGAAAATACAAATACAAATTTGGAAATGCATATCTACTGCGAAAAAAAAATAAATCTAGTTACTGCATTTTCTTTTTGCATCAGCTTCGGAAAATTCTCCGATTAGTGGCAACGCTGAACACACACGACTCTGGGAAAATTATAAAAGAGAACGCAAACATACTGGAAAAATCGTGTGAGTTTGCCAGAAACGGACGATTTGGTCCTTACCCCTCACTTTCTACTCCCTTCATCTATGAACAAAAGATCGTCTGAGGAAAAATCGGGTGGTGTAAATGCCGACTTACTTTGAAACACTGTTTTGACATCAAAAGTGTGAGTTTATTAATGACAGAAATACTATTTTTTTTTTGCAGTTGTGTTAATCCAGCAAAAGAATTAACTTTGCTCATTTCTGTCAATATTATGCCTGTTTGGTAAAGTACAATTTTGGTTTTTGACAGCAAATTGTGAAAATTTGCAAGAAATTTCATGTTAAAAACACAAATATTATGATAGAGCTTTCTTGCAAAAATAATGGAAATTTTTCAATCATGTCAATTCAGCATTAAGGCGTAGCTGGATTCATTTCAATTTTGTACAACAGTGAAACAATGTTTTGTCTTTTTTCACTCAACTACTCAATCTTATCTTTTATCTCAAGTTTTGCAAAAGTAAAAGTAGAGCGTTCCTAAATTTCACTTTTGTACAAAAATATAAATATTTTTTCATTTTCACTAAACTTCTCAATCGTATCTTTTACGTCAAGTTTTACAAAAGTAAAAGTTAGAGCGTTCCTAACAATTCCCATCGAAATATTATTGTTGTTGAACTAGCCTTTTCCGTGTTTGAGTGCATTCAACTCAACACAAATTTAATACTCTTTTTCGTTGAAAGTTGTCGCTATCATATGTTTATAATTTTTCACTTTTCGCAAAAAGTAGTTAAATGTAGTTTACCCTTAAGTTTTACTTTTGTAGAAAAGTAAAACACGACTATATCCTAATAAATAGCTGAATCGTAGATGTCACATCGATAATTGTTGCTGAACATTTAACATTGAACATAATATTTTCATACAACAGCGTAATGCTATGCTTCCACCAAAGGTTTATCTCATATTAGATTTAATAATTCTATTTGGTGTTCTATCGCACAAAAAGATTAAAAAAAGATTTACTTTGACAGCACCTTTATAAATGCAAATGGTGTTCAATTTTTTCTTATGAAGAGGAAGTGAGATAGAATGTTTCCTTTTGTGAAGAACGGAGTTAAGCCATGAATGAATCCTTCAGCGCCATACAGGAATAGGTTAGTTCGATTTGTAAAAGTATTTGTGCTAGGAAGATTAAACAAGATTAGTTTCTAATCTTCAAGATTTACGAAATATATTTGTATAGTAAATCTTCAAGATTTAAAGAAGATTTGAAGTAAATCTTATTAAATCTCAGATAAGCGTTAGGTGGAAATGTAGCATAAAGCCGTCTTAAACGTTGTAAAGTTTAATACTTCGTAATTCTGTCACAATTTTTATGGAAAATTTACGAAGTATAAAACTTTACTACGTTTACGACGACTTTACGCTGCACAGTGACGTATTTTTGTCTAAAACCTGTCCAAAGATATTTGGGCAAATTTTTCACATCAAATAGCTAAAAAATGACTAAAAAGTTATTTGGTAGGATAAATTTTCATGTTTTGGGTACAGTGAAACCCACTAAAGTGCTTACCCATTTACATCCCGATTAGCCAGGAGAAAAAAATATTAAAAATCAAAAAAGCACGTAAAATGCTGTGCTATAACTTTTTTAAATCTAATTTTTCATTCTTTATTTTGTTTTTTGATTCAAGTTGTTTCATTAAATAGTTTTTGAGAAATTTAGTTTTAAAGATGAAATTTAGAAAAAAAAAATATTTTGTTTTCTTTTTTAATTGATTTTTTTTTTATAAAATTTTGTAATATTAAGGACATTTTTTTTCAATATTCAATGGCCTAATAAACTTTTAGTCAAATATTAAAAACCTTACAAATTATATTCGATCGATTGAGTATAGGTAGGTAGATACCTTGCTATGAACATATAAACTGAACAACAAACAGGTTCTGGCCGTGATAGTTTAGTTGAAAAATGGTAGTCGTATTTAATAAATTCAAACTCAATTTGCCATCATTTAAGTAGAAACAACACTCTTTTGATTTAAAATTTATCGTTTACCTTATAATTATTATTGCAACATGATGCTCACCTCAAACCATAAAAACTCACCTCAGCATAATAAATCAAAGATACATGCATCAACGCATACTTATGCAAAGCTCCGCCCATAACAATAAACAAAATAGTGTGGTGAAATTAAATCAGTTTTTCAAATTTTTCTCGAAAACTATTTTGTCACAAACGATTTTATTGATATATTCAGAAGTCACAAACGATTTCTGATTAATTGAGCATAAAAAAGTTTTTGCTGCTACTAGTTTTCAAAAATATTATGGCTAACTAGTACATTTTTTAAAACTTGTTAATAACTCAATAACTATCGAGTCACAAAACTTTTTAATGCTGTCACAAACAGTCACAAACGAATCACAAACGCTTGACATAGAAAAAATTCGAAAAGTTAATTTTTGGAAATTTGGAATGGCTAGCTGGGATCATCTCCCTGTTACAATATCTGCCATAACCATAAATAAATCCCAAGGACAAACCTTTAAGTATGTTGCAATAGATTAAAGGGATGAATTCTTTCATATGGACAGCTTTATGCTGGATTGTCTACTAGGTACGGTATCGGCAGTGGTGAAAACCAATTCTTATTAATACCTGAAGGAAACAAGCCTAAAAATATTGTATTTTTTGAAGCCCTGTGACAGTTTAAAAGATCAACCTATGTATCTCATTCGATGAGATTATTTACTTTTATCCGTGGGACTCTTTATAGGACGCATGAACTAAAACAACCTTTCTTACTTGCTTTGGACTAAGGAACAATAATAAACGATCCCAAATGGAAATGGTTACGACAGTTGTAACTTATCCCTGCGCTGACACTTGCAGAAAAAAAAAATTGAGAAGAACATCATGTAATGCATCGTGGAACTGATTTAAAGAATAATATACTAAATTATATTATCTTATCGATCAGTCCGACTACTGTTGATTTTATGGCAGCTTAGTCTTATATACGTAAGTAAACAGATATTATTTTCGTTGATTTTAAACTTAGAAAAATCGTCCTTTCTTTTAATGTACATAATAGCTTTTACCGAATAGCACAAGAAATTTTAGAAGCAGATGAAACCAGCTGTTAATTAACAAAAGAACAGAGCATTTACTGTTAATTCTTTCATAAAATTTGAATCTTAAATCGATGGAATTATTTAATAAGAAAAATACACATACAAGGTTCATTAAAAAAAATTATGTTGACAAAATAATAGAACAAAAATTGTATTCTATTGAAAAACTTAGATTGGTGTTAAAAAACACACCCTCACACCCACTTGATCTTTTAATTTTTAATTGAAAATGATGTGCAAATCGATCATAGGAGTTATTATTATACCTATTGCTAGATAATAAGTTTTCTTATCCTATCTTTATGTACCTAATACAATAATTAGGAAAGCATAACATTGCCTATCCAACCTTTAATATTTATTTGTAATTTCTGTTTTTAATATATTTATTTTATACAAATCTTAGATTTGTCTACCCGACCGAGGCCGGTGAGGGTCGGCTAGTATGCTATACTATTTTTTGTTGAATGAAATTTATTATATTTTGACGGAATTCCGCTTATTTGAAACAAGTTTTAGTTATCCGAAGTTCGGTTAATTGAAAACTCCTCTTAACTGATACCAATATTCTGCAATTATCGTGTTCCAGTTAAGCGGAGTCGACTGATGTCATCTAATTGGTCAGTAATTGGTCACGTACGATTTTTGCCACCTCATTTGTGGAATATTCACAAAAAATGTATACCGATCCGAAAGATCACTAGATCATGATAAGATCAACTATTTTGAATAATTGGCCAGCCAAAGTTTTTCTTATGAATTTTTATAGTTCGTTTCAAGGTCGCTTAAAAGGTCCCTTAAAGGTCGTTAAAGATCAGCTAGTAAGTTTCAGTAATTGGTCAGCCATTGATTTTTATGAGTTTTGAGATATTTTTTAATTATTACAAGGTCAGTGATTTTTGGTACCTCATTTGTGTGCTATTCACAAAAAAATTATTTTTTAAAGTTTCTGTTTTTTTGTGCCACATCATTATAGGTCATAAAATTCGAAGATAGGCAGGTATAGTGAATTGTGGTTTTTCCCACCAAAAATGAGACCATTGGAAAATTTTCCCACCATAAATCCCACTGTAAATATTTTCCCACCAAAGGCATTTTTTCCAACCATTTTGGTTGAAAAAACCACCAATCTGGGAACACTATCACTAAGTGAACAAATTACATCTAGAACTTCACAAAAAGAATTATGTACCCAACTTTTCGGTAATTAAAGCGATCTCCCGAAGACAAAAAGCTCACCTTTGCTCAGTGTCCACAATGTAAAAAGCAGCTTGAGATCAAGGCCAAGAATGGGCTTTTACCACTTTTACCATAAGATCCTTAGGTTAGGTTAGGTTAAATGGGGTGGTGGTACGAGAAGGTCGCATCACCTCACTCGGATCTCAATGGATCCATTGTGCTCCCCTGGGTGTAGGCAAGGTAGGTATAAGGAGGGGGAAGGAAATCGATTATTGGAAGCTTAGGTATGGGGGGCCTCCTTGAACCATCCTGAGTTCTGAGTGAATTTAAGGATGTTTCTTAGTGGCAAACACGAGACGTCGCCCAATTCGTCGAAAAAGTATTCTCCGAGGGCTGCCTTTCTAGTTCTGGCTAGGCTGGGGCATTCACAGAGGAAGTGAACTGAGCCCTCCTCCGCCTCTTCATCCTGACACCCTCTACATAAGTCAGATGAGCCGATGCCCATTCTACTTAAGTGGGTTCCCATTGTGTTGTGACCCGTTAGGATTCCAACCAATAGGGATAGTTGAGGCCTGCTTAGCTTGAGTAAATACTCAGTTTTTTTCTTTGAAATATCCGGCCATAAGTTCCTCGAAATACGACAGGTATCAATTGTTGACCATCTATCGCTGGCAACTTTGAGAAAACTCTGGCAGATTCTTCTTTTTTCTTGCTCTAGAGGCATAAGAACAGAGCAGTCGGTTTGGCTCGGACCAAGAGATGATCCGTTTTTGGCCAGTTCATCTGCCATTTCGTTCCCGTATATGTCACGATGTCCTGGGACCCATCGAAGGGTAACTGTATTTGATGCGCTCAGTAATTTCAACTTATCACGACAGCGATCAACCAGTTTTGACTTTGTAACAAATGAGGTGATGGCTTTGATTGCCGCCTGGCTATCAATAAAAATGTCAATGTTTTGTTAACTAAATTACATGTGTAAAGGCTCTTTGCACCCTCACAAACTGCGAGCACTTCCGCTTGAAAGACACTGCAGAAGTCTGGAAGCTTTATTGATCTGTCTAAGGGAGGGTTAACTGAATAAATTCCTGACCCTACCCCTTCGTTAGTTTTTGAGCCGTCTGTGAAGACCGAAACATGATTATCGTTTATGACCCGGTTTTCCGTCCAGAGTGTCCTTGTGGGAATATCTGTTAGGGCTACCGGATTAAAATCAATGTGCGGTAATGTGTAGTCTGTCTGAATGTTTATGTCGGTAAATTTCATAATAGTTCTATAACCGTAAAGGCCCTTTTTCCAATTATTGCATTGTTGAAGTCGCAGAGCACTTTTGGCCGCCATCTCTTTCGTAAAAAGATCGAGTGGGGCTAGTGAGAGGAATGTTTCTAGGGCTGCAGTTGGTGTAGTTCTTATGGCACTGGTAGTACCTATACATGCTAGTCTTTGAATTTTAGTCATGGTTCTAAGATTGGTTGCCTTATCCAAGGCTGGCCACCAAACCAAACATGCGTAAGTTAGGATTGGCCTTATTATACCTGTATACATCCAATGAATGGTTTTAGGGCTTGGACCCCATCTTTTACCGAGGATTCTACTGCAAGTATAGAATGCTATTGATGCTTTTTTTTCTCTTTCCTTTATGTTTTCTTTCCAGTTGAGTTTACGATCAATAATCAGACCAAGATATTTTGCCGTACCAGTTATATGGAGCGGTGTCCCATTTATGGTAGGGGGGTTTATATTTGGAATGTTGCGTTTTCTTGTAAACAGAACTAGTTCCGTCTTGAGTGGGTTGACATTAAGTCCACAGCTTTTGGCCCAGTGATTGAGCTTGTTAAGGGATGTTTGTAGGAGGTCGCACAGTGTGGGGACAAATTTCCCTGAGGCCATAATTACAATATCATCAGCGTATGCCACGACTTTTACCCCGCTGAGACTGAGATTAACCAGGATCTGATTAACGACCAGAAGCCAGAGCAAGGGAGATAAGACCCCTCCCTGTGGAGTACCCCTACACGTCCTTACTTTAAGCTTACTTTGACCCATTTGTGCATTTACAAGTCTCGACTGAAGCATGGAGTCAATCCAATTTGAGAGCCTTGGATCGATACCCATCGAGTCTAGGGCTTGTCGAATTGCAATGTTTTCAACATTATTGAAGGCCCCTTCTATGTCAAGGAATGCTCCCAAAGTAAATTCCTTGAATTCTATTGATTTCTCAATTGTGCTTACCACCTCATGAAGTGCTGTCTCAACAGATTTGCCCTTCATGTAAGCATGTTGGGCCTGCGAGAGAACATTTTCATTAAGCTTTAAGCGTATGTGAGTTTCTATAAGTCTTTCTAAGGTTTTAAGAAGAAAAGAGGATAGGCTTATTGGCCTGAAATCTTTTGGTTCAGTGTGAGTGGGCTTGCCAGCTTTGGGAATGAATATGACATTGACTTCTCTCCAACTAGAGGGAATATAGGTGATGTTTAGACAACCCCTAAATATTTCCACTAGAATCGGAACTACTATGTCTTTAGAGCTTTGGAGCATAACTGGAAGAATTCCATCAGGCCCTGCAGACTTGTATGCTGAGAAGGAGTCAATGGCCCATGCCACCTTTTTACTATCTACTATTTGATTACCAATATTATTAGAGATTTCACAAATGGTAGGGCCTCTGTCCACAGGAGGAGTGTCGACGACACATCCTGGGAAGTGAGTGCTCATAAGTGATTCTAAAGTCTCAGAGCAGGAGTCTGTCCAGGTATTATCCGGTCTTTTAAGAAAGCCCGGAGCAGCATGAACTTTAGACATGACTTTCCTAAGCCTAGCAGCATCATTTGTAGACTCTATGTCTGTACAGAATTTTTGCCAGGCTGCTCTTTTTGCATAAGTTGTTCGGTTTTTGTATTCTCTTTTACTGATCTTGAACAAGTCCCAATCAGTAGGTTCGTTACTATATTTAGCTCTATTAAAAAGCCTCCTTGAATTTTTCCGGAGGATGGATAGTTCCTTGGACCACCATATGGGGTTGAGCTTTCTCTTTCCTTTGGTTATGGGGCAAGAACTTTCGTAAGCAATGTGAATTGCTGACGTTAGTTCACTGACATTTTTTTCAATATCTGAGCTGCTTAGCATAGGTCGATTTTCATAGGGGCCCAAAGATAAGGCCATTCTTGTATTGAAGGCTTCCCAGTTGGTTTTCCTGGGGTTTCTATAGGGCTTTGGATTATCTAAGTTGTGTTCTAATTGGAATGTTATCATTCTATGGTCTGAGAATGTAACATTACTTGAGACTTTCCAGTTACTGATTACAATGGAATCAGAGTTAGTGGAAAGTGTCACGTCGAGCACTTCTCTTCTACTTCTAGTAATGAATGTTGGTTCATTACCTCTATTTAAAATCAAAAAATTGTTCTTAATTATAAATTCAAAAAGTGACTCACCTCTTGCATTGGTATCAGAACTACCCCACTGTAGATGATGGGCATTTGCGTCGCAGCATGCTATCAGGTCCCAGCCGTTCCTACCTGTTGTTACAGCGAGGTCTTCAAAGGCATGTGATGGAGGTGGCGTCGGTTCGTCGCCTGGCATGTAAGCGGAGGCTAAGATCAGGGGCGGTGCCCCGTCCCTTTTGCACTTCACTGCTGTAATGTCTCTACTACAATGGGGAGATAAGAGAAAGAGATTTAGATTCTTTTTTGCTACTATGCAGGTGCGATAGTTACCTTCTAGAGGCCCTTTTTTGAAGTACAGGATATACTCTTTGGACCTAAGTCCGCATATTTGGCCACTGTTAATCCATGGCTCCTGTACCAGGGCAATGTCAATGTTTTCTTTCAATAGGTAGGAGGTTAAGGTGGCAGAGGCCAACTTACTGTGCTGTAGATTTAGTTGTAGCACTTTCATCATTTTTTTCTTTATTTTGTAAGTTGACAACCGTTACCGGTCTCACTTTTACCTCATTGATACCGATACAAAGCTTATACCCTCTAGATGGAAGCAGAGCCATCGTTTCATGGTTGAGCATGAGAATAGCTTCCTGGCCTGTTTTGGTAGGCTCTTCCATCTCCATGACCTGCCAATCGGCGTTCGGAAGGTCAGGATTGAGTCTTCTTAGGAAGTTCAATAGCCTTTCCTTCGTCATGCGCGGGCCCGGGATATTTATTCGGACTTTGGGTCTGGTGGGGAGGTCATTTTTTAAGGCTACTTTAAGGGTTGTCCCTTCAAGCAAGTCTTTCATTTCTTCAATCTTCGTTCTAAGCCAGTTAAGAGTGTATTCATCACGGCACGTGAGAATCTTAAACCCTTTGAACGTCGACAAAGGCCCGAATTTTGGCAAAGTGTTGGTAGAGGAGAGCACCTCGTCGCTTACGCGATCAAGCAACTTTTCCTCCACCTGAGCCCACTGCTCATCACTAAGCTTTCTATCCGAGCTCCCTTCATTGATAACGGCCACCTGAAGGCTCTCTTTTATCAAATCAGCTAGCGTGCCTGCATTATTTGCGGTCTTAGGCTTCTTATTTGCTGTGATCGGAGGGGGAGTCGAGTCATTGTGCCTGTTTCTTTTCCTATGACTACTTGGATCAGCGTTATCGACCCTTGAGTGTTTCGGACCACTGAAAGTAAGTCTTCCAGAGATCGTTCGCACCTGTGGGTTGCTGCCTTTCGTCGTCTGGGAAGAGGAGGCACCCTGGTCTTTAATTTCTTTGTTGCTGTCATCCGCTTTAGGTCAGAATGGGGGCTTGTTATTGGCCTCTAGTTTAGCTAGAAGCTTTTGGGCCCAGCTCAATCTTTTCCAATCTCGCAGATTTAGCTTCTTTGGGTCGCATTGGCCATACCTTCGTACGGCTCTCCTGGCATTCTCGATCCTTTTGTATTCCGGATCCTGTTTCCCTTCCTTGTTCTGCTTATTAGGATGCACCAGTTTCTCCTTGATCGGGTTTGGCCCATGCGGGCTTCGACCTTCGGAGGTGGTATGCAGCAAGGTGCTAGAACACCCTGCGCCATCCGCGCAGACTTCGGTTGGTACGCTGAATCCGGAACCTTTGGGAGTCGAGGTGACATTGGCACCCGACAATGTCAGGGTTTTGGCCAAAGATTCGCCTTGGGAGCTGTCCCATAGCAGGGTTTTCAGCCACCGTGACATCTGCGTCCGAGCTGTCTGAGCTGGCGAATGATTGATAGTCGTCTTCGAGGAGTGTATTCTCCTCGTCTGACGCCATCACTCCCTCGTCAGCCCCCACAGCCCCAACGTCAGAGTCAAGGAAGTCCATGAGATCCTTAGAAAGGACATCATCAACTTCATTGGCACCACTGCTAGGGTCAGGATTGCCGTCTTTGGCATTTTGTTGTTGTTTATGGATATTTTTTGTCACTGGCGACTTATCCTCTTTCGAGGCCAAGCCATCGCCGACAGCCGTGACTACTGCCGACTCTTGAGCGTATATCCCCACTCGAGTTTTATTTTCTTTGTACTGACTTTTATCCATATTTATTCATTAGATTAACATCTCTGTTTTGTTGTTGGTTTGCTTGGTTGCATGACACTGCAGCTGGGTTGCTGAAGGGTCAAACGTAAGCCCCCCCACCACGACAAGGTGAAACCTCGGGGGGGTCCTTAAGCAAAACTTAGTTAAATAAATGTATGTATATTTATTAAATTTTACTAAAAAACAAGTTCGACTCATTCTAAAATGTTTTCTAAATTCATGAAGCGTGTGTCTTAAAATTGTCACCACAAAATAATCCTGGTTCCTGGTAAGGGTTTCGTTATTCAGTATCTCAGGATCAAAATTTCATATGGGAGAGCTTGCAAGAAGGTCGTTTACCGCATAGAAAAAATTGTTAAATTAATACACAGTGTTAAAATTAAGTTTTTGCTCAAGTAGGTACGTAAGATTCATCTTCTTCGTCGTCCGTCGATATATTTAAGTTGACCATTTTCATTCATTCATTTTAAAAACTTTTATCACTTTGGTTGACAAATACTCGGATACTAAACTAAAGTATCTAGTATACCTGTCGGACTACCGGCCGAACGGTGCCAATGTTGAAAAATACCTCAGCATCGTATCACAAACTGCTCATAGTTGGCTGAGATAGTTGCACTTCATCACCAACATTTTGATCAAAGCTTCCCGAAGCCAGGAACTGAATCAAAATCATTACCCTCTCCGCAGTGTTAACATAGCGGGGTCTGTAATTGGAAGATAGTTTTTCACAATTATAATTGAATTTATAAATACCAATACATACGTAGAACATAGTGCCTTCTATTTTATTTCTTCGTCCAACTTCTGCATATTTCCCCAATGTGTATATGGGCGCCTGCTCTCTGTCTCTTCGTTATCACTATCAGAAACATCGTCGAGAGCCAATCGTCTTCTTCTTCCAAAAAGTTCTTGGCATTCTTATACATATGTGTGTATAATTTTTTAAACAAAGCTTTCCGATAGAAGATTTAATTTTGAATACAAATTTTAAGAGTTAAATTGTCGAATTCGGCTTAGTTTCCGAGTTATGCCAAACATATTGAATAATCCAGTGTGACCATTCTCTCAGAAACGCATGGGTGAATTTAGTAGCATTTTCGGTCTAGTCTATTTGTCAATGTCAATTTTTTTTTCGAATTTCACCGATTTGTTCAAAACTTTAAACTCGAAACCCATAGAACTAGTTCTTCGTTGAAACTAGTTTTAAATTGAGTCAATAATATAGCTGTACGCGATGATGAACTTAAAAGAAAATGTATCAAAAATAGAATATATTTTTAAAAGTTTTTTTCATAAAAAAAAAAAAAATGCCAAGTTGCCTAAACTATTTAGGCATTGACTAGCTAGACAGCTGCCCAAGCGTGTTGTAAAAAAAATCAAAAAAATAATACTGTATATGTCTCAAGTTTGACGAGACAACAGTACAAGAATAAACTGCAGAAGGTCGTTCGATTCTTGCACGTATCAACTCAAATCAGGATCAAGAAAATCTTGAAACTGGACGCATAGATGGGATCACTCAAAGGAAGCTGTTAGTTAAACAAAAAATAAAATAAATAAATTGGGTGGCGCAAGAGCTCGTGCAGAACCAGGGCCTAGTGTTGTTGGCAGGAAATTTAAAGAAAACCACTTTCGAAAAATACACTTTTTATTATTTCATTAATATTTATATTTAGCAACAAACACATGTACATAGAGGGGGCAAAGCCCCCTGCCATCCCCGAGAGTTTGTTGAACTTTATTAGCTTAATACAAACAAAAAACATTTACATCTAAGGTTTACAGATGTTTATTAGAGAGTGCGCGCGGAAGTGGGGGAATTGTGTGGTTAAGGTTGGTATAGAGAGAGGTTTTGAGAGTGTTTGGAGGAGTGGAAGTCGAAAGAATTTTGCATAGTGTTGGTAGTACCTAGCATACGGGTCATTGGTTCATTACTACCATGATTAGTACGGTTAAACTTGACACCAATAAATTACATCAATCTAAGATTTCTAGGGTTAATATGCAATTAATGTTTTTGGAGAGTCAATATTACCGGCTTAAATCTGATGAATGAATACCATGTCGGCAACTTTGCGACGTTTATCAAGAGATTGCAAATTAATAAGCTGAAGACGATCTTCATAGGGTGGGAGGTGAAGCGTATCAAGCCAGGGTAGCCTTGCCCGTGAAGTGCAAAATGAAGGAATCTTTGTTGGACATAAAACTATATAAAAGGGTGACCATACCTGGCTTGCATATTCAAGAAGGGGCCTAACAAATATGAGGTAGAGCGATTTCGTAACGTAGGGGTCTGAAAATTTTGTTGACCAGTGCTTAACCAAACCAAGTGCAGAGTTAGCTCTATTAATAGAAGTGGTAATGTGAGATCTGAAATTAAGTTCTTTATCACAAAGAACTCCTAAATCACCTAATAAGTCAACTACGGTAACTGCCTCATCGTTAATAAAGTATGTTTGAGCAAAGAGAGGAGAGCGTTCACGGGATTACATTAAAACTTGACACTTAAAGTGCCTCTACATTATCCCACAAAGTATTAACACATGTCAGAATAAAGTGGGAAGAAATTTCATACGACTGCCAAATTTGTGTGATGTAACTGACTTTCATATTTTCCTTCCACACTTGCATCAAAAATTAGTTTCACCATAACCTCAAACGCCCAAGTGGGATAGAAAGTGTGATGCTTTTAGAACCGATCCTAAATATTTTCATGTATTAACACATGTCAAATCGTGTCGGATGCGCTGTCAAGTTGTGTGTGATGAAATTTCATATTTTGTTTCCACACTATTATACATGATTTCTTCACACTTTTTTGACATGTGTTAATACTCAGTGGGATAGTGTGGAATGGCTATTACTAACGTTGAGCTCATGAAATTTCTCCTGGCACCATATAGAAAATTGTTTAGATCTTGTTGAAGAAGATACGAATCGGAAGGAGAGGAAAATGTACCTTTAAATTTTTTTATCATCAGCATAAACGAAAATCATAGAATCATTGATGATGATTTACTGGCTGAACAGAATGGAGACGGAGCTGCAACTGGAGCTGCAACTGGAATAGCTGTCAAAATGTTGAATACCCACAAATTCAATGATGCGAACAGAACACGACGCAACTGCAGACGGAGCTGCAGACGCAACTGGACAAGTTGGCCAACTTTTAACTTTTGCTTGCAGCTTTTTTGATGTTTCGAAATTGTGAGCAATACAGAGTGTTTACATGTGGGTTAAAGTAATTTTTAAACTCTTTTCAATGTCTCATAAAGACGTAAAGCAATTTTAGCTTCTTTTTCATCATTATTAATTTTTATTTTTGTTTTCATTTTTATTTTCGATACTAAAATGTCAGAAAGCTGTACAGCTGCATTGTGGGCGCGTAAAAAAATCACGTACGACACTTTTTGACAGCTATTCCAGTTGCAGCTGCAGCTCCAGTTGCAGCACTCTATTCTGTTCAGCCAGTTATAGTCAAAATGAAAATCAGAGGGCCGAGATGACTTCCCTGCGGAACACCGGAGGTTGCAAGGATAGGGTTAGATTCAATACCTCTAAAGAGGATTTTATATTGATGAGATATGATTGGATCCATGCAATTAAGGAGCGTGCAAAGCCAAGTGCCTTAAGTTTAAAGAGAATAAGGGTATGTGAGATTTTGTCAAAAGCTTTGCTTAGGTCGGTTGCGATGAAATCAACTTCTTTCACAGCTTCAATGGTGCATATATGTAGTACCAGAAAAAAAACCAACTATGTTGGTAGTAGTTGATCTACCACTAAGAAAACTATGTTGATTGGCAGAAAAAAATAAGTTTACAATGGAAAATCATAGTGTCGTAGACAATGCTTTCAAAAAGTTTAGGAATACACGACAATCGGGATAATGTAGGAATGTTTCCAACAAGAAGGAAATATCCATTGTGAGAATAAGAGCTGAAAAAGCGCTGTCAATGGCTGTAGTAGAGTTGTCGAGCAATTTTTTTAATATTATTGAAGGTAAGCCATCAGGACCACCAGTAGGTATATACTTAACCTTGAGTTTATTAATATTATCTTCAACGATAGAAGGAGGAATGACAATTGAAAAAAGTGAAGTTTGGGTACAGGTGGTAGAGGTGTTATCAGAAAATTATTGACTAAAAAATGGGGCATATAAGTTAGCGATTATTAAGGGATTGTCTCAACTAGTATTCAAATATGTTTGGAAAAGATGAGGGTTATTTATGGTTTGGGAAAAATGCCCTCAAACTCTTCCTAACAATCGAACCTGATGGAGCCTGTTGTGTTGGACCGATTTCTTGCCTGTAATGGAGAAAAAAATAAATACATCTGTAGTAGCTTGGGGTTCATCCATCTGCGTCCGCCCAATCAGACGGCTGTCCTACAACAGACTGATACCGACACGTCCGTTCAGCTAGACAGGCACTCCTAGACTGGCCTGGACACATCTGTTCAGTCCAGCGGATATCCTAAGACTGGCTGGGACACGTCCGCTCCTGTCGACGGATATTCTTCGACTGAAAGATAATATATTCTGTCAAGTCTAAATATTAAATTTACAAATCTTTACTGACAGCGACAGGTCACCACAACATCTTTGGTCATTCCTTCGCAAATAATTTCCCACACTCCATCGTTCGTTTTTCAGTTGGGTATCAAACAAATCACACTGCGACCACTCCCCGCTACGCACACTTACCCCGAACTCTAATGCTTAATCAATATGATAGAATATGAAGAAAATTTGAGCTTGAACTTTTAACTTGAATTACTTAATCAATAATCATAAATATATATTTTTTTTCTATTTCTCCAAATTTCAGTTTCACTTCAGTGAGCGCACCTCACTTCCGAAAACAAAAGTGAACGAAATCAAATTTAATGCGAAATTATAGCTGCATCATATTATTTCCGTGTTTTCGCTTGTTTTCTTCGGACCACTTCAGTGCCCCTCCGGGAATTATAGTTCTTCCCAAAGGCTCTCCCAAACCAAATCGAAACTTTGGAAACGACAAGGAAACTTGAACCTGTCAAGATAAATTTACATGGCGATAAATGAGTACAAACACACTGACGCGGTGTGACGTCATGCTCATGACTCGTCATAATAACAACACGAGCGAAAGTTTCCACGAATTAAAAAAAAAAAAACGTTTTAGTACATTTACTACATAAAATTTCTAATCATGTACAGTTTTGTATCTTATATTAATAGATGTACAGTAAATTAGGAGTCATTGATATAAACGAAATATTACAACGTTAAAGAGTCAGTCAGTAAGTGTGAGTACATAATTTGAATAGGAAGCGGAAAATAAACAAAAGGTTTAATAAACGATCCTTTATCTGACAATCAGATACGCCCCTCCAATTAATTAATTTTATAATAAATTCCATTTCTGACATTTTGTGTGTTTCCTTTATTTTATTTATCTTATATACCTACTTTACGTAGATACATATGTACGCACATATAATATATATTATATTGTGTAATGAATACCCAATTTTAACTGACATAGTAAAAGGTAGCAACAAATTAAATTCACCTCCTACAAAGTCGACAATAAAACTCCATCAGACTCCAAACAAGGGAGTTGGCGCAGGTTTCACGTGAAAAGGCAGCAAACTGCCACTTCAACATCGATAAAATTAAATTAACTCCTGGATCTCGTTTCACGCCACCACCACAGTTTTAAACATGATCTTTATATACATACACACATACCTACAAAATACGAATACGAAACAAAAAGATTAATTAAAAGGGTCCTGGACCGTGCGTCTGATGGAAAAAAATGATTTATTTTTACCAAATTTTCTGCCGAAAAGAATAAGTTAGTTAGAGGTATTTATAAATTAGCTAAACGCCAGTTGATGGTCTAAATATCTCATTTCCCCCATCTTACAGTGGTTTCGGTTGAATGGAGAGGGAGTCATAATAAAATATTATCTGAACCATCGAGGCACTGATTTTGATAAAACTTTTAGGTTATTATAAAAATAAGTATACAAAGTCGTCAGTCGTCACAGTAAATTTCCTACTACTGAAACTTTTACTCTTTTAAAAAGATGATATAATTCGAAATATGTTTTGCGGCGGTATTGAGCCATAATCTATTATAAAGAGTCAACAATAAATACTTAAAATTGAAATATTTTTTCTTCATTTTTTCCATATACATAGGTGAAACCACTGTTTATCTGCGCAGAGGGCACGCAAGTCTATTGCATGTCTACAACATTCGTTCGATAGTATGTATAATATGGGAGTTACTCTAATTGGTATTTAGAAAAGATTACAGGTACGGAAAACCTAGGGAGGGGGGGGTGAGGGGTTACTGCATCTGATGAACTATGTGATGACATAATTTATTCTTAGAACAATACCGTGCAGCATTTTTGGAAGAATCTTTATTAAACTACATATCCATATCCATATCTCATGAAAAGCTGGTATCATGGATTCTTCGTAACTTTCCTATTTATAAAACGACGATAAACTGCAATTTAGCTCTTATGTATACGTCTGCTAACTTGTAATAATTATTTATAAATGTTTAACAGACCCAAAACATACACACGTGACACGCATATACAGGAGATAACCATTCTTGAACTCGGTTTATGATTTTCTTAAAGGAGGATTTAGATAGAGATACCTAAATAAGAAGGAAAACTATCGAAAAGACCCATCTACAAAATTGGTAATAAAGAAATTTTAAATTCATAATGGAGATTGTGTGTCGTATTCATTTCAATGAAAAATTTCTTACATATGTGGGGTCCTCTGTATCTCTCGACTGATACCGAGGAATCTACGCCCCTGGCCCAACGATTGGTATCGTATATGAAACACTTAGCTTTCATTTGAGACCCCATTTATAGAAATTCCTAATGCGATAGCTAGCTTGAAACGCTTGACCAACCAGTTTTCCAATTGCTTTGTAAATGTTTGGAATTAAGCTATCCATTGGCATTCAGTTTTTCAAAAGCCGCATGAGATAAATTGGCAATCTTACGGTCACCTCTGAGGCTATAAGGAAATCGAAAATAAAATTGAAATGGAGCTGAAAGAGAGGCTTTAAACTCAACGAAAAACTTCGTATAATAAAAGAACAGAATTATATTTAGAAACCCCTTCTCTAGCTTTTTATAAAAATGTTTCTTTACTTTTTGTATATGCCCCTTCAAAATTGTAAAATCCTAGATCCGTACCTGTGCTTAAGTTTTATTATAAATTTGCTATTCAGTTAGTAATTCAATTCTCACTGGTCACTTTTCGACTCACCTGGGACTCACCTTGGCAATTTATCCTAATCGAATCTGCTTCATGGGTATCGCAATGATTTGTATTTTAATTTCAGTTTGAGGTGTTTCTCTTTTGTGATGTTTTTTTGTTAAGCTTATGGATACAACCCGGTTGACCGCTCAGTTGGTGGATACGCCTCCAGATTTTGGGCACATAATTCAAATTTCATTAATAACATGCTGCAGTGATTGACGGTGCACCATATATTTACATATTTAATTTGTTCTTAATTTGATTTTATTTTATGTTGAGTTATGTGTTAGGGGCGCGGATGACGGAATGAAAAATATTTTCTTGTTATGAGATTTAGTTTTTGTATAGGAACCCGATGCTGGATGTTTTCTTTCGTTATCATCAAGAAGATTGGTTAAATAATTATTAGACAAAAAAGAACTGGCCTTTCATCCCGGTGGTCTCCGTTGGAAACATCGGTTGAGTTAGTCGCTTTATCAATTTAATACCTAATTATTTTGTTTTGTTTTATTCAGTTCATCTACTTATTCTATTTACCTACTTCAAAAATATGGCGGGCAGTGGATCCTTTCGTTTTGCCTATGAATCATTAGGTGTGTTTTATTGGAAAAGCTATCCGCAGCACAGTGAAATTTTATATGAATTACAAAAACAGCATCGGCAGCAAAATCGCTGCCGATAAAAGTTAAAGTAGAATCCCGCTGCCGATAAACTTTTGACGTTTGTTCGAGTATCGAACTCAATTGAATAGAATTTTTGTGTGTCGTCATTGGTACGACTGGTACTTTTATGTGTCTCGAATTCTCGATGGCTATGTTCGTAGAGTATAATTATGTTGAATGAATGGCCCTGTTTAGACTGTAACTTTTCACTTCGTCAAGACGATGTTTTTGTAGAAGAAATCGGTGAAGAGAAAATTTCACCCATAAATTTACGTCATGGTGGCGTAGTGAGCAATTACAGTCTAAACAGGGTCGTTTGTAAGTGCATGGTTGTTTTGTTTTACCTTTTCGACAAAATGAAAAAATGATCCTATCCTGTGCTATGCTAAAAAAAAAACGCTGCCTTAAATTAGTTTAAAGTGCAAAATTTAGCATTTTTATTTATAAGTGACAAACAAGATATATTCTGCCGACTGTCAAACGATAATTCGCAAACCACAACATCAAGACGCATTTCACAAAGCATTTTTCGTCACATTTTCTTCTATAGGCAACCAAACAAATTACTCAAGGGAATGGAAGGTCAAAATTCACGATCATTCCCATTTCAAAATTCACTATTCGCAGCTCATATGAAAAGCTCTTTTTGTAAACCTTTGGACCAGTTTGTATAGACATGGTTCAAATTTTGATCCGATGCTCAGCAATTTTAAGTCACTGCTTTTGGTGGAAAGGCTACTTGTATAAACGTGGTTCAAGCTTTGATGCGTGATTCAATTATTTTAGCTCACTGATTTCGGCAGTTTAACTGAGGTTCAACAAGGGTCAAGCTTGAAATTGTTATTACAACATACTTGAACCTTGGAATCATCGTTGCACTTCAGTAGATCCGATAATATCGATGAGTCACAAATGCTGAACCATGGATCAAATATTGAACCAGTTAATACAGCTGAAACTAACTGAAGTTCAAGAAAGGTTCAGGCTTATTTGGCTACTAATGTACTCAGTTAATCCGGTAAAATTGGTGAGTTTAAAAATTTCCATTGGAAAACTAGGTAAATGCATTAAAATTAGCCATACAATCATGTCCTTATTGTAATTTATAAAATTATCGCTAATAAAGTCATCTACTCCGTGTGTATTGAGTCTGTTATTATACGACGACTTTTGAGTCATGACTTTTTTCAAAATTAAATGAGGGCAATTGAGAAAACAAAATTTGATTTCACTTTCACAATACTAAATTTCGAAAAATCTCAACTAAAAAGTCTTCGTGTAATAGCAGACTAAATCATGACTTTTTTACTTTGACCATATTCTACCAACACACCCCTACCCCTTTTCTTTTCGTTTATAGCTCCAAAATCAATTTTTGTATCTGAAAATGGCAAAAAGAAAAAAGGGACACAAACATTTGATTGAAAACATTAATTATATAAATATATATGTAGTTATATTTCCCATTTAACTTGCAAATATGCTAGTTTTTGTTAATAATTTTGGTTTATTTCTACTTTTAACTTTCACTAAATTCACTTTTATGTCGTGACAGCTGTTCAGGCGTACCATATTGCAAATACAAAAATATAGGCCGCTGCGGATGCGTTTTTATGGAAATTTCTCACTGTACTATATATTAAATCCCAAAAAAACACGCCTATTATGTGTTCGGAAAAACAAATGGATTCTCAATCCGCCATTTTTTGACGTTTTCAATTGGTGTGCGGATGTGTAGAGCTTTAATTTTTATAAAATTATCTAAAAAATATTTCTAATAAAAAATAATTAGGTATAAGATTGCGGTGTGAAGTTTCTGGGTTTCAAAATCAAATATTAAGGGGAAAAACAAGGAAAACAAATTTCTTATTTTTCAATTCCGAAAAATGAATAATTGTTTAAAAAGTGGGAAGCATTTTGCGACGGATATGATAATATCTTGCCAAAGAACGCAAGAAATTTTGAAAAGCATAGGCAAGTTCCACAGAGCTTAAATATCCTTTGCATAGATTGAACTTATATATATGTAGAGTACAAACATATGTAGGTATATAATTAAACATTATAATTTTGTTGTGAAGCTACAAGACCGAGTCACGAGAAATTTATAACGGAGCCCTTTTGAATATTTTCACACAAACTAAACTGAAACAAACATTTCCGTCTCAATTTAATATTTTGCACTTATTCAACTCTGCATAAGTAAAACTACCATTGAACAATGTTGTTTTTGTAATACATGTTAAAAGATAATCTCAACCCAGACCCGGAGATGCATACATAGTAAAGCGTAGCTATTTATTAACAAAATTTAAGAAAATCAATTAAAAGATATGAAACAGACGAAGAAGAGCTAGCACGTGAAACGGAAAAGTCCTCAAAGAAACGATTAAGTAAAAGACGGTGTTCATACCAGCTTCACGTGAGGCGACTCATTTTGACGTCTCTCTTTTTTATCTCATTACTATCTATTCGAAGGAAAGAGATGGCGAGGTGAGGCAGAAGTTTTTAAATTTTTTGAAAATTTCTGCCTCACCTCTCCATCTCTTTCTTTTCAATAAATAAGAATGAGATACAAAAGAGAGACGTCAAAATGAGTCGCCTCACGTGAAGCTGGTATGAACACCGTCAAAAGCGTAAAGCTGGCTCTTCACCTGAGGCAGCCTCGTCCTTTGAAATAATAGTCTCACCAAAACATGCGACAGTAAAAGAAAAACCTGTTAAGGAGCGACCCCCGCCACCGATAAATGTTATCGGTATTGCGGAGTATAACAAGTTGCAAACCATATTAAAGGCATTACTACCATCGTCCTTTAAAGTTATTTCGCTCAATAACAACAAATGGAAAGTATGTGTGAAAGACCCTGAAAGTTATCGTCTTCTTTCGGGAAAACTAAACGAAGAAAAAGTAGAATGGTATACCTATGAAAATAAGTCAGAAAGACCCTTACGTGTTGTGGCGAGAGGTTTACACGCATCATTTTCAAAAGACGATACCATTAGTGATCTAAAAGAGCGCAACTTCAATATCTTAGATGCAATGAACATTGTCAAAAGAGAGAAACAGAAAAAAGAGGGCGAAACGACAGTGGTACAACGTGGCCTTCCACTATTTATACTGTCGTTCGATAAGACTGAAAAACTATGAAATTTATAAAATTAAAACAATTTTAAACATCGTAGTCCAGATCGAACCTCTAAGAAAGAGCACAAGGTTAGTCCCTCAGTGTAAACGCTGCCAAGAATTCAATCACACCCAAACCTATTGCAAAAAAGAGCCAAGGTGTGTAAAATGTGCCGGAAAACATCTAACCGCTGACTGCAACGGTAAAAGTGAAAGTCCACCAACGTGTATTAATCGTAATGGAAATCACCCGGCAAACTATAGGGGCTGCGAAGTAGCTAAAGAATTGCAAAAGCGAAGATCAAAATCTGCCCAAACGCAAAGAAAACCACCAAACTAATTAAAAACGGAACTCCCAAGACTTTTAAATCAGGGAAAGCTTTAAATCAGGAAAAGAAAACAGTGTCAAAACCTTCGGACAAAATATCAAAGCAAGGTAATACAGAAACATATGCCCAAATAGCGGCCAAAAATATACCTGTTAATAATGGGAAAAGGTCGAAATCCCGCCAATTAAAATTACTAATTATGTACACGAATCCCGCCAGTCAAAATCCCGCCGATCGAAATCCCGCCGCAAGAATCCCGCCAGTAGCCTGCTACTATTTTGCGGGATTTTCAATACTTTTTTAAAATAATCCCAACTTTTTAGATACTTTTTCATACTTTTCAAACAATATTTTATTTTAAATAGTGAATTTATTTTTATTGAAAAAAAAGTATATAAGCAGTTGTGTAATGGCAATTTGGCATTTATGTATCTTCAGTTTTTCTTAGAACTCCGTAGAGGTAAGACCTCGAGGTAATTAGAGAGATAGAAATAGGATTTTATTTTGGTTTTGTGTGGACGGGTGACAATGACAACGGGATCTGGGCATAGGTGGGTCTGGATCTGGACGGAGGTGGGTCTGGATCTGGACATAGGTGGGTCTGGATTCTGGACAGAGGTGGGAATTTTTTTCGGTTTGGGTGATGGGGAACGGTAGTCTAAAAGAAGACAGAGGTGGGTCTGGATCTGGACAGAGTGTGGGTCTGGATTCTGGAAGCAGGTGGGATTTTTTTTTTTTTTTTTTTTTTTTTTTTAAATTATATAGAAATATAAACTTTTTGGAATTATTTTTTTGAAAAATATAAAAAAAACAAGATTTTTTGAAGAAAATTTCAATGAAAAATTAAACTTTTCCCAATTTTTTTTTTCGGTTTTTAATTTTTCTTCGAAATATGAATGATAGGTACAGTTGCTCAAGAAAACTTGACATTGGCGCTCAATTGATGCATCGCATTATACGAAAATTCGACTTATATCTTTAAAAGCGATTTGCGGCTAAACTAAGCGTCCTAGAGGCATCAAAGTTTACATCTTTAAACTTGATTTGCGGCTAAACTATCCGTCCAAGCGACTTTAAATGCAAAAGAAACTTTACATACACCCAACCTCGCACCCACCCCAAATCCTAAAATGAGCCCAAGCAGGGGGGTTGCAGGGGGGCAGCATGCCCCCCCCATACATACCTCACTGTTTATTCGCGTTTATTTTCCACCCAAGGCAGTGTTTCTCAAGAAAACTTGACACTGGCGCTGAATTGATGCATCGAATCATACGAAAAATCATTTTTTATCTTTAAACGCGATTTGCGGCTAAACTAAGCGTCCTAGAGGCATCAAAGTTTACATCTTTAAACTTGATTTGCGGCTAAACTATCCGTCCAAGCGACTTTAAATGCAAGAGAAACTTTACATACACCCAACCTCGCACCCACCCCAAATCCTAAAATGAGCCCAAGCAGGGGGGTTGCAGGGGGGCAGCATGCCCCCCCATACATACCTCACTGTTTATTCGCGTTTATTTTCCACCGAAGGCAGTGTTTCTCAAGAAAACTTGACACTGGCGCTGAATTGATGCATCGAATCATACGAAAAATCAAATTTTATCTTAAAACGCGATTTGCGGCTAAACTAAGCGTCCTAGAGGCATCAAAGTTTGCATCTTTAAACTTGATTTGCGGCTAAACTATCCGTTCAAGCGACTTTAAATGCAAAAGGAACTTTCTATACACCCAACCTCGCACCCACCCCAAACCCAGAATGAGCCCAAGCAGGGGGGTTGCAGGGGGGCAGCATGCCCCCCCATACATACATCACTGTTTATTCGCGTTTATTTTCCACCGAAGGCAGTGTTTCTCAAGAAAACTTGACACTGGCGCTGAATTGATGCATCGAATCATACGAAAAATCAACTTTTATCTTTAAACGCGATTTGCGGCTAAACTAAGCGTCCTAGAGGCATCAAATTTTACATCTTTAAACTTGATTTGCGGCTAAACTATCCGTCCAAGCGACTTTAAATGCAAAAGAAACTTTACATACACCCAACCTCGCACCCACCCCAAATCCTAAAATGAGCCCAAGCAGGGGGGTTGCAGGGGGGCAGCATGCCCCCCCATACATACATCAATGTTTATTCGCGTTTATTTTCCACCCAAGGCAGTGTTTCTCAAGAAAACTTGACACTGGCGCTGAATTGATGCATCGAATCATACGAAAAATCAACTTTTATCTTTAAACGCGATTTGCGGCTAAACTAAGCGTCCTAGAGGCATCAAATTTTACATCTTTAAACTTGATTTGCGGCTAAACTATCCGTCCAAGCGACTTTAAATGCAAAAGAAACTTTACATACACCCAACCTCGCACCCACCCCAAATCCTAAAATGAGCCCAAGCAGGGGGGTTGCAGGGGGGCAGCATGCCCCCCCCATACATACCTCACTGTTTATTCGCGTTTATTTTCCACCCAAGGCAGTGTTTCTCAAGAAAACTTGACACTGGCGCTGAATTGATGCATCGAATCATACGAAAAATCAACTTTTATCTTTAAACGCGATTTGCGGCTAAACTAAGCGTCCTAGAGGCATCAAAGTTTACATCTTTAAACTTGATTTGCGGCTAAACTATCCGTCCAAGCGACTTTAAATGCAAGAGAAACTTTACATACACCCAACCTCGCACCCACCCCAAATCCTAAAATGAGCCCAAGCAGGGGGGTTGCAGGGGGGCAGCATGCCCCCCCATACATACCTCACTGTTTATTCGCGTTTATTTTCCACCGAAGGCAGTGTTTCTCAAGAAAACTTGACACTGGCGCTGAATTGATGCATCGAATCATACGAAAAATCAAATTTTATCTTTAAACGCGATTTGCGGCTAAACTAAGCGTCCTAGAGGCATCAAAGTTTGCATCTTTAAACTTGATTTGCGGCTAAACTATCCGTTCAAGCGACTTTAAATGCAAAAGGAACTTTCTATACACCCAACCTCGCACCCACCCCAAACCCAGAATGAGCCCAAGCAGGGGGGTTGCAGGGGGGCAGCATGCCCCCCCCATACATACCTCACTGTTTATTCGCGTTTATTTTCCACCCAAGGCAGTGTTTCTCAAGAAAACTTGACACTGGCGCTGAATTGATGCATCGAATCATACGAAAAATCAACTTTTATCTTTAAACGCGATTTGCGGCTAAACTAAGCGTCCTAGAGGCATCAAAGTTTGCATCTTTAAACTTGATTTGCGGCTAAACTATACGTCCAAGCGACTTTAAATGCAGGAGAAACTTTACATACACCCAACCTCGCACCCACCCAAATCCTATAATGAGCCCAAGCAGGGGGGTTGCAGGGGGGCAGCATGCCCCCCCATACATACATCAATGTTTATTCGCGTTTATTTTCCACCCAAGGCAGTGTTTCTCAAGAAAACTTGACACTGGCGCTGAATTGATGCATCGAATCATACGAAAAATCAACTTTTATCTTTAAACGCGATTTGCGGCTAAACTAAGCGTCCTAGAGGCATCAAATTTTACATCTTTAAACTTGATTTGCGGCTAAACTATCCGTCCAAGCGACTTTAAATGCAAAAGAAACTTTACATACACCCAACCTCGCACCCACCCCAAATCCTATAATGAGCTCAAGCAGGGGGGTTGCAGGGGGGTTGCAGGGGGGCAGCATGCCCCCCCGATACATACCTCACTGTTTATTCGCGTTTATTTTCCACCGAAGGCAGTGTTTCTCAAGAAAACTTGACACTGGCGCTGAATTGATGCATCGAATCATACGAAAAATCAACTTTTATCTTTAAATGCGATTTGCGTCTAAACTAAGCGTCCTAGAGGCATCAAATTTTACATCTTTAAACTTGATTTGCGGCTAAACTATCCGTCCAAGCGACTTTAAATGCAAAAGAAACTTTACATACACCCAACCTCGCACCCACCCCAAATCCTATAATGAGCCCAAGCAGGGTGGTTGCAGGGGGGCAGCATGCCCCCCCATACATACCTCACTGTTTATTCGCGTTTATTTTTCACCCAAGGCAGTGTTTCTCAAGAAAACTTGACACTGGCGCTGAATTGATGCATCGAATCAAACGAAAAATCAACTTTTACCTTTAAACGCGATTTGCGGCTAAACTAAGCGTCCTAGAGGCATCAAAGTTTACATCTTTAAACTTGATTTGCGGCTTAACTAAGCGTCCTAGCGACTTATAAAATGCATATTCGTGATCTTGGAATGTGCCCGTTCCCAAAAATCAGAATAAAATTGGTAAAAAGTTTTTCCAAAACTTTCAAAAAAATATTTTCAGTTTTTTCGGCTAAGCCTTAGCGATTTTTGTTGTCTTTTTTATTTTTTTTTCGAATTGTGTGTGAATGATATTTTTTTCTTTAAAAGGAACTTTGCATACACCCAACCTCGCACCCACCCCAAATCCTATAATGGCATGCCTATAATGGCATGTCCTCCCATACACACCTCGGTGTTTATTCGTGTGTATTTGCCATCCTCAACTAATGCATCGCATTATACGAAAAAATCGACTTCAATCTTTAAACGCAATTTGCAAATTGCATAGGAAACAAAAATATTAATGAGCTGTCGCATAGTAGTAGAAACGGCGGGATTTTGATCGGCGGGATTTTGATCGGCGGGATTTTGATCGGCGGGATTTTGATTTTCGGGATTTTGATTTCCGGGATTTTGAAAAACGGGATTTTGATACGCGGGATTTCGACATACGGGATTTTGATTCGCGGGATTTCGACCCCAACCCGTTAATAATGATACTGAAACAGATCCGGTTTCAAAAGTCTTTTCAATAATTCTTTCGAAACTTGAAGAACAATGTGAAACAAATAAACTTATCTTTGATAGGTTAAGTAAGCTCGAAAATTGTTTTCGACCCAAACCTCTTTCAAAAAATATATGATGGAAAAACTTAAAATTCTTACATGGAATGCCAACGGATTATGGCAAAAACTAGGAGAATTAGAGATTTTTATGCAGGAAAATGATATCGACATATGTTTGATATCTGAAACGCATGCAAAAAATGAATCAAATCTTAAAATCCACGGGTTTCATGACTACCACGCTGTTCATCCGTCAAACAAAGCAAGAAGTGGATCATCGTTATATATAAAAGAGTGCATTGAACACTCAATAGGCTTGAAAATAGAGGTGGAATCAATGCAATTGAGAAGTGTTCAGGTTAGAACTAAAAATATTTTTCTCAATGTCTCTTCAATATATTGCCCTCCACGTTGCAAAATTGATAAGAGTGAATTTACGACACTGATAAAGTCACTAGGTCCAAACTTCATTGTTGGTGGTGACTTTAATGCAAAACACACCTTCTGGGCCTCAAGATGCATATCTCAAAAAGGTCGAATGCTATATGAGGCAGGAATGGAAAATAATTGCTATTTTCATTCAACTGGAAAGCCAACTTACTGGCCAACTGATCCGTCAAAAATACCTGACCTAATCGATTTATTTATGGTAAAAGGAATACCCTCTAACTATGTTGAAATTACAGAGAGCTTTGATCTCTTCTCGGATCATTCTGCCGTCATACTCAATACGAGCGAAAGTCTTATACAAATTGAAAAACCACCCAGGTTAACAAACGGTAAAACCAACTGGGATGGATTTAAGAAAGATATCGAGGACAGCGTTGAATTAAGAATATCATTACAAACGTCTCTCGAACTTGAAGACGCAGTAGATACCTTTGTTGATATGATACAAAAGGCCGCATGGAATAACACACCCTATCAAAGGGAAATGCCGCGCCGCAAACATATAAAATATCCGCAAGAAATAAAAGATTTAGTGAAAGAGAAAAGAAAAGCACGCAAGAAATGGCAGCGAACCCGTGCTCCTCAACACAAAGCTAATTTAAATCGATTGTGTAATTTGCTTAAAACGAGAATATCAGATTTCAAAAACGGTGAAGTTGAAAATTACCTCGAAAATCTGACAGCAGGAAAAGATTCTAATTACTCACTTTGGAGAGCTATAAAAGTAACAAAAAGACCAAAGCTTCCAGCGCCTCCTATTAAGAAAGGCCAAAATGAATGGGCTAAAAGTGACAAAGAAAAAGCTATGGTATTCGCCGATTACCTGGAGGAAACATTTAAGCCTTTCGATGGACAAGTACTCAACGAAAATTTTAATATGAATTTAACATCAAATGACAGCTACATAATTAGAAATTCTACACTTGCCGAGTTAAAAAGAGAAATAAAGAAGCTTAAGTCAAATAAAGCTCCAGGTTATGACTTAATCACGGCAGAAATTCTAAAAATGCTTCCTCGTAAAGGTTTGATCAACCTTCTTTATATAATAAATGCCGCCCTTAGGTAAGAATATGTTCCGAGCCAATGGAAAGTTGCGGAAGTAATAATGGTTTTGAAACCTGGCAAACCATCTCATGAAAAGAAGTCTTACAGACCGATTTCGCTTCTTCCTGTAATATCAAAAGTTTTTGAAAGAATACTACTCCTTCGCCTGCAGCCGATAATAGAAGAAAAACAATTAATACCTGAACATCAGTTCGGATTTAGAAGAAAGCATTCGACCATTGATCAAGTGCATAGGATAACCGACGTAATTGAGAGAGCTCTTAAGGAAAAGAAAATCTGTTCGACGGTCTTTTGATGTGTCGCAAGCGTTTGACAAGGTGTGGCACGAAGGCCTCAAATTCAAATTACGACAAGTTCTGCCTGAAGGACTTTATAAAATTCTTAACGAATATCTAGAAAACAGACTTTTTCGTGTAAGACACGGAAATGAATATTCTAATTTCAAAGAAATAGTGGCTGGGGTACCGCAAGGTAGTGTTTTAGGTCCAATTCTGTACCTTCTATTTACACGTGATATACCTCAAACAGAAGACACTATCGTAGCAACGTTTGCTGATGATACTGCAATACTAGCAGTAGGCAAAACGATTAACGAAGCTACGATTAAATTTCAAAATGCTCTTAATAATGTTAATGAGTGGACAAAAACATGGCGAATACCGCTCAATGAACAAAAGTCAGTCCACGTGGACTTTACGTATAAAAAAATAAATAGATTGCCCGTCTTTCTTAATACCGGTCATGTACCATTTGCGAATGAGGCAAAATATCTGGGAATGACTCTAGACGCGAAATTAAAATGGAAGCCGCACGTAAAAAAGAAATGCGAAGAATTAAAAAGTAAATTAAGAGATTATGAACTGGCTACTCGGTAAATATTCCAAGCTTAGTATTGATAATAATTTGATTTTATACAGGCAGGTACTTAAACCTGTCTGGACTTATGGTATACAACTCTGGGGTTGTACCTGCGATACAAATTTAAATATCTTACAAACGTTTGAAAATAAATTGCTTAGGTCATTTGTAAATGCACCATGGTATATAAGAAACGAAGATCTTCACAGGGATCTCGGGATTCCTACGGTTCGAGACGAAATTGAGAGTTTCGCACGAAAACATAGAAATCGGCTATTAGATCACGCTAATCCAACGATTATTGACATTCTTGACGAGTCGAATTTAGTACGCCGTCTGCAAAGAACAAAACCTTCCGACTTGGTGCGGTGAACACAAAACCGCTTTAAAATTGCGGAACAAGCAGAAACTTTCACCGGAAAGTTACCTGCAACACGTTACTTAACTTCGTTAAAAATAAATTGCTAGATAAGTTTCAACTTAGTTGCAATCGGGAAGTGGAGGTGGTTTTAGTGATTTCAAAAACGGTAGTAAGAATCTCACACTTCTATGAGCACGCGTTTTCCGGTCCTCATAGAGCCTGATGCAGGTTTTGCACCTACCCACGGACAAAAAAAAAAAATTAAAAGAGACCAAATTCGTATTCGTACATGATGGTAACTATAACTATGGTAAAAACAACCAAATTAACAATATTTTAATATTTTGTGGCATAGCCCCTATTTTGTATTACTTGATTCAGATTAAGTAGGTACAAGTTCCCCAGTTGTATCTTCAGAAATTGCATCCCATTCTTGCACTAAAATTTTGTTTAGTTCTCTTGCATTTCATATTGTATATTTACGTAGCAGCTGATTTAAATGGTCCCATTAATTTTCTATAGGGTTAATATCAGGTAACTTGGGTGGAGTTTCATTACCTTGGGGTAGTTATTATATTGAAGCCACATCAGCGTATTAAAAGCTGTATGCTTTGGACCATTATCTTGCTGGAAGAAAAAACATTTTTTAGACTCAATTTTTCTTTAAAATATCAATGTACATCCTGTGGTCCATTATTCCATCAATATTATGCAGCTCACCTACTCTCTACTCCAGCTGCCGAGAAACAACCCCAAACCATAACTCAGCCTCCTCTATATTTCACGTTCGCAACTGTGTTTTTTGGAAGGAGCTCCGTATTTAGTTTCGCCAAACCATTTGCCGTCCATCTGATCTGAACCGATATTGAACTTTGACTCAGCGGTAAAAACTATATTTTTCAAAAATTCAAAATCCTTGAATTTATGCTCCTTTGCAAAATTTAAACACTTAACTCTGTTTACAGAACTTATAAACTTTTTTTTCCGGACAACTCTACCATTATATCAGCTCACCTGTATGCAGTTCCTTAAAGCTTCTCTACAAAAGACTTTCTGTAGGTCCTGGCGGATCTTTTCTGCAAGTTTTGGGGCACTCGTTCGGGGATTTTTTCTTAATTTCGCGAATGATAACACGTTTATCGTAGGTGTTGAAAGTTGCTTGACCGGCGTCTCTCTCTTTGTTCTCAATCCGATTTTCAATCTTATACCTCTGAAAAATGAACTATAGTTTGGATCGTTGATGATCGTGGTCTGTTCACCAAGTAAGTTATATTTTGTGCAAAAATATGAGAAAGCTGGTCTTACTATTAATGACGAAATGTAATGTTTTCGAAAAGGTATTTGTATTATGGTGTAATTTGGGAAAAATTGTATACTTTTCTTATATATATTATATATATTATATTACAAATACATATGTTATGTAGGTACATTGTAACTGGCTGAACAGAATAGTGTGCTGCAACTGTAGCTGCAGCTACAACTGGAATAGCTGTCAAAAAGTGTCGTACGTGATTTTTTTTACGCACCCACAATGCACAGCTTTATGACATTTTAGTATCGAAAATAAAAATGAAAACAAAAATTAAAATGAATAATGATGAAAAAGAAGTTAAAATTGCTTTACGTCTTCATGAGTGATTGAAAAGAGTTTAAAAATCACTTTAACCCACATGTAAACACTTCATTTTGTTCGCAATTTTGAATCGGCAAAAAAGCTGTTGGCCAACTTGTCCAGCTGCGTCTGCAGCTCCGTCTACAGTTGCGTCATGTTCTGTTCGCATCATTGAATTTATGTGTATTCAACATTTTGACAGCTATTCCAGTTGCAGCTCCAGTTGCAGCTCCGTCTCCATTCTGTTCAGCCAGTAAAACATACATTTATTTTGATTGCAGAACCAAAGCAAAACCTCTCACATTGCGGTTTGAAATTTGCCTTCACCAACACCAATAACTAATTTTAATTTTGTTAATGTATTACTATTTTATTATGCATGTGTTAGATTGCCTTGTTTTACTAACCACTAACACATGCACTTATGATGAGCCTCTGATTGTAGGTTGCAGCTTGCTCTAAGCTCACTAAAGCCTAGTTTACAGTTCCCGTGCGCAAAAAAAAATCTATGCAAATATTCTCGCATGTCAAAAATAATTGAGGTGAAATGTAAAATTAATTGTTTGCATGATTGGTTTACAGTTTCATGCAAAAAAAAAAAACTATGCTGCCATGGAATGTCATGCAAAACAATGGACCGGCAATTGATTTGCTAGCGAAAAAAAGTGTGGTGAATAAAATATTTTTTTTTTGATGGTCGGTTTATACTTCCGAAAAAAAATAATATATTCACCTCGAGGCATTTTTTGCATGCAAATGGTTTTCGCATCCAAAATTAATTATTTTCCATTTTTAGGCCTATAGTTTGTCAATTAAGGGTAAATTAATGACTCAATGGGTGGTTTAGGCCAAAGCAAACGTATTTCGCCTTGAATATTATTCAACTTGGTGCGCAGAATAGGTGGAAAATCGTTTTGAAAATTTTGATTTTTTTTCGCATCGGAACTGTAAACTATGCTTAAACTAAGAATCTGAAGTGTAAAAAAAAAAAAAAAAAAAAATAATAATATGAAACATTTTGGAGGCCATGGCGATTCAGCTTTGGTGGGTATTGCCGATTCAGCTCTTCCCACAGTTCAAACAAAACGCCTTCTTAAACGTGCGGTGCACGAAACAGGTCTGTCTTCTTACCAGCCAAAATTTTAACTCTTGGCGAGCAGTGTCGATTCAGCTTCACGCACAGTTCGTACAGAGACGTCTGCTACTGCTACAGCGTGTGGTACACAAAACAGGGTTGTCTTTTTAACAGCACCAGCGACTCAAGTTAATCTCTTGGCGGTCAGTACCATTTCAGTTCTAAGTTAAGTTAAGTTGGGTGGCGTAACAGCTCGTGGAGAACCAGGGCCTAGTGACTTACAACTCTCAACCATTCCTGTGTGCGTGTTGTTGGCAGGAATGGAGACGTCCAAAAAGTTAGCTCGCCAACATAGGCATAAATAATTAAAAATTTTATTAGAATTTTATGCTCTTTTTGTGCTATTTTTGTGTTGTTTTTGCGATTTTTGTGCTGTAATATATTTTTTTGTATGCAATGTTGTGCTACCTTAAATTTAAGCTAGCACAACTTTGTCATTTATTTACCGATTTTAATAAGAGCGGTGTCATTATTTTGTGCTCTTTGTGTGTTATATATCTGCATTCAAAAAAAAATTAATTGAAATGTTTTTTTTTTTTGTATGCAATGTTGTACCAACTTAAGTTGAAACAAGCACTACTTTGTCAACTATTAACCGATTGCAATGAGACTGCTTTCATAATTCTGTGCTCTTTTTGTGTTATTTATGTATGTTTAAGAAAATTAATTTTAATGTTTAGTTGTTTTTTAAATGCAATATTATGCCACCTTTTATTTAAGTAAGCACAACTTTAATTATGAACCTGTTCTAATAAAAGTCGTGTAGTTGAGCTTTGCAATAGTGAAATGAGGCCAAATTTCAACATTTGGCCCTATTTTACTTTGATAAAGTAAATAATGCCAAATCGATTTGTGAAATAAGACCAAATGTGACCTTTTTCACTTTACGAAAGCAACTGTATATTATTTATTAGAGAAACTGGTTTAACCGTGTATAGTACCTAACGTAAAAGAGCATTTTAATTTTAAGTTAATTCAATAGAAATTTTTGAAGATACCTTATTTAGGAAATTGTGAGTGTCACAACTCACTGCAAAGACTTAAGATTCTCCGCTATAAAATGCCTTCATATATGTAGAATTGAGAAAATTCGCGCGAATTTTTAATGTTCACACCCCAAATTGGGGTTGGGGTGGAAATTCTGGCTGGGTCAAAATTCTTTTTGCTAAATTCTGCCTTCAGAATTCTGCTTTTCAAAATTCTGCTTTCAAAATTCTACTTTTCAAAATTCTGCTTTTCAAAATTCTGATTTTCAAAATTCTGTTTTCCAAACCTTCTTTTTATTATTGGGTATTGGCAGAATATTGTAAAGCATTTTTCTCATACTTGTTTCATCATAAAATAGGGAAAAATTTCTTGTATTTATTGGTTTTTAGACTGCTCTTTTGTCTAAGACAATAATAAATTGTAGGTATGAGCATAGTTTACAGTTCCGTGTGCCTTAAAACAAAACTTTGTAAGCAATTTTGCACCTATTCTGTGCAAAACTTTTATAATATTCTAGACGAAAAATGTTTCCCTTGGCCTTAGCCACGCATTGAGTCATTAACTTACACTTAATTAATGAACTATAGGCCTAAAAATTTAAAACAATTATTTTTGGATGCAAACATCTTTTGCAGGCAAAAAAAAGCTGTAAACTGAATATATTTTTTTTTTAAGTGTAAACCAACCATAAAAAATACTTATTATTCACCACACTATTTTTCGCTAGCAAAACAATTGCCGGCAAATCGTTTTGCATGAAATTCCATGACAGCAGTGGTTTTATTTTGAATGAAACTGTTAACCAACAACCAATATAATTTTGTGTTCCACCTGAATCAAACTGTAAACTGGGCTTTACTCAACTTTTGCACTTACATTTACAGCTTCATTAACCCGTTAAAGAATAAAATAAAGTGAAATATAAGTTGTGCGAGGAAAGTTCGTTGTAGAAAAATATGTGCAGCAATCAAACATCATAAATAAATGACGAGAAAAAACAAAATCTCTTCCAGACTGGAAGAAATTATTGCACTGAAATTGTCTTACAATAAAGTTAAAAAATCACTTTTTTTCTTTTCCTTCTTTAAGAAAAACCAGAATAAGCAGAATTTGATTGTTTAAATTTTATAATCCAGGATTCTGAAAAACTGAATTTTGAAAAGCAGAATTTCGAAAGACAGAACTGAAAAAAAGCTGAATTTTGAAAAATAGAGTTTTCATGCAAAAAACAGAATTTTGAAAAGCAGAATTTTGAAACCAGAATTTTGACCCGCTCCCCCCAAACTGATCTTCCCTTGGGCAAAATTTTCTTCCGGTACGCTTTGCACGAATTTAGGGACATAATTAAGGACCTTATTTTAGAAGTAGATGATTTAAACTCATGAAAGTTTTTCAAAGCTCATTGTCACGCTTGTGACTGAAAAGGCAAAGAACTTGATATTAAAATCGAGAATAAATAGTTTTGTTCTAAAACACCGCTCCGAAATTGAAATTATTGTTGAAGCTACGTTTTCATGTTAAATAACGAAAGTCTCATTAGGCAAAATATTTAGTAGTACCGACCATAGAGCAGGATTTCTGTCCAAAATATAAAAAAACAGTTCGTTCAAGCACAGTTTTTAAAGCGCAATAAGGCCAAATTGATGTTACTTCCATTTAGCAAAGTGAAATAAGGCCAACTGTTGAACTTGGTCTTATTTCACTACTGCAAAGTGAAATAAGGCCAAATTTCCGAATTTAATCGGTCGAACCAAATTTATTTCAACTCGATGCTGAGCTTACAAGGAATACCTACTACACAAAATATGTAATGGGAAAATTTCAAAATTGTTTTTGTAACACTTTTTAAAGGCATGGTCAAACAGAGCGTGCAATCGGTTAATAATCTACAAAGTAGTGCTAGTTTCAACTTAAGGGGGTACAACATTGAATACAAAGAAACCATTTAAATCAATTTTTTTTAATGTAGATATATAACACATAAAGAGCATACAATTATGAAACCGGTATCATTGAAATCGATAAGTAATTGACAAAGTTGTGTTTTATTTAAGGTGACACAGAATTGCATACAAAAACAAAAAAAAACCTTAGAACCAATTTTTTTTAAATGCAGATAAATAACACACAAAGAGCACAAAATTATGACACTGCTCTTATTAAAATCGGTTAGTTATTGACAAAGTTGTGCTAGCTTAAATTTAAGGTAGCACAACATTGCAAACAAAAAAATATATTACAGCACAAAAATCGCGAAAACAACACAAAAATAGCACAAAAAGAGCATACAATTCTAATAAAGGTTTTAATTATTTATGCCTATGTTGGCGAGCTAACTTTTTGGACGTGAAATGGAGGGGACCTACAGTTGTTTGCCGAGTCCGAACGGCTAAATGAGAAGCACTTTTTCATGGCAAACATACTCTTGAAGGATTTGTCAGTACAAACATTTCTGTTTGTAGGTGTCAGTTCTACCCACAGTTCAAACAAAGACGTCTTCTACAGCTTGTCGTACACAAAACACACTGAATTTTTTTTCAGGCGATACCGATTCAGGTTTACACTAGCGATAAACTCAAAGCATGCTTCCATTAAAGCAAGTGGAGGCCTTCTTCGTAGCTATATTTTCATCGCTTGCCTTACAGCAAGGCGAAAAAAATATTTTGGCATTTCCAAATTTTATTTATTTAAGTGACTCTGTATTCTGTAACAAGCAGTAGTAACTCCATATTAATATATACATACCAGTTTTAAATTAGAGAGAGTTTTTCGAAAAACAATATCCAAATCCAGAAAGCTGTACTCCTCATAATAAGATAAATAAATTTGGTGGCGGAACAGCTCATGAAGAGCCAAGGCGTAGTGACTCTTAACAATTCCTGTGTGCGTGTTGTTGGCAGGATTATAGGGCACCCAACATTTTTTGCCGAGTCTGAACGGCTGGATGAGAAGCACTTATTTATGACAAATATAGTCTTGAAAGATTTTTGAGTTCCTCGCAAGAGGCACTACCTCGGGAAAAACAAATTTGTTTTTAGGTTTCATAATAAAATACATTAGGCGGGTAAATGGAGCTTGTTGAAGTCCCCTATTTTTTTCTCGAGCAGAAGAGGACATATCGAATGCCATAACTATTCATGCCGCAGGTCCTAGGGCATATCGCCTTCTTACAAGGGAAGGGCTTCCATTCCCGGCTATTGTGATCTTAAGAAAAAGGGCGCCAAAATAGAAATGTACCCGGGGTTAATCTATTAACCCCTGTGCCTTTTCTAACCATTGCGACCAGATAAACCTTGTCCGACCAGAAGTTTTTTAAATGTTTGGACATAAGCTATCGGTTGGCATCCTTTTTTTGCGTGGCCGCGATGAGATAGGTAATCTTATGGTCGGCTCCCGGACTATTATGGTCAAAATCAAAAGTCAAATTTTGAAACGCTATAACTTTTAGGGTTCATTAATAGCTAATTATTTAGATACTGAGATTGAGACTGCCTGAAAGTTTTAGACCTGACCAGAAATTTCTGTGTTTTTTGACACTGACACCTAGGGTCGCTCTGAACTCGTCCTGAAGTAGATCTAGGATTCTTGCTGGGGGGAGTTGAGGTTGAGGTAAAGAATAAATTGTCAAAGTGGCAGGTGGCTCCAAAGCATTTTTTTGTGGATTAACGTGCTGTAGGAAATTCTCATTTTTTTAAATAGAAATTCAAGGTATACAAATATTTACTTTAATAATAATAAATAGTAATAGAAAATGGAAGCTGTGGTTTCTATTCATTTTACAAGAAAATGTTGATTCTTGCTTATTTCACAATTGAGGACCCTTTTGTGTCTTTTGAAAACCGAAAAACACAGTTTTTTGGCAATTCTTGTGGTTGTCAAGAAAACCTTTGTCAACTCTTGTTAAACTTCAACAAGCGAACCTATTAAAATTGTGTATCGAATGCATCTCAATGAAAAATTTCTTGCTCACGTCAAGTACTCTAAGTCTCGGGACCCCTATACCTCGGAGGCCCCGTATCATTGATACGGCTGATACCGCGGTAGCTACGCTACTGAGTTACCCCCCGCTTCGCCGGGCCACCAAATGGTTAAATTCAGGATATTCGAGGGTCGATAGTTATACAATTATTTTTTCTATTAAATTTTGGAAATAAAATTTCAAAAACTTGTCTGATTTGTTTAAAAATTAATTGACTTATTTTTTTTCTTGTGTAAAATTAAGTTGTTTAAGTACCAAATATTTCTTTCTTTTTTTGTTTCGTATCGTTAAAAAAAGTATCCTATAGCTTCTTTCAATACATAATAGCCATCCCCTTAAAATTACGATCAAATCTGTTCAGCCATTTGAGCGTGATTGTCTAACAAACATCCAAACAAACAAACTTTCACATTTATAATATTAGTAAGATAAGATAAGATTTATTTTATTTTAAAAATACTTTGTGATACGTACTTAGCTTTGATCTGTGAACCTCTCATGCACGGAGATAGCAGGCATCCCCTGGGCCACTTCACTGCACAAAAAACTGGTGCCAAATATCAATAAGTTGAAACTGATTATGATTGGATGGCTTGTGGGTGTTGTTCAACACCGGTAGGGTGCTACTTTAACGGGAGGTCATGTTAAATTAAAATCGCTTTATTTGGATGACCTGTGTGTGGGCGTTTTAACCCTGGTGCATGTTGAAATTAACTGGCAGAGTATTCTTTAACAGGAGGCCAGGGTATATTGAAATAATTTTATTTGAATCACCTTTGTGTGAGTTTAAGCACTGGTGTCACGTAGAGATGAACTGGCATTAAAATCAGGTCAGTTTCTGAAATGACCGTTACTTTATATGGGACTGTGCACCTTGTGAATTTAACAAGACAAATTATTTACGCGGCGTTTTTCTCAGTGTATAATTCAATGTTTAAAAAATAACTTTTCAACTTTTGAAATTGTTTAAGCTCAGTGCACACCGTAAACACCCGCTTCAGTCAGAATGATGACATCTTTTCTACCCAGAAAAACTACAAAAGACCACCAAATCTATCCGTGAAATAACTCCATCCAGTGTTTCCTCACTTTCCTGAAAACAATTTAAAAAAAAGAGGAAAACGCGAAGAAATTAAAAGAAACAGAGCTACGAAAATAATCCCGTGAGTAGAAGCATATGGATGGATGGTGAACAAAAAATGGCTGGAAAACATAAGATGGCTAAGAAAACACCATGCTCGAAATGTGAGAAAGAGCTAGTTTAATTTCAAGCATAACGAAAACGATGAAAACAACATGGGTTATGATTATCAAATAGTTTCATCCTAAATGATCACCCATTTCCAAAAAGATTTTTGAAAATAATATCATTGAATTGGAGAAGGATGCGATGCATGTAATCGCATGTAAACAAAGCAACAGTACATTTATGAAAGCATCCGTGGTTTAACCCCTGACTAGGAATGGAAAAACAGGCCGGTTAAAACCGAAACCGGTTAATTTGTTTGATTAACCGATTTTTTCTGAGATTTGTTATCTGGGTTAAATCCGGTGATTACTTTAAAACCCAACATTTGACATTTTCACACCATTACCAAAATAAAGAATGCAGAAAATATGGCTTGCTTTTACAACCTGCAACTTTTTCACGGCGCAGGGTTAAAAGCCCATAGGGCAAAAGTCAATAATGGACTTTTGGCTCCCTTGGGTGGGTTAAAAGTCCATAAATGCAGTATGAACTTATAACCCACCCAAGTGGGACAAAATTCCAGAAGCAAGTGGGTCGTAAGCTCATTGTTTTTTTTAAGAAAGTGGGTCAAAAGTCCATACTTAAGGCAAAAAAAAAAATTAATTCCTTAAATGCAAAAGAAACTGCATACACCCAACCTCGCACCCACCCCAAATCCTTTATCGAGCCCAAGCAGAGGCTCACAAAATTTAAAAATTCGCGAACATACAGTGAGGTATATGTGGGGAGGCATGCTTCCCCCGGAAACCCCCCTGCTTGGACTCGATATAGGATTTGGTGTGGGTGCGAGGCTGGGTGTATGCAAAGTTTCTATTGCATTTAAAGAATTTTAATGAAATTTTGAATTTATCTTATACATATCCAACAATAATTAACTGTCTTCTAAGTGGACGTGTCGAACTGGGACTCTAGACGTGATTTTCGTGATGTCTGGTCTTTCTACGGAAAAACCATCGCATCATGATTATCACAGGAATCTCATATCGCCGAGCTGTGAACCTCCGTGTGGTGGCACGTGGGCAACGTAGGTGCCTGTAGGAACTACCGGTTTTTTTATGTCAATGAGGTAATTATCCAGATCATTACGAATTTTTTTCGGAAGACTGAGACTACTATCCACCTGAGACATGGCTTACCTGGTTCTTCACTACAGCGCACATACGGCGAAACACAGCAGGTTTTGGTTTGGTAGCAGAACTGAAACTAACAACCCTGTGGTTACAATTTTTATGCCAAGCCAAGGGTTGTCGTCTCTGCTTTTTTGCAGGCACGAAAGTTCGAAGCGAAGACTAATAAAAAAACTGTCATGAGTAATGATTGCGCATGTCGAATTATTGGTTATGAAAATATCCATAATTCTACTACTTGTCGACCTTAACACAGTTGCAAGTAGCAAATAATATAAGGTACCGCGGGCTCACAAGTAGTGGCCGCTAATTATAGCCCAACCTTGTGAGATGGGTTGGCACCTTCGGGGTGCGTCGCGGTGGCTGCTGGTTGTGATCAAATTCGCGATCAGTCAAAGTTTAAGACATTGCTTTGATTAGATAGAAAAAATCTATACCAAAGTGGATTTGCCCTGCAAAGTAAACTCAATTGGAAGCTGACGAAAGTCTCTTCAATTTGGTAGTGACGAAATTTTAAGGGTTCACAATCAAGTCTGGCTTGTGTTCCCTAAAAATATAAATAACACTTTCGCCATTGTATATCCAATCTATAGTATTCTCATGAAACACGATTTTGTAGGTAGACATTTGGTCGATAGGTTCGCTGTGATCGCCTTACCGAGATCCCTTAACAAAAATTAGTGTGACATTTGGACGCATAGATGGCCACGAGCTTTTTTTCTTCATGAGAATACTATAGAATTTATATACAATGCTTTCGCAAAAGGTCGAGATTGTAGTTGGCGGTGTTGGTTGGACATTATTTAACTCTATCCAGGGGTAGCCCGGGGTGGAATTAAGCCTTAGTTGGCAGGTGTCCAGCTTAAGCACGCCCTCAATTTCTGTCTTCTAAGTGGGTTAAAATTCCATAAACGATGGGCCAGAAGTGCATAATATTTTTTCTGGACTTTTGGCCCATTTTGGTGGGTTATAAGTTCAAGTTAAGGGAGCCAAAAGTAAAAAGTCCGTTATGGACTTTTGGCTTATGGACTTTTAACCCACTGCCTTTTTCACTACTTGCCACGTTTATAAGCAGTTATCGTAGCATTGAGTCGGGTAAGAGTTAGATTTTTGACCCAGGTTTGAGACATATGAGGTTATCAATCATTATTCAGTTGTGTTTTAAAGGAGATGAAAGTAATGGAAGGATAAATGGCTTTAGTATTTTTAATTCACAGCAAAAAAAAAAATAGAACAAAGCACTAATTTTCTACATTATTTTAAGAACCATTATGCACCCAGATATACCGCAATATTCCAAAACTAAGAAACTTTTCCTATCCAATTTTCAATGCTTTTTTTTGTTGGCAAAAGTCTCAAAACTTTACTTTTCCATTATCATATACACGAAACCAATACTTGGCCTATTGTTGTCCTTAAACAAATATGAGAACGTACTGCGTTCTTTGCATTTGTGAAAAAAGTTTTTTTGGGCCATTTATTGTATCAGTTCAGTATAGAAGACAATTTTATGTTCATCTACAGATCAGTCCGTATTCAAAATATCTACCCACCAAATTTTTGTTTTGTTTACACTTTGTTTTCTCATTTTTGTCTTCGTTTTTAAACAGCAGCTTTCACAATGTCTTTCTAACCATAACAACAGCACTGATTTCTTAGGTGGGTCATCTTATAGCACATTCATTCATTCAAGCAAAAGCCAAATCCAATATTTTATCTTGTTCTAATTTTCTTATGAGCTATGGACGATTTATTTAACTCCTTCGGACCATATCCAAAGAGCCCCCCACAGTTCTGTTAAATTAACAAAAGCACCATGCTGAGCATGTAACAGTGTAGTTAATGTGTCGGCTTATTTATATTGTGTTTTGTGTGCTCTTTAGAGTGAGCGTATTTAAATATTTAATGAACTTAAATATTAGTAAAGGCATTTATATCATTTTGGTATGGTTCATTCATGAATGTATATAGTTCTTTTATTATTTAATGTGATCATTGGAACAGGCTTAAAATATTCAATGAATTGGAGTACAATTTATGATATCTTTTATCCAATTTGTACTAATAATAAAAATGATTATTATTTTTTTTTTTACTTATGTAATCCACGGAGTTGAGATGTTATAATATTTTTTTTTCTTTTTTGGTGATGAGTTTAACTTTATAAAGTAGGTATAATACAATGTAATTTAATACTAGGTAGGCACTAAAAATTATTCAAATAGTGAAAGCCTTTGTAACTATTGATCAATGTTGATTATAAGTGCTTAGAATGTGTTATTACAAAAATCCATCAAAGAAAACACTTTTCTCCACAGAAGCGTAGGTAGGATATAGAAAAAGATACCGACTGCATTTCTTTTAATTTTTGTGTTTCAAAATTCAGGTTTATGGAATTATTTAAAAACAAATTTTTATATTTTAATAAATTAATTTAGGAAGCTATAGCTATACCAATCGTTTTATTTTATATTTTTTTGTTGACTACATTTTATTTTATTTAAAATTTACAGCATCATGGGCATATGCATAAAAATGAAGTTCTTACTACCTGTTAAAGGTAAAAGGTTAAAGTAAATGCTAGTACTACTAGTAGAAGCTGAAACTAATAGTATTTACTGTGTTTGGTATGCATAAAATAAAGTTTATACTAGTAACTACATACTGGTAGTAAATACTGAATTCAGCCAAGTAAATACTACTGATTCACCCAAAATTGGTAGTATGTACATATATACTGAATAAATAATGTGCTTACGTGGAATTGGAAGCTGTTGTTTTGAATTTCTTTTATATTTTACCGTTCTATCAATTCTTCTTTTGTAAACACTTTTGTTTTGTACTTATGGCATTGTATATCCACTCTATAGTATTCTCAGGAAACACGATTTTGTAGGTTGACATTTGGTCGATAGGTTCGCTGTGATCACCTTACCGAGATCCCTTAACAAAAATTAGGATTACGTTTGGACGCATAGATGTCCAGGAGCTTTTTTTCTTCATGAGAATACTATAGAATTTATATACAATGCTTATGGGTTTAAGATGTGTGTCTGTTTGAGAATAATTTCATCAGAAAACTCTTGAGAGTATCTCTCGCGTAGCTGTCCAAAACTTTGTTAGCTATTCTCACAACTGTGTTCACATGTGATTTTCGATCTCGAGAGCAGCTTGCAGAATTATGCACTTTCAAAATTATTACTTTTTTTTTAATAAAACAAACACCTCTAAGCAAATCGTTTTGTATGTCTCCTTTTTCTACTTTTCTGAGCCACTTTTTCTGATAAATAAAGTGATCTGATTGCTTTAAGACTTGACATTCAGCATACAAAAGTATTTATTATCAAATGTTCAAGTTGGTTTTTACAAACTTGAACAATTTGCAGTAAATACTGGAAATAAAAAGTATTTACTAGTTGTTATGCATACCATTAAAAGTATTTACTTGCTAAATTCATCGGAAACTAGTAAATACTTTTACCTCCAGTAAATACTTGTAATTCAGTATTTACTTCGATTTTATGCATATGACAATTAGTAAATACTATCAAAATTTCCCAGTAAAAGCACTTACTACCGTTTATGCATATGGCACATAGTGAGTGCATAGCCATACGCGAAAACCTTATTCATAAAACTTATGCAACGTTGGATAGACTCATCATTTGGGCCTATTCGGTGTGATCTTTTATTTTTGGGCAGAAGAGACTGTTCATCAGAGAGTGAGTAAAAGAATTTCTCTTTCCTCTTAAACTCTACCCAAGAAAGAAAAAAATGTGTCTAGTCTGTCAATTGCCTGGTTGACGTAGGCCAGATGATATAAAAAAAATATAATCAAAAGTTGCCACCAAACTTTTTCGGCAATTTCTCTCTGATAGAATTGCATCAAAATTTGATGGACTGCCAATTTTTTCCAAAAATCTCTGGAACAAAGGAATATCACTTAGGCAAGTATTCTCAATTTTAAAGAATATCAACGAAGATTTGGTAAATACTTTTGGCTTTAAATCCAAATATGGGACTTTTAACTGGTGACGTCAATTCCAAACTGCCCAAAAACCTTGATGTATAGGGTTTTAAATGGATTCCGCACTCGTTTCTGCTGAAGTAGATAGGTCTTTTAGCTCCTTCAAACAGTGGCGATATCTGGCCTTGAGTTCTGGGTTGGGTACAATACAAAAGCTAGAACTATAATTCTCGGAGGGGCACTTAAGTGGTCGGAAGAAAACAAGCGAATACACGGAAAGCATTTGACGCGACTATAATTGCGAAGTGGAGCGTTTCGTCAAGTTTCGTTCAACTTTGGTCACGGAAGTGAGGTGCGCTCCCGAGCGCACCTCACTTAAGTAAAACTGACATTTGGTGAAATAGGAATGCCAAAAAGAGAAAGATGCTAGTTACATTATGGGTGTGTTCCCCTTTTTTCGGTACGGAAAGCTACTTTTCGTTGGTTTTTGACATTAGCTTCAGTGCCCTTCCAACTACATATTATAGTTCTACCTAAATAGTCCCTTGATCAAAACTAAATATTGTGGTTGTTCTGATATTCGGTCGAATTGAATCCGTACGGATTGAAAACGGCACTAGACAACTGGGATGGAACACCCCGAGGATGAAAAAGTCATCCGACTTTTAAATAAATTTTGACATAATATTCTATATAATTATAAAATTTAAAACCTAAGACATAGTATAAAGTTAGGCCCCCTATGTGGCAACAAATGTAAATTTTTCAATGTATCTTATTAGTTGTAATCCAAATTGTATATAGGCATTATGTTCAATAAAACAAATTGAATTGGATTGAAAACGGCCAACAAAGAGATACCGGAATTGAAAACATTAAAAAATGGCGGATATGTGAATTCATTCATTTAGCTGAACATTTATGATTCATAGGAGTTAGATAAAATGAACGGATGCACAATCCGCCATTTTTTAAGGTTTTAATTGGGGTATTTTTTTGTTTTCCGAAATGAATATCAGAACAGCCGTTATAATAACATTTTTATTTTTTTTTTCCTTTACACTGGACGTCCAGTATTACGAAATATATAATGTTCAGCAAATTCGTTTTATAGAAAGAATATCAAAACCAGTTTTTTAGACCTTAAAAAAAGTAATAAGGATATTCATGCAAATGCGTTATTCGGAAACAGTTGCTCATATCTAGTCTCTGCTCTGCAGTATAAGCATTGTATATAAATTCTATAGTATTGTAATAACTTTCCATATTTGAACTATAACGACTCCGAAATGCAAACAAACGGACACAATAAAGCTTACGGTCGCAGTGCAAACATACCCTTATTAGCAATAATTATAGCAACTCTCAAACGAAGGAAGCGCCATCTGCCGGATTATAGCAGATTTACCAGCTGTCAAATAAAAGCTTTTGGAAGGGAAATTATTGGGTAATTTCCCCTATGGAAAGCTCTGGAAACAGAGACTAGAACGTTCTCCTTATTTCCATAGTTTGGAAAACAAGTATAAAAGGCACATGTTTGAACGGCAGCGATACAGTTTGTTTTTAATCGTGAATGAATAAAGTTGGTTCTAATAAAAGTGAAAAGTAAAGTTTGTGAATTAATTCAGTGGTGAATAATAAATCGTTTTGTTTGTAGTAAGAAAAGTAAAGTGTTTTATTTTGCGAAATAAATAAGTGGACGTTTTGAATAAAGTAAATAAGTTTTATTAACGAACCTGAGAAAATATTACAGTATTCTCATGAAGAAAAAAAGCTCGTGGCCATCTATGCATCCAAATGTAATACTAATTTTTGTTAAGGGATCTCGGTAAGGCGATCACAGCGAACCTATCGACCAAATGTCTACCTACAAAATCGTGTTTCATGAGAATACTACTAGAGATTTGATATACAATGGTATAAGTCAGATATGCGAAGAACCCTGCTGTCATGGAAAGAACCTGATTCACCACAAGTTATGTCTATGAACTGTTTATTAGCATCGACTACTGCTTGTAACACTAAGCTGTAGTTCTGTTTCCTATCAAAATAACATGCTCTATTTGTAACAGGTGCCTTAATAGCGATGTGAGTACAGTCAATTGCACCAATCACACCGGGTATCCTCTTTCTGTTTTAAAACTTGCGGCGGACTTCCTCTGCAAAATCATCTTGAGGCCATTTGATGTACTCATTTCCAATAGATATAAGAAAAGAGGAAACGCGGTGCACAGTTGCCTATGCTGACGACTTGGCAACTCCAAACAAATTCCCAAGTTGCCTGAATGTTATAGAAATGCAAATATACCAAATGAAAATATAAACCGATTTTTTTGCACCAATTCTGTTTCTTCCACCGCCAGAACCTAGTGCCAAAAAGCTTGACTGCGAAAACCTTGTTATAAAAGAACATAAATAAAATATCTTACTATAATTACATTTATTTTACTCTCATATAAGGTGATCAACAGTTGGTCTTTTAAGCCTCATGTGGGATTTGAAGTCGTCATCACCAAAAAGGTCGACAGTTTCTTCAAAGTTCTCGCATTTTGGATGCTCCTCCGTATCGAAGTTTGAATCATCAGAGCTTGAATCATTTGGTTGATTCGAGTTCGAGGTAGACGCTAAGGTTGTCAAAATATCATCAATTTCTTGATTTAGTTGCTTATGCCGCAAGCTTTGCCATGATGAATCCTCCAACAATAATGCAAGCAACTAAAAATCACTTAATAATTTCAATAGTTAAATCTTTCTTTAACTGTCTCTACCTCCCTCTCATTTAAATTTTCCATTTTTTTTATAAAGCCGAGATTTATTAACTATAAATTTTTAATTTAGTTGAAAATTTTTTTATTTTATTTTCTGCACAGCCGTTCCGCTTACAACAACAAAAAATTTCACTAGGAAATTATTCCAAAGAGATTTTTTGTCCCAAGAACAAAATCTTTGAACTCAGCGTTTCTTGTCCCATTTAGCGTTGCCCATTACAAGTGTAAAAAAGTGTTAAATTTTTATCTTTTTATATTATTTTTTTTTTGTTGCTATGCAGTTTTTTAGATCCACAATGAATAGTTTTTGAAATTTTTAATTCTTTTATCATACAGCTCTATCACAACCGAACGTGTTTTTTAAGAACTGAGTTAAATGAAAAAATATCTTACAAAAAGGTAGCATTTGAATAATACTGATCGATATAATGTTTGTAAAGTAAATTAATGAATATTTTTTTAATATACATATATAAATTACAATGCCTAAATAACTTTTTTTTTATTTTCAAACATGTCATTTCTTTAAGATTTTTTACCATTTAGTTAGCTTTTGTTACGTTAAACAAAAATGTAAAACTTTTATAAAGGCTTGCGGCAACACTCTTTTAATTCCTTTGGACTTAAACAATCTCACGTGAAAGAAAGAGCACGATGATACATTTCAACTGATCCCCCATTTTTGTTTTCTTTCTCTAAACAACAGATGAAACGAAAAAAGGTAAAAATTCATCGTCAGATGCCGTATCCAAAGAAAGTTTACAGTTACGTTTTGAGGTTTGATGTGGTCTGTCGCTTGCTTGAATAATATTTTTCCAAAACCCACGAACTATCTGAAAAAGAAAACTTGAATTTCAAAAATGTTATTCAATATGTTGTCAACAACACTTTCAGAATAAACTGTTTGCATTAATCTGAAACTAATAGAATTATTTGAAAACTTCTATTTAAAAGCAATCTGAATAACACAGAGAATGATGAACGAAATAGATATGTAATGGATATTTGACTTTTACACAACAAACAAAATATTTTCTTAATGAACAGACGTAAAGTGTGGTCTTGAGCAGAAGTTCTTGGTCTTTTCCGGTGTTATGCGGCCAGAAAGGAGGAGTTTACTCATGTTATGCGACAAAAAAAAAGCATACCAAAACATCTAAGAAGATATGATATTTCAAGGCATAATATTTAGTACAACTAAAATTTATAGGTTTATTAAAAATAAACTCCAAATATTTAAGGACTCGTCAACAACCGCAGAAGCACTAAAAAACAAAATCAGACATCTGCTTGACGCCTTAAGGGCACTAAAGACAATCGTAAGAAAACGGGAGCGGCTGAAATCGTTGTACCCTACATGACTGATCTCGATGAAATATATGGCGATAAGCCTTTAGTTTCAAACAACCACACGCTTCATTTGGGGATGCCAGCAGAGAAAATATCTTCCCAAGAGGACAACAATGAGATTGAACTTATCCAAGAGACATTTTCTCAAGAACAAGAGACTAACCATGAATAATTTGAAGATGAGGATGAAATTATGTCAAAAACCCAACGACATAAAAAACCAAATCATTTGCGTAACGTTGTAAGTCATGTCAATAACAGTCTTTGAGGTGTTGAACTAATAACCGTTCGCCTGTCGGTTAAAATTTGACGTACATTTAGTAGTACATGTAGTGTAGTAACTGACAGTAAAATAAAAAAAATAACTGGACTCAAAAAGATGAGGTAGATCAAGAGCCATTTTTTTCACTATTGCTTAAGAGTTTGCCTCAAGTTGACTTGAGTGTTGACTTCAACTCGAGAGTTGAAGCGCAAGTTGAAATTCCTTTTTATTCACTAATTTTTTCTTAACTCCCGAGTTGAAAATCCAAAGTTTGCCAACTTCCGTTTTGAAAAAAATCCCTGGAATATTTGTAAAAATAATTCAAGAACTGTCATTTTATTAATTTAATTTGGAAGCTATTTGCCCAATAAAACAGATTTTTATCAAGTTTTGTGTGAAATTGGTCGGCCAATTAAACTGATTTTTTTTTCAAGTTTTGTTTGTTCTTTTCATTTGTGCGTGAAATTTGTTTGCCGATGCATATTTACATACCTGCATTTGTACAAATTTTAAACAATACCAGACAAAATCAAAAGATGCCTAACAAAAGAAATCCTTGTTAAGGTTGTTGACACGTTTCATTAATTTTTTTGTACCGTGCCTTGAGGATATGTACTTACAAACCCACACCCAAAAAATTGTGAATCGCGCGTGGATTCAGGTAAAAAAAATACAAGAAGTATTTGGTCCCGGTCGTCCTACTTTTCAATTCCAACGCACGGCGACATCCTGTACTATCTTCTTTCAATATACAATGGATTGTCAGGTTCCATAATCTTCACTTTCTCTGGCCGAAGAAGATGATGGCCAATTTTCTTAACAATAATAGTAATAATTGCTTCGGAACATTACAGTTTGTTTTTCTATTTTTCTGTATTTTGATAAATAAAGAGCACAAATATTTTTTTTATTTTTTTTTTTATTCAATTTTTATTTTTTTCCAATTTCTTAAAACCATCTTAAGGCTAGACAAAAATTCATAAAAACTAGCCTACTTATCAATATCTTACTACTAACTTACTGGCCCCATTCGGGCGCTCTAAGTTAAACTTAATGCTAATGCCTTTCGGCCTAAGAACTATTTTAAAAACTAGAATTCATTTCGGTTTTATTTTTCACCGAGAAGAATTTATAAAAAAACTCGGTATCTATGTCTTTATTTTATATAAAACTTACAAACTAAATAAAACTAAATCAAAACTAATTAAAACTAATTAAAACTACTATAAAACTACTTACAAGCTACTTATAAACTACTTACAAACTAGAACAGCCACAGCAAGCATTTTCGGGTTTTTGTAATTTTGGTTGTGTTTTTATTGGTTTTATAATTTTTTTGGTGTTTTTGTTAGTTTTTTGATGTGTAAACATCTTAGCGCTCGGTATGGGTAAAATTGAAAATCGGCTGTAACGGATATGGGCTCACGGTTCCTTTTGGAACCATTTTGTTTGTTGTAGGTAAGTACAAGTAGAACTCTGTAAACTCGAATAGGTAAGGTAGTTTTCGTTTATACCTAATGGTTTTGGTATTTGCTAAGTGGAGTGAATTCCTTAGGCTCCGGCCACGCAATGAGCGACGAGCGACTGAGCGACGCAAACAAATTAAAACACATGAAATCGTATGGAGGTGGCCACATAAGCTCTGAGCGACTGAGCGATTTTTTAAGCGACAGAGCGACGACGTCGCTCAGCAATCAAATCTGTTTTAATTTTTCAGTCGATCGCTGAGCGACGAAGTAATAAGATGGACAAAATAAACACAGAAAGTTTAATTTCAGCTGTCCAAAGCCGTCCAGTGCAAAACTTAAGAATAAAATTAAAGATAAAAAAAAAAAAAAATAAAAAAAATAACCTTAAACATAAAACCAGCCGTTGTTCTGTGCCCAGATTCAGCTATATCAGCGAGTGAGATGAGAAGACTCGCCTTACTCGCCGACTCATCTCACTTCACTCGCAAAAGTGATTCAGCTATTTAAGTGAAATGAGTAAGTTCGAATTAAGTTTCGAGCATGAGACAAAGAATAAATATAAAAGAGCTAAACTCTACCTCCTTGTCACACTCGTTACGCAAAATGAAATGAAATAACAAATACAACAATGTAAATAATGGAATCTTTAATAATGGAGTATCTCTTGTTTCAATTATTTGATATACATATTTGCATACGATAATAAAATAAGATTTAAGAATCAATAAAAGGGTAGTTGTTTTTATCTACGTTGTTGTTTTTTATTTCGTGACCTATTCATGAATAGGAATTCTTGAGAAAAGCACACATACCTATCCAAAACTGGAAATTTACCAACACATACACCAAGTCACTGCGGAAATATCTGGCGAGTAATCTGACATTTCATTTCACTCGCTCACCCACTCACTTTTGCTAGCTGAATCGATTTTCGACGAAAAGTGACTCATCTCACTCACTCCCTGCTATTTCGATTTAGCTGAATCTCGGCACTGGACTAACTGCTTTCTTTTGTTTTGTTAATTTTGGTCGAACTTTTTCCAGCAGCAAATCAAAAGATGGTACCAACCACTGATCTCTATAATACACTGGATAGTGTATTCCTTATAATGTATAACAGTTTCTTTGCTTCCATTTGAAGATGACAATTAGGTGGTCGGCTTCATAATTTGACGTCTGAATTACACAAAAAAAAGTATTTTCCAGATAGGGATGTGCGATATTGAAACAACATCGATTTCAACATCGAAGACCAAACATCGATCATTGTATATATATTATTATAGTACTATCATGAAGAGGAACGGTCGGCCTGACACCTGGGCGAGGCGAGAATGAACTATTGCTATGGCGAATTAAAGAGGGGAGAATGGGCAGATAATTTAGGAAATAGTGATGAATATTAAGGCTTAGAGACTAACAGAAGATAGAGAACAACGCATACAAAATTTATGGGAGTCCAAGGGAGATAAGAAAAACATCAATTTTGTGCGTTTTTCTTTATCAATTTTCTGTAGTATGGTTGTATTGTTTGAAAATTAAGATTATATTGGACTTTTTTCGTTTGGTTGTATAAGTGACTATAGTAGATTGGGAAAATAGAAATTTATGAAGAATATATCTATAACCACAGTGCCACTAAAAAAAATGTTGTTAATGAAATTAATAGGGAGGAAGTTTTTCAACTATGTAGGGAGGTATTTTCTATAAAATAAAGTAGGGTAATTCTTAATAAAAATGAATCATAAATACAAAATAGTGGTCGATAGCAATGTTTATAGAGTTCAAAACATTGTAATTTGCTTAAATTACTTATTACATTGAACATTTTTTATGAAAAAGTATGACAAAAGTCTAGAGCGTGTAGGTTAAGCCTAGATAAAAAAAATATTACTTTGGGTGGAGGGTCCATTTCCCCCCGTTTAGGCGGGAGGGTTAATTTTCGAAGAAATTGACTTAAAATAGAAAATAAATTATTAAAAAATAACGGCAACACTTATAATGACATGCAATAGCTTTTATGAATGCCAGAAATTTATTCTTTAATTATCTGTTAAAATAAAATTGTTTTTGTAAATATTAAAAAAAAAAAATAGTTTTCAAACTTAAAATTTTGAAAAAAAAAGGAATAATTTTTTTTTAAACCAACTTTTTTCAAAATTTTCCCTAATTAAGTATATTTTTTTTAAATATTTAGTAGTAGATCAAACAAATTTTAGCATACACAAAAAATTTCATCATAATCGTAGTAGCCGATTTTGAGTAATAAAAAAATTTTGTTGAACAGATGTACAAATTGTATGGCGAGTATACCCATGTAAATAATTTTTACTTCAAAATTGTTCCCTACTGTTGGTAATATTTTATTGCAAATTTGTTGGCTATCTCAAAGCGCGCATTTAAAGACCTCAATCGTGAAGATCCGTTAAGAACTTTTGAAGTTGAAGATTTATTAGTGAAACCATTTTATTAAATTTTTAATAAAAAATGATTTTGTGAAAGTCATTCAAGCCTACATAGTGTCATTCTGGTTGAACTGATCGCTAAACATTATTGAACATTATTTTAGAAAATCGTTGGAGGTACAAATGTGTAGTAGATTATTTTTCATAATTTTGAACTTTTTCATCAACTTTTGAGTTTTGAAAAGTGAAAATCGATTAATTTGAACCTTGCAACTAGCGTACATTTTCAAATATCTCCACTTAGCGATGTTCTAGAAAATCGAAATTTTTACCAGATACTAGAATATACAATAGTTATCACTCAGTAAAATTTCAAGTTTTTTTCAACACCCCTCAAAAAGTTAAAAATTAAAAACCTCTAAAAACCCACCCAAAAAAAACATTGTTTTTAAAAAAATTATCAAGCACGAAAATTTATCTTTATCAAAAATTCCTTAAACACGGATAATTTTTTTTTCTGTTTACTTTCCGTGGGTATACATTTTATATTCATCCTACGTTCCACTAGCCAACAGCAAGACATTTGTCAAACAGCTTTTTTAACATTTTAAACTTTCAAAAATTAATATCTTCCAAACGGGATTTTTTAGAATTAAATGTTGGTTCTACAACCTTCTTAGAATTTTATTTTCTATCAAAGGTGAAAAAATCAACTTTTTATTTCTTCCCGTTTAGAAAATAGATTTTCGACCTTCACTTAGTTTTACCCCCCTTTCCCCCCTTTAAACATTTTAATTTACAAAACTAACTCCTTATTGGACACCTACATAAATGCATGCACTATAGAATATATTAAGAAAGCATATATCTTATAAGATAAGTGAGTTAATCAAAATCTATATCGATACACACTTTAAAATTGATTTTGAAACAAAAATTGGAAATTTTAATTCGAATTTCAATTTTTGCAAGAAAATAATTGTACCTATATCTATAGATATACCTACGTGTTCATTAATTCATAAAAGAAACCAACACCATTGTATAATTTCGTATACGTGTATGAACGTTTTATTTATTTTCTCTACCTCATTCTGTCGTTGCCATGACACTAACAGCTGACGCACCCATCTCCCTTATCCCCCTTATTGTTGTCAGAATAAAAAAATATAATCCTCTCTGTTTAATCGCCCTGTCAACAGCAATTCGCCGCCGTTAGCAGCGCCAAAAATGTCACCAAAAACGAGGCGCGTACGAAGCTATTTTTTCTGTTCCATGATAGTACTATAATAATATATATACAATGCATCGATGTCAATAAATATCGAACCGAAAACATCGATGCTACTTAACATCGATGTTTTTTTCAGGTGTTTTTGTTTAAATTTTTTGTTTGCCCAAAGCAAAAAATGCGTCATGCTATGCTCTAATGTATTTTTGCTTTCAAAATTTCTGGTGCCGGCTATTTTTTCTTAAGTTTTATAAAATCGATTTAAGTTTTCATACAAATGAAAAATATGAAGTCATAAGCAAGGTGTTTCAACTTTAAACATCGATATTGCAAATAAATGATGCACAGAAGCTTGTGTGCTAAAACAGCGTGTAAGTGGTATCTTTCTAGGCATCAATGATTTTAATGGGTGAAAATCGATGTTAAAATATGTATTTTGCACAATTAATATCAATAAATTTAATAAAATCAATATTGCAAGGCAATTCATGGTGTTAATCTGTTATATGTGCCCTTTTTGAAATACGATATTTCAAAATCTTGTTTCACACGAAGGTGTGCGCAAGAACTTGCATTATCTAAACTGCGTGTTTCTGACAATCGATAATTTAAATTCGTGAAAATCAATATAAAATATGTATTTTGCAGTTATATTTCAAGGAATTTTGTGTAAACTGTTTTCTGTGGCTTTTTGAAATATATCGATATTGCAAAACACGAAGTTGTGTGCAAAAACTTGCATTGGTGTAAAATGGATCTTTCTGAGCATCTTTTATTTCAATGCGTGGAAATCGATGCTAAAATTTTAATTATGCAAAATTTATCGTCCACAGATTTTATAGAAGCAATATTGCAAGTACATATTTCATGTGTACACTGTTATCTAACGATATTGCAAGATATTTTTGCTTACAAAAGTGTGTACAAAAACTTGTATGGTTTAAAATGCGTCTTGCTGAGCATCGATGATATTAATGCTTGAATATCGATGTAAAAATATTTCTTTTGCACAAATAAACATAAAACAAATTTGATAGAAGCAAAATTGATGGGCACTTTATGTGTAAACTTATATCTGTGCCTTTTTGCACATCGAAAGTTTCTTTGTGGTTCTTAATTTTTAAGTTTGGTTTGGGAGATCCTTTGATGATTTCCATTTTCAAAAAATTCCAAATGTTACAGATGACTTAAAAACTATTAAAGTCACTCCATCTAGATTTTACTAGCAGAATCAATCATTTTCGTACTAACTTTTTGTTTGCTTTTTAGTCCGATGTTTTGGATGTTAATATCGATGTTGCAAAACATCGAAATCTTTATTATCGATATTTTGCAAATATCGATTGAAATCTCACATCCCTATTTCCCAGATGTCTATCTGAAGAAAGGGAAACAGACCATGATATGAAAATATAAACTTTTGTGGAAGTTTGTTTTATTATTTATTACCTTTGAGTTATTCACTGTGTTCATTTGGTATATTTTTTTTAGGATAATTACTTAGTGGAATGAGATAAATCATTGCAGTTTGCAAGTTTGAGCAAAACAGCTAATGAATAATTATGATGAGGAGGACGCGATTGAATATTCGGCGTTTTTTTATGATTTTACCTCCTTGTCACACTCTTTACGTTTGTTATTCCGTTTCATTTAACGATTAGTGAATGAAATGAAATTACGAACACAACAAATGTTAGCAAACAGATCTCGGGGGGTGAAACGAACGGAGAATTGATGTCTGTTTAAAGGATTATCATTGTGTTACATGTTATACAGTTATACTGGTATACAAAAAAGTGGTCAGCTTCATAATATAACAATTCTTCAAATGGAAGCAATATTTTTGTATCGATACACTATCCAGTGTTTTATAGAGATCAGTGGTACCAACATACTACAATATTCCCAAAATCGATCTGGAGATCTGCGAAGATTTTGATATGAATGGTGAAATTCACCATAATTTGCCCTTTCACGATTTATGGGGTGTACACCAAATCTACGTATTCTCGATCTTATTATAGATCTATAGATATGAACGTGCCTTTCAACTAATAAGCTACGACGAACCGCACTTGACGATGGCATTTTCCCAACTAATCGCTCCGCGACGTCGCACAGTGTGGGAATTTGCTCATCTAGCGGAATTTAATTCAAAAAATGACTGCCACAAACTGATGTAAAAACTTGTTTTGCTTGCAGCTTAAAGCTTCTTCTAAGCGATTATGAAAGAAATTTTACGTGGGAGTTAAGTTAAATAAAATGAATCGTTCTTAAAGTTGCGATTGGTGATAAATTCAAAGAAAATTGGCTTGAGAAGGTAGTTTGGAAATATTTTTTTTTTGAGTGCTTAGTGCATTTCTTATTGAAAGTTTTGTTTTGATATAATAGATGCCATATCAGGGAATTGGAAATTAAGTAAAATTACAATCCTTAGGGTGTTTAAATATATCTGTTGGTGGATGGGATTAAAAAAGTCGCCATTTTTATTCAATTTCTGTATTCACGAGATAAAAATTTTAAGTATTCAGTGTTGTTCGGATAAGAGACTATATGCATTTGAAAGACTGAAAAAATGCAAAGTAAAAATAGAAGCTCATATGAAACTACACAGTTGGGATGGGCATGCTCTTTTTCGTATAATCGATAGATTAAGGGTAAAATGAATAAGAACTTCATGGTGTAGCAACTTAGGCCGAAAAATGTACCTTTTTAAAAAGCATTTATCGGCTGGAATTTTTGTATGCAGAATTCTGTTTGGGTACATCTTCGCATTATAAGTCCAAGTTATTAGGGTGCCTCCAAAAATAAGGAACAAAATGAGCTATTAACGAACTTTGTAAATTTAAGAATATTGAAGCTATAGCGGTTCAAAATTAAACTTTTGGTTTTGTACAAAGTTCAGTTTTTTTTGTAAATATCTCGAAAACAATTAATTTGTTCAAAATCAAAATGAAATAATATATTAGCTAATAAAATTTAACACAAAATAGATCATAGCACTTTTTTCGAAGAAGCAACCAATTTTGAGAAAAACCTATGTGCATAAAACTCGTACTTTCAGAGCCCCGTTCATCAAAAATTTGCCTAAATATATACATTTCTGTAGGATAATTTCATTTTTGTATGTATTCATTAATAATATTACAAACAAAAATTAGAAAAAGCTTTTTCTGGAGCAAATTCATTTTTTTAAGAGGGTCTACCAATATACAAAAAACGTGTACTTTCCGAGCTCTGTATATCAAACATTTGTTTCCATTATTTAAAAAATTGTAGTTCTATTTATTTTCGTGTATATGCATAGTTAATCTTATCCAAAAAAATTACAAAAAGCTATTTTTTGTGACCGTATTTCATTTGTCCAAATGGGTCCATCAAAGTTCAAGAAACTTATACTTTCAGGGCTCTGTACATGAAAAATTTAGCCAAGTATATAAATAATTATCCTTAAATTTCATTGTCCACATATTTATGATAAATCTTGCAAAAAATAAAATATCAAAAACTTTAACTTGTAAGCGCTATTAATTTAATTCCGCTAGATGAGCGAATTCCCACACTCGTCGTTCAGTAAATGGCCACCCATCGCTCAGATTCGTCGCTCAGCGACTCGTCGCTCAGTCGCCCAGTCGCTCGTTGCTCATTGCGTGGCCGAAGCCTTACACCACGACTCCACAGTAGATAATTTCTCTCAGAATGTTCGTCTTGACATTAAATATCTAATGGAGTCACTCCGTTTCATATCTTGATTGGATGTCAAGATGCAATCATATCTTGACAGAGATATTTGACATACATTTTGCCAGGTGAAGATTTTGTTGCTTTTTTTTCTAGAAATTTAATTTTTTATTTCATTATTTTGTATCCATATGCTGCTTTTGATGTTAATCTCTGCAATCGCGGGTGACAATTTTGGTTTGTGAAATTAAGTGTTATTTGCAATTTCTTGATTTGAAATGTCATAACATGATTTGCAAGTGGCGCATTCTTTTATGTTTCTCTGTGGTTAATGTATCAAAAAGATGTGTTTTAATGTCATATTTAAAAAAGTTACTTTGAGTTACTTTTCATTTAGGAACGACAAAAGCTAAAAATATGGCTGATCTGTCAAATAAATTGTGTGAAAAAAAGTCGAAATAGATTTGGAATTAAAAATCAAGAAGAAATTGTGATTTCATTATTGGAAAGAACTTTTATCAGCACTTCCAAAATTCATTTTTCTGATTAAATTTCATTTAACTTCATTCTAGCACAAAATTGAATATTTAAGCAAAAATATTTCCAATTTTTTTTATCATTCATTACTTGCACAAATTTCTTTACTACAAATCGATCAAATCAGATAAAAAAATCTCGCAAAACCTGGAAAAATTTCCAAACTCACTATCGACGGTAAAATCAATAAAAATAAAAATATATTAGCTTTATATTTTCCCCCAGATCTGATCTGGATTGTATATGCATACATGTATTACAAAAACAACACAAAATCCGACCTTGCTTTTGGATTTCGATTTACAAATTAATTCTGACCATACACCCTTTGTACTTTTTTGCAAAAATGAGTTTTTTCTCTCACAGGTAGATGGCTTTTTGTGTTGAAGATAGGGAGAAAATAGAGAATAGAGTAGAGAGAAAATACAGAAACAAAAGGATAAACGGGGATCGGATAGGTATATAACACTCTTGTCGCACTTGGATCCTGTTTGTTTTATTATGATAATCTAATCCGTATCAGATCTGGGGGATAATAAAATTAAACTATAACATATTACAAAATTGAGATCAATTCCAAACCGAACGATCGAGAAGCAAACAAAAGATTACTCAAAATGAAAACATCGTGATTTCAGCAGCTTTTGACGGATTAACCATTTCAACTCAGTATCAAAGAGATGAGTTGGAAAAATGTACTCAACAACTTAGTGACGTCATAAAGTTAATTGAAGTAGCTTAATTTGTGATGGTTTATTTGCGGAGGAGTTTTCTCGGAAGGAGTTTTTTAATGGGTAAATTCATTATAATTTGTGTCGTGCAACCATTTTGTTTTAGCGCTTGTATTACAGATTCCTAATTTTGTCCATACGTGGTAATGACCCAATCCCTTACCTTCAGGTGAAAACGAATGTTTACACATCTTCCACGCGAGTCCCGGTACTCGCACATTTTTTTTTTTTTTTTTGGTGCCACCCTGACTGTCCCTGCTTAAAACTAACAACCTAAACCTATGTAAGTCAGCCATGGCATAGAAAAATGCATAGATAACTTTTAGATATCCGAATTAACTTCATGTTCAGGTTTCCAGCACCAGAACTGGTTCTCCTGCTTTACCCTATCTCTTCGGTCCCGATCGGCCACAGTCCTACTGAACCGAAGGTGCTCCGCTCCGTGTTGTGCGAGGACGTCTCGACTGTAAAGGAGCCACCAATCCACAGTTCTACGGCCGACGTGGTAGATTAGCGGAACCGCAACCCTCAACTGTCTAAGTAGAGGAATGCATCGGGCGGAATAAAGCCGCTTAGACGCACACTCTCGTAGTAATCGTTTTTAGGGTAATAAGCCCCAAAAATTAAGCTGTTGGTCGAGGACATTGCTCTTGCAATGTGACCTCGAATAAGCTTCAGCAAGAATATCCTGTTTAAAATACAAATACTGATCCATCCAGATGCCAAGGTACTTTACTACACTTTTACTCGCCAGTGGCTGTCCATTTGGCCCTACGATCACCAGCTTACGCCACTTTCCTTCTCGTATCCCTTGTGGCTCCACGCAACGGAGTCCTAAACAAGATAGTTTCTGATTTCTGAAAGTTGATTTCCAACTTCCAGTCATCGCAATATCGCTGAATCTTCTCGAAGTCACGCTGCAAAAGAATTCTGATGACCTCGACTTTTGGAGCTGTTCTGTACGCAATTAGATCGTTGGCATACGCAATTGCCTGAGTTAGGCCGCGGCCACGCAGTAAGCGGCTGAGCGGAAAAAAAAATATAAAACATATGAAATCACATAGAAGCGGCCACGCTATGAGCGAGCGGCGAAACAAAATTCTGAGCGGCTGAGCGGCGCCGCTCAGCAACCAAACCTGTTTTAATTTTTAGTAATGTTCTGAGCGGCAAGAAGTAAAGATGGCCAAAGTAAACATTGAGTTGTTAATTTCGTTCTTGACAACGGCATTTTAACTACTAATAGCTGAAAAGCAGTCGCTCAGTGCCTGGCCATACGTCGCTTAGAGCTGCCACTCAGCCGCTAGCCGCTCAGCCGCTTAGCCGCTCAGCCGCTTACTGCGTGGCCGAGGCCTTAAGGCCTGGTCAAACAGAGCGCGGTCCAGCGATCTTTGTAAAAATTTACAAAGAAAATTTGACCGTCGCGTTCTTTCTCTCCCAGTAAAGTATTGACCGTCCCGTCGGATCGCGCTCTGTTTGACCAAGCCTTTAGACTACTTATCAGATCGCTGGTGTAAATTCTGAATAGAATCGGCGAGTTGACCGCTCCCTGCTGAAGACCATTTTTAATATTAAAGGTTGTGGCAGAAGTCACTCAGTGTTGCCAGAAAATATTTTCTGAAATCGGGAGATTGCCACTCTAGAAATCGGTGTAAATCGGGAAAACAGCTTTAAACCTCAAGTCATGCCAGGTCTCAAAAGCACCTCCATTTTTATAAAAAAAACTAGTTTTTTTCCGAATATTTTTTTTTCAGATTGTAAAGTAAACAAAATCATATTCCTTTTGAAAAAAATTGTTTGAGGGTGAAAAGTAATTTTTTTCAAAAAGCAACTTTGTTAAATTCATTTTTAAATGTAAAATTGTTAGTAAACAAGTAGGTACGTAAGACTCCACAATCAAAAATAAATATTTCCCTTAGGTATTTAGTAGTCTTGTATATGGTGCAGCACCATTGGTGCTATATGTTTAAATATTTACAGCCTCATTTATTAGATTTCTTAGATGATTTTGTTGATACCGATTTTCTTAAAAGTTTTCAGTAGTTGGAAATATGATTTATTTAATTAAATAAAATGTCAAGTTAGTCAAATCTTACGCAACCAATTCCGTTGTCAAGGTTGGACAACTTTAGGTGAACAAAACTTAGGTATATCTTTTTGGAGTTGGTCGGATGTCTAGAGTTAGAAAAAGTTTATAAATTCCACTGTTTGTGCAACTTGCTAGCTTAGAAAGGAAAACGTAGATAATAAGACAACAAATTCTCCAAAGATTTAAGTTCATTTTCATTATTTTGAATATATTTATTTTGATTCAATTAAATAAAGTGCTAATTTTAATTATTTTGAATACATATTCAATCAGATACTTTTAGGTTCAAACAATTGCATTCCTTGAACTTCAAGTATTCTTTAGAAAGTAATTTTCTGACGCATGTACGCAGCCAGTTTCCAAAACCCAAAATAAAAACAAATAGAAAATTAAGAAGAAGAAGAAAACTTTTAAGAAATTATATGACAGAGACACATACACGACGAGCTTGGTCGTGTTCAGCAATTGAGCAAACAAGAAACATAAATTGCAATGGTAGATAGGCTTACTTCAGCTTAAGAATTATTGAAAATCGGGGAAAAGTGTCATATTTCGATCAAAAATCGGTGTATCGGAAACAAGTCTGAAAATCGGGAGAATTACGATAAATCGGTGTTTCTGGCAACACTGAGTCACATTGCCACTCTTGACAACAAACTTTCTACCATTGAGCATATCATAAAGTATATATAATAGTGGTTTACTAATGCCAAGTCTGGTCATCTTTAGATAAAGACCCTCTAGCCATACGGTGTCGAAGGCCTTCTCCAAATCAACCAGACAGGCACCCGTACACTGCTTTTTAGATTTGTTCCATTGGACATCAGAAACGAGTTTAGACGCGGCATGAATGGTGTCATGTCCCGCCTTAAAACCGAACTGATTATCCGGTATGATATTATTGTCCTCTGCCCACTTAGACAGAGCTCTATTAATAACTTTTTCGAACACCTTGCTGATACTCGGAAGAAGACTTATCGACCGGAGATTCGCCGGATTGGAGTTGTCCTTTCCCTTTTTCGGGAGAGAGAGAGAGAGAGAGAGAGCACAAATATTTGAAGCAAAATATTTGTATGTATTTACAAAAGCATAAATACAATATTTCTATGTCAACTCTCAAGTTTCCTCTGTCAAGTTCTGCTTTAGAGTTGTAAATCGGTAGTTGAAAACGTCAGCTTTGAGTGAATAAAAACCAATTCACAAGCTGAAAATAAAAATCCTCAAGTTATGTTCAACTTTGACTGAAAAAAATCGCCCTTAGCTAGTTTTCAATAAAAACTTAGGAGAAAGCAGGAAAATGATGAGTGAAGTAAAAAAGAAAAACGTTTGCTTATTTGCATACCCTTTTTTAAAATTACGAAAGGTCGATTAATTAATATATGGGTCAATATTTCAAAACATTAATATTTTTCATTCCAAAGTGGACCCTCGCTGAAAAGAACCTATTTTGGTAGACGAACAATTATGTCTCTTTATAACCCTACAATAACCACTTTAAAACAAGGAGTCATAACATTTGATCAAATCTAACGGTTTTTTAAGTCAGGGAAATGATACTTGTATCAGGGGAATGACAAAAGTTTATTTTTACTCCGTTGATTAGATGGATATTTAATTTTGCGAATGGTTTCAGGAGTGTAAAGAAAAAAGGGAACAAATACTAACATGAAAAATAGCATCCACGACTATGTTGCACGAACTTGCTCTCATGATTCAAGGAATTTGCGAGACTAAACATTTTATAGTAATAATCGTATTTTTTATGATATTTTGACCGAGAAAATGTGAAAAAATTCAAAACTACTAAAAATACTGTAAATATGTTTAAATGTAATATTATTGATTCTTCTAGAGATACCAAAACGCAATCAATCATTATAATGAAAACTTGAAAGTCAGGGGAATGACACAAAAAATGATGTTAGGGGAATGACTCCGAAGGGTGTCTTATGAGAATTAAATGGAGGTTATTAGAAAATTAGATGTTTTATATTATTTTTCACGTAGGCCCTTGTAAAAGACACAGACGAGTAAAACTTTTTAATTTTTATAGCGCACGGTTTAGTAAAAAACACGCGTTAGAGGAATGACGATTTCGCTTGACGAAAAACAAAATCGTTGCCTTAACTTGAATAAAAAAGACAACAAAGTTTTTTTGAAACTCTTACTTCAATTTTCATAAAGGGCAATTCTGTACCGTTAAAGAACAAAAAAATCAGTTTTCTATTTTGAGCCTATAAATATTTTTTTTAAATTTCCATTGGTGGGATAGAAATGATCAATTTATGGGGGACACTTACTTAATAACTCCTATTTAAAAAAATAAAGCAAATAAAAATCATTTAAATATTTTTTAGTTAGGATGCGTATATTATTAAGAAGACTGCATCATTAGATTTTTTGTATCTTTTTTAGTTTCGTTGCTAAAATTCAGACAGTGTGGTAAGTAGGCCTGGGGACACGTCAGGGGAATGACATTTTGGGTGTTTAAATGGAGATAGTGGGTATGATATTTTTTTTAACTTTATTTTTTCTAGAGCGAATATTAGAACCCGTTTGTTTCAAGCCATCCAATTAAAAAACTTATAATAAAATTTTTTACTTCGGTTCAAAAATGAAGGAGACTAAAATATTAATATTTTGAAATATTGACCCATATACAATGTTCTCGAAGAAACCTATACTCAATAACATCAATAACATGTATTTAGGAAGTCAAACCAAATCAATAGGGAATACAAAATTCTATCTATAGCATCAATATCGTAAAATTTAGCTCACTTTATCCATACGTAAGCTGCTGAAAATTATTTGAGCTTTTTATTCGCAAAAAATCTTGCTCACAGCTAATATACGTTACTCATTTCGTTGCTTGCACTATTGTGATTTTAACAGTGCTGAAGATAATTGTATGACCAACGAATTGATGGCATACGAATCGGTGCATGGGGAAAAAAGAAAGAAACCGACTGAACAATAGCAAGCTTGTGTGTGTTAATAAAAATGCTAGTCGCTGTTGCAATTGATAAACAACGAAACCTGCATTGGGATAGAGCTAACCATGTGGCTTCTATGGCGCGGTGTGTAGTGCATCGGCCTCTGAATCGCAAGGTTCATGGTTCGCTCCCATATGACGGCAAAGAGTTTTTCAATAAATACGAGCATAACCAGACTAAGCATTACTAAAGGAGTCTGATGATCGAGGTGGCTCTCGTGAAATAGCTATAACTCCAGCCTATAAGCTTGGTGGTAACACACACAAGTTGTTGTTGTTCATTAAAAATTATTCGATAATTCTTCTCGTTCTTTAATTTACCGTTACCTTACTCAATGAACTTCACTATAAGGAAAAAAAAACAATTGTATAGTAGTTCAGGTCCGTTATATTGGTCGATTGAATTGATTTGTTTGCATTTTTTAACACGCATTTTTTGCTGTATGAGAAGAAAAGACAAAAATACTTCTTTCGACAAGAGGCAACTTGTCATTTTTCATGATACCAAAGGGAAGACGCAAAGAGAAATCGCTGATTTATTGAATATTCCAAAGAGCACTGTTGGAAATATTATCCGGAGGTCTAAAAATGAAAATAGGATAGAATTTAAGTCCAATCCTGGACGTCCAAGAATGTTAAATGAACATGACCAAAGGTGGATTCTGCAATACCTCATGAGAAACCCCTATATTAGCGCTCCAAAAATTGCTACTGAAGTGGAGAATTGTTGCGGAAAAACTGTTGATCCAGAAACCGTACGCCGCGATCTTAGAGAAAATGGCTATAACGGTAGAGTGGCTAGAAAAAAATCGTTCATTAATGAAAAAAATAGAAAAAAAGGTTAGAATTTGCAAAAAAAATTAAAGACAAGCCACTGGATTTGTGGAAAACAGTCATATTTGCTGATGAAAGTAAATACAATGTATTCGGATCAGACGGCCGAGGTAAAGTATGGCGCAAGGTAAATACCGAGCTAAACAAAGAAAATCTTTTAACAACCGTGGAATCTTTTTATACATGGTGGAGGTTCGGTGATGGTATGGGGCTGTATGTCGCATGCGCGGGTTGGTAATTATTGAGAACTTTTCAGTTCTATCAAGATAATGCCCCAAAACATAAATCCCAGGTCGTATAGGAATGGTTGCTTTATAATTGCCCTAAAGTCATCCAAACACCACCTCAGAGCCCCGACTTAAACCCCATAGAAAATGTATGGGAAATTTTGGATCGTGGAGTCAGGAAGCACACCATATCAAGCAAAACCGATCTGAAGAAAGTGCTTTTGTAAGAATGGGAAAAAATCAGTGCTTCAACCACCCAAAAGTTAGTCGAATCTATGGGAAGGCGTATTAAAGTCGTTATCGAACAGAAGGGATACCCAACTTAGTATTGAAAACGAACGAAAAACCCAAAACTGCACTATAATTACAACCCAAAAGTAGTCACTTCATATTTTGACCTAATAATTTTGTGATTAAAAAACTGTACTTTAGATGAATTTAGTTTTTTGTTAATTTTTATTACCGAAGAAAATGGTTTTTGTTAAGTTTTTTGTTCCTTTTTGTTTTATGAATAAATTGTTAATTTTGTTTTATTGAATTTTTTTGTTTTTCTTTCTTAAATTGACTTTTAAATAAATATATGCTTTTGACCCAATGATTTTGTGAGTAACAGTATATGGAGGGTTCACAGCTGTACCGAACCAAGTCACAAAAAGTGAATTCGAAGATAATAAGAGGTTTAGTTAATAAACTGCCATTTATTACTAAAATGAATATTTTACTCGAAATAAGGAAAATTCTAAAGTTTATTCCCTAAATTATCTTCTTGTTTAAAAATGGAGAGGCTAGAGTTGAAAATGTACACAAAAATTTGCAAAAAAAAACAAATTGTGACTTGGTTCGTTTTTACCTCGAAAAATTGTCATTCAAGATAATAAAAACAGGAGTAGTTAAACAAAATGTAACAAAAGCGATAAATTCATTTATTTCACAAAAAGTATTATAAAATTATTGAAATTTGTTTGGAAAAAAACATTTATTACACATAAATTTTTTTGTCATTTTCACTGTCTTCATCACTTTGGAACTGGTCCTGGTGCTGTCTAGTTATTAACGGGTCGGGGTCATAATTCTGTATGTGTCAAAATTCGGATTGCAAAATTCTGTAATCCAAAATTCTGTAAGTGCCAAAATTCAGTTTTCAAAATTCTGTAAATCTAAAATTCTAAAAAACAAAATTCTGTATTTCCAAATTCTGTGTACCTATACATAATTCTGTATTTCAAAATTCTGGATTTCAAAATTCTGTATTCCAAAATTCTGTAAATGATAAAAGAAAAATTGTTTTGATAATGAAAAAAAGTGCGCACTTTTTTTCTTTATCAAAACAATTTTTCTTTTGCGCACTTTTTCTTTTATCATTTACAGAGTTTCGGAATTCAGAATTTTGAAATTGTTTAGATAATAAAGAAATACGCACATTTTTTCATTATTGAAACAATTTTTCTACAGAACTGAGAAGAATTGTTTCAAGCTCTAACCCATTATAATGTTTCTTATTTAAAAAAAAAAAATATGGAAACTCTGAAGAATTTGCACTTCAAATTCGAATGCTAAGGAGTTTAGCTTTCGTCCCACCGGATGAAGTATCTCTATACTATGCCAGCTTACGTAGTTTTTTTGAAAAAAGACGAGGACACAATTAAAATTTCAACCTAGTTTGAGAAAAATTATATTTGTGGAAATAAATCATAAAATCTAAAATATTCTCCCAAATTTCGGTCGGCTTATAACAACCCATCTAGTAGAACGGAGACCTTTCCAAGAACTCAAAATAGTGTTGAAGCTTGGCACAGGCGCTTAAAGTTTTAGCAGGAAAAAGTAAGGCTGGAATTTACAAGCTAATTGATGATCTAAGAAAGGAACTCGTTTTTTCTAAAGTGCACGTACATATGTAGCTTGAGTTCAAAATGGGGAAAATATTCCTAAAAGTAAAAAAAAACAATTCTCAAAAATAAACAGATTAAGCATTTGATTAAAAAAAGAAGAGCTTTAAGTCAGACTGAGTATCTAAAAAGGTTAGCGAAGAATCTTCACCTTTATTAAATTATATAATTATACATATTGTTTTGTTTTTGTTGTTGTTTTTTTTTATTTTTTTTGCATCTATTGAACGTTTTTCTTTGCAATACTTTATAATTTTTGTTAATTGAATAAAAGGTGTTTAACGGGGACTAACAAACCTGTTTAAAATTTTTACAGAATTTTTATTTATAAGTTTGGATTTAAAGAGTTTCGAAAAGCAGAATTATGGATAAATATAATTTTAAAATACAGAATATTATATTACAGCATTTTGAAATATAGAATTTTGGATTTACATTATTTTGAAATACAGAATTCTGGATTTACGGAATTTTACTTACTTACTTACTTATCCGGCTCCCGATCCATGAAGGGTCTCTGCCTGAGATATTGCGGTCTTCCATCGTCTGCGGTCCCTCGCACGCTCCCTCCAGTCGTCGAGACCAAGCGCTCTTGCGTCTGTGACCGCCTGGTCCCTATAGCGGAGGTTCGGTCTTCCTGGTCGTCTCGAACCTGGGGGCTGGGATTCGAAGATTTTCTTGGCTGGAGCGTTGTTGTCCATTCGCTCGATGTGGCCGAGCCAATGTAGTCGACGTGTTTTGGCTCTTTGGACTACATCCACATCTTGGTACAGCTCGTACAGTTCACGATTGAATCTTCTCCTCCAATCGCCCTCTTCGCATATAGGACCAAATATCCGTCGTAGATTTTTTCTCTCGAAAGTGCCCAGGATCAATTCCCCTTTTTTACTTATCGTCCAGCACTCGGCGCCGTAGAGTAGAACTGGTAAAATTAGAGTTTTGTATAGCGTGCACTTTGTCTTTCGAGAAAGGAGTTTTGAACCCATTTGTTTGGCCAAACCGAAGTAGCAGCGGTTCGCTAGGGTAATTCTTCGTCGGATTTCCACTAAGGTGTCGTTCGTGGGATTGATGTTTGTTCCGAGGTAGGTGAACTCCTTGACTACCTCGAAATTACTGCTACCAACAGTGACATTTTGTCCTAGGCGATGGACAGATGAGGCTTTGTTTGTTGATAGCATATACTTTGTTTTGTCCTCATTCACTTCAAGACCAACGCGTTTCGCCTGTTCATCAATAGCTGTGAATGCTTCAAGTACAGCTCTCTTGGAACGGCCGATGATGTCGATGTCGTCCGCATAACCAAGCAGTTGAGAAGACCTGTTAAAGATAGTGCCGTCCATGTTAACACCACTCTTGCGCACTATCTGCTCCAGGACTAGGTTGAAGAAATCACATGATAGCGCATCTCCTTGCCTGAACCCTGTACACGTCTGGAATAACTCGGATGAGCTGTTACCCATTTGCACGTTGCACCGCGTATTTTGTAACGTCATGCGGCATAGCTGGATCAGTTTTTTCGGGATCCCGAGTTCCGACATCGCCAATAGAAGCTCTTGGCGACTTATGCTATCATATGCGGCTTTGAAGTCGATGAATAGGTGGTGGGTCTCGACTTGAAATTCGTTGGTCTTTTCCAGGATTTGCCTCAATGTGAAGATTTGGTCTATCGTTGATCTGCCTGGCCTAAAGCCACACTGGTACGTGCCGATCATAGTGTTGCAGAAAGGTTTTAGACGCTCACAAAGTACGTTGGATAGGATCTTGTAGGCAACATTAAGCAGGGATATGCCTCTGTAGTTCTTGCAGGACATAGGATCGCCTTTTTTGTAGATTGGGCATATGGAGCTATTTGACCAGTCATCGGGCATACTTTCCTCCTCCCAAACTTGGTTGATGAGCTGGTGCATGCACCCTACCAGAACATCTCCTCCATACTTGAAGAGTTCCGCTGGTAGGCCATCCGAGCCGGCGGATTTGTTGTTCTTAAGCTTGTGGATGGCTTTCTTAACCTCTTCAGTACTGGGTGCTGGGACTGGATCTTCATTGACTGGTCTAATGCTTGTTTGTTCCCCTGTCGCCTCCTCTACATAATGCCCATTAAGCAGCTGCTGGAAATGCTGCTTAAACACGTCTACAATTCCCTGTGCTTCGGTGACTAGGTTCCCTTCGCTGTTTCGAAGAGCTTGCGTGCCAGTCCTATAACCAGATGCCAGTTGCTTGGCTGTTTTGTAGAACCGGCGGGTGTTGGTGGCGGTGCTGGACTCTTCGAGATACTTGAGCTGAGAGGCTGCGGATGCTCTTTTCTTTCTACGCAGGGTTTTTTTCTCTTTCCTTCTCTTTTCACGGTACTCCTCTCTTGCTGCTCTTGTTTTCCGTTGCAGCATTTGCATTCGTGCATTTTCCGTCTCCTGCTTCAATACCGCGCATTCATCATCATACCACGGGTTCTTTTTTCTGGGTGGTTGATAGCCTATGGTGGTCTCGGCTGTCTCTTTAATAATGTCGCGATACTGGTTCCACTGGTTGTTGACGCTTGTGGCTGGGTGTACGGCAGAGAGTTTCCCGGTCAATTGCTCACTGTAGTCTCTGGCTTTCTCAGGCATGCGATGTTGAACTTCTTTCTTTGGGCGGTCTTCGTTTTCTTTTCATTGGACAGTCGGGCTCTGAACTTTGTCACAACAAGAAAGTGGTCAGAGTCCACGTTTGCACCTCGGAAAGTTCGCACGTCCAAGATGTTCGATGCGTACCTTGCGCCAATTAGCACGTGGTCGATTTGGTTGGCCGTTCGACCATCTGGAGATCGCCAGGTTGCTGTGTGTATCCTTCGCCTGGGGAGCCTAGTGCTACTTATCACCGTATTACGAGCTGCAGCGAAGTCGATTAGTCGGAAGCCGTTGTCTGTTGTCGTTTCGTGGAGGTTGTGCTTTCCAACTAATCCGCCAAAGATGTTTTCCTTTCCGACTTTAGCATTGAAGTCTCCGAGCACGACTTTGACATCGTACTCCGGACAGGCTCCGTAGGCTCGGTCCAGGAGGTCGTAAAACTCCTCCTTGTTAGACTCCTCAGCTTCATCTGTAGGGGCGTGTGCACATATTAGGCTGATGTTTTGGAAGGTAGCTTTGATGCGGATCACAGCCAGGCGATCGCTTATCGGCTTAAAATCGATGACTTTCGATCTGAGTCGATTTCCCACGACGAATCCGCATCCTAGCATGTGCAGTCTTTGGTGACAGCTGTAATAAATGTCGCAATCTTTTCTTTTCGTTATACCTGATCCTATCCATCGTATCTCCTGGATCGCGGTAATGTCTGCCTTGTACCGCGAGAGGACAGATTCAAGTTTTTGAGTAGCACCTGGTGTGTAGAGTGTCCTTACATTCCAGGTGCATACTCGTAGATCATAGTCCATTTTCGTTCCGGGTCTGGTTGCCATTTGAGGGGGGTCGTTATCCGAGGCTTCCCGCGTCTCTCTCATAACAATTGTTTTTTTTACTGTGGTCGGGTCGTTAGCCCAACGCACTAACCTCCAATCTGTAGGGCCATGGGTTTAATGTTGCAATTCTTTCCTTGATCAACATTCGCACTTACAAGTTTAGCAAGTCCTGGCATAAAGCCATGACCAGTATCCGGCGGTTACCAACTTGGAGGTATTGTAAGCACTTGATGTGTAGGAAAAGATACAGCTCGAGGCCCCCAGTTCCTACAGCATCCAACCACGGAATTTTAGATTACAGAATAATGGAAAAGCAGAATAATGGAATACAGAGTTATGTTCATACAGAATTTTGTATTCATAAACAGAATTTTGTTCCTACAGAATTTTGGAATACAGAATAACGACTCGTTCCCATAAAAACAACTACCCTTTTATTGATTCTTTAATTTTATTTTATTATCATATGCACATATATATATTAAATAAATTTATATTCTATTCACTCTCAACACTTTTAAACTTTTTATTTCTCAAGGGTGAAACTCACATTAAATTTTGTTAATTTGTTATGTTAATTATGACAAAAAAAAAATAATTGAAACAAAAGATACTCCAAACTCCATTATTAAAGATTCCAATGTTTACATTGTTGTATTTGTTGTTTCATTTCGTTTTGCGTAACGAGTGTGACAAGGAGGTAGAATTTAGCTCTTTTATATTTATTCTTTGTCTCATGTTCGAAACTAAATTCGAACTCATTCATTTCACTTAAATAGCTGAATCACCTTTGTGAGTGAAGTGAGATGAGTCGGCGAGTATGGCGAGTCATCTCATCTCACTCGCTGAAATAGCTGAATATCGGCCACAGTACACATATTAAAGGTAATATCATTAGCGTTTTCATTTTTGGTTCAGTTCTGCGCATCCATCAAAATCAGTGGAAAATGGCGAATCCAGTGACCCCCACTCGTTAAACATCAAAATTTGTTGTGTGATATGTGTTCATTTGTTACTTATTTATAAGCAAATACAATTGTTTCAAGCTTTTTAGTGTTTATTAACATTATTTTGTCATGCAAACAACATTCCTTCTTAGTTTTTAGTGTTATTTAAATTATCCTTTTGTTTTTGTTTTTTCGTTGTTGTTGTAATACAGCGGACGGGGTCACGAAAGGCCGCCATCTTTTCTTTCTTTGACAGTTCTCATTTCGGACAACATGCGCAAGATAATACCTTAGATATGTGTACTGTGAATATCGGCACAGGTTTTTAAGGGATTGTATGGATCTCCCTGGTTTTGTTTTTCACAAGTAAACTTTGTCTCTTCTTCTTAATCGAGTGTTTCCTTATACGTATATGTATATGTATATGTATTTAAAAGAAAAGGGTGAATTGCGCTCGAATCGAAGCAACTTGATTTTGAGCCATGAAAAATTATGACTATCAACTGTTTTTTTCTTGTTTGTTATGTTATTTCCTAAGATTTTAGTTGACAGAAATTGATTTCTCTACATTTTAAATATTTGAACCCAGTCATCGTGGGAATAAATAAATTGTTGTTTTTGCTTTTATTTTCAATTAAACCAAAATCAGCATCGTTGGGCAAAAACGAGTGACCAGATTCCATAAATTTAAGATCGATGACTTCGGCGCTTAAATCATTTGATCCAACTAATTTCAGTAACGAGAGGCTTAATTTTATGTTTCTATTTTGTCCTCCGCATGCATCACTGTACATGATTATGTACTTATACTCCGACGCATGAGTGAGTAAATGCTTTTTTAAACATGCCGCGATTTCTTGCTATCCTCTCCCTCCTTCAGTTTCATTCCACATGTGCATATAGGCCGTTTTTGAGTTCATTGAATGAGCTCCAAAATAATACACATACATACATGTTTCGTTTATAATAAGCCACTGATGTTGAAAGTTAAGGAAGAGCTTTTTGAAGGTCAAAAGTCACGACATAATTGTCATTAGATAGCACTTCAGTTTTGAGTGAATCCCGTGCTTGCTGCGCTTTTTTCAAATGAAATTCTCTTTGTGATTGTAAATTGGACTCCACGCTTTCACCAAACTTTATTTTCATATCCAGCCCGTCGCAAATCCTACACGTGTCCTTATGCGGGGTTTTGAAATGTAAATTAAATTTTGTACTAAATATTTTATAGTAAAATTTTTTATTGACCGTTGACACATTTTCGGCTTTACACTTTTCCACATACATATCGTACATTTTGCGAATATTCAAATTCGAATCGATGTATTTTCGGTCTGGGTTGTCTTTCCTGTTGTAGTGGCTTTGGTAAGCTGGGAAGGATGAAATGTGCGCGATAACACCACTGTCGTCTTTTTTGTTTTTGACATTTCTACCACGGCAATCAATCACTGCAGGTACTTCCTCTCGTAATAGGCATCGATTCAATCTTTCCCAACCAATTTGAAGAGTTTTTAAAAAATATGTCTTACAAACCTGGACGTTTTGTCCTTGCACCAATAAAGAATAAGTTAAGGACTTATTCTTGGAGCCATGACTTCCATCACGAACACGCTTAACTTTCGGTTTGGATGATTTAAGGAGACCTCTCAAAAAAGAATTTTGCTTACCATAATCCGTGAGGTTCCAAAATGAGGTAAGAAATAATTAATTCACTCTCAGTCTCAATTACCTGACTACTGCATTTTTTTGTACATCCGCATTCAAAATTTGGAACAAATGTTTTCTCTCCCACTATTGCAATTCAGTTTACGCACATTTTTTTCCAATTTTTCGAATTTAATGGTTTTTTTCTTCCCACATGGGCCTCTTCCGGACTTGCAGATGATGGATCAGCAAAATGTTCGACAGGTTCAGGCACTTTATTTATATTTTCTATAATACATACTTAGGTAAAGTAATTACAAAAATAAACTTAAATTTATAGGGGCATATTCATAGATGTTGTTAATGCTATTACTAGGCTAACCTGGAGATTATCTTATTGAAACTTCATCAGGTAAAGTCCAGTTTTGCCTAGCCACAACTTAAACAAAGTCTATGAATATGCTCCATAATGTAATATTACCTGTTAAATTGTCGTCATCACTTTTGGATGATTCCGAGTTAAGGTAGAACTAGAATAGTCGGAAGCCAACTTAAGTGGTCGTACGAAACCGAGCGAAAACAAGAAATTTATATGACGCGCACATAATTGCGAAGTGGAACTTTTCGTTTAGTTTTCGTTAACTTTTGCCGTCGGAAGTGAGAGCGCTCATCGACCGCTCTTTCGTAAGTGGGCGAATGCAAAATCAAAATGGTGGAAGCAAACTAACAAGAACTTGGCGCTTGGTGCAAAGTTTTCAACTTTTTTTTCTGTTTGATGAATGAATGAGAGAAGTCAAAACAATTTTCTTTTAATTAATTTATATCACATAGAATTTTAGTGGTTTTGCAAAATAAATAATTAAAAGCTATCACTCTGCGCTGTGAATAAGTATAATGGGAAAATAAACATTGAATAAACAATTATTCATTTTTTATTCACTTCCAACCACTTAAGTGCATTATGGGCCACTTGTGAAATTGACGTTTCGGGAAGCTACTTTTCGGTCGGTTTTGACATAAGCTTCCGACAGCTTCCGCCTATTCTAGTTCTACCTTTAGGAACATATTCATTATCTTCACTATTATCACTTTGCATAATTAAAACGGTTTTCTGATAGTGTTAAACTGTAAAACAATAAACACGTTCTCGACAAAATTGGTCAAAGCTGAAACACGTCTGTTTATGAATAAAGCTAAAAGAATAATGCTCGGAGGGCACTTAAGTGGTCGGAAGTTTCGTCAAGTTTCATTCAACTTTGCTTTCGGAAATAAAACTGACATTTGGTGAAGTAGGAATACCAAAAAGAGATAGATGATAAGTACTGTATGGGTGTGATCTCCTTTTGACGATACGGAAAGCTACTTTTGGTTGGTTTTTGACATTAGCTTCAGAGGCTTTCCGACCATTACAGTCAGTGGCGTAACAACGGGGTGGGCAAGGGGGTCAATTTCCCCCTCCATCTCAGGCCTAACAAAAACAAATTAAAATGTTTGATATAAAGCTTATCTTTACAAAATGACCTGAGTACAATTTTTAGAAGAATAGAGCTGCAAATATGACACCGCCTAATAATAAACCTTAAGAAAAACTCCTCCGCATTGTACCTAATACCTGGCCTCTACACTGTTCTCATTTACCGCCCTGCTTCTCTTTGCTCCTTTATTTTAATCGTATAACAGATGTTAATCGGATTGTCAATATTCTTGCTGAGAAAAGAATAATTGCCAAGCTATAATAATAGAGTTTCCCCAAAAACGATTTTTTTCTTATAATATATCCAAGAATCATGTAAATATTATTTACGAATTACTGGACACAGTATACATTTAATATTTTGTTTTATATTTGTTTCCACCGAAAAACATAGTTTGCCCCCCCCCCCCCCCCCTTTACCCCTCACAACAAAATCCTAGTTACGCTACTGATTATAGTTCTACCTTAAAACTTGCAAGCACTGCATAAGCCACTGACACGTTCCCGTAAAAATTGGTAACAGCGGAAACACTGGAAAAAAATAGAAATACTGCATTTCATTGACTTGGTTCGTTTTTGCCTCGAAAGAAATCGAAAATGCAAGTTACTGACTTGGTTTTTTACCGTTAACTTAGGAATGAAACACTTTCTGACTTAGTTTATTACAGACATGAAAGGAGTTGAGGTTTGTGCAGATTATTGCAGTTTTTTTAGAAACAAAAATTTTATGACTTGGTTCGGTACAACTGTGAGCCCTCCATATGTAACTACTACATTAAGCTTTTATTGAAGCCAAAAATCCATTATATTTAAATAAAGTTCAATACTCTTATTAATTTTTAATTAAATACTTACATATCTTGAAATATCTTGTGGTTTTGAAAAAATCAAAAATAATGATCGCTCTTCGGAACAATCGCTACTTTGGACCAACCGCTTTGTTGGAATTTAAACAACAAATTCAAGTCCCAGGGTTCAAATTATGGATGACTAGTTTATGGAAATCAAAAACTGCGATCATTCATAATTGAGGCCGTGTGTGCAAGAGGTGTAGCCTATTTTTGGCAAAATTGTTAATTTTGTGTCGTATTTTTCAATTTATGCATCAAATGTCATGTAAGAGCCAAAATTCTAGATTCGGAAATATGTAACATTTCCAAAAATTACACTGACCTTCTTGAATCTCAAATTAAATATTAAGTTAACTGGCACACGGATAGACAACTTGTCCGTTTGATAACTTTTCTTATTAAAAAAGATATGATATCTTTGCAGTATTTATCACTTCACCAAATTCACCACTTCGTCAAATTATGGTGATTTTCTAATATATATGTCACATGCATGTACTGCCTTACGAAGTGTATACTGGTAGTAGTAAACGGTGTTATCACACGTGTGCGTGTATATGTAAAGAAGTTATCCGTTCACTATACGCGGAATTTGGCGAGTTAAAGTTATCCGTACGTAAACACACGTCACAGACTATTACACATTTGTTAATAAGAATTACAAGTTAACAGATGTATAAATGTTAGCACGTTGTTATTTTCCGTTTATTAATATGGGGGTAAGTCTTTAGTTTCATCGTAAGTTGTTGACAAGAATTTTGTTTAATTCAAATCGGTATGTGCACTTCTTCGTTGGTCTTTTGATTTTTTTTTAATAAGAAAAATTCTGTAGCATGTTTCGCATGTGCAATTTTGTTTTTAGGTACATATTTGATCTAGGGCACATTTGCTAACTCCTGATGCCCCACACATAGAACAAACTATCAACTTTCACGGTCCGGGAAAGTAATCACCAGTGTGGGAATTAAGGCCGTGTGCCAATTGCGTTAAAATTCTGGTTAAATTTGATCCCAGTTAAATGTTATCCCTTTTTATAGGGGTGAGTAAAATTTAAGGTTTTTGCTGTGTCAATTGGATTAAATGGGATTTTTTTTTTTACATTCACTTCCCATTAGTTTTGTTGTTGCATTTTTCTCAGTAATGATAGTTCGCAAACATATCAGTTTGCAAAATGAATTATAAATAAATTTCAATAAATTTTATTGACTCTTTTACATTATCAAGGATTTATCTCAAGTTATTCAAACTTCTTCTTGAGTACATACTTAAATTTATTATAAGGTCTTTGTCTATATTTCTTAATCCTTTCATTTAATTTTAGTTTTTTTTCCATTTTTCATCTTTCCCGATAGGATTCATGACTTCTTGATAGCAAAATAAAATGTTTATCTACATTCATCTCCCTCAGCTGTTTTTTTATAAGGGTTTACAACAACACAAACAAATCCGGATCGCTTAAGATACGCAGCCGAACGCGCCCATAGACATGTCAAAAATTAACCACCGACTAAAATTTTAACGAGCTCCTGAGCAGGTTAAATTTTGAAGTCTATATTCACCTCAGTAATGTCAAAATTTAGCCATGGGATCAAATTTAACCAGGATTTTAACGCAATTGGCACACGGCCTTACAAATTTTTGCAACACATGTGACATTGTGAGTAGCCACGATGTAGGATTTCGTTAATATCCCAGATTGATTCGCAATTAGGAACGAAAACTGTTTACGAACGTCATCGCGGAACACTTTACTGGTGTACTACAACGGTTTTTGATAGCCACCAGCCGGACGTATTAAGCAGACAACGGCTATGGACTGGACAGGACATGGCCATTCTTGCAGCAATAGGATCGAAGTCTGGGCAGAGCCATATTGGCCTAGAGATTCTTCGCAAATACAGCATGCGCATGTGTTTTGTTGTGCCAGCCCTTTTTGCCTTTCCGAATGAAATGTGTCAAATGGCCGAGAGTTGTTAGTAAATAGCTTTGGTTCTTCACATTAGTCAAGCAACTAAATTTATTTTTTATTTCACTTAGAGATAGCTAATTTCCTTTCACAGTACACTGTGGATGTGTGCGAATGTAAAATTTATGAGGTTCTTAATTTTAAAAAATCAAGTAGAATAAAACTCACAGCCGTTTACGTTTTTCCAATCTTCTACTCTATAATAGCTGACAGACACTGATTTAGCCAGTTTATAATTCCGAGGTAGTACCTCGTGGCATGATGGTAAGTGCGTAGGATTGACATGCCGAGGGTGTGGGTTTGATTCCCAGACGTGCCACCTAAAAATAGAAATGTTTTATCCGAGGTACTGCCTCTTGCGAGGAACTTACAAATCCTCCAAGAGTATACTTGTCATGAAAAAGTGCTTCTCATGTAGCGGTTCGGACTCGGTTCTTCACGAGCTGTTGCGCCACCCAATTTATTTATTTTTATAATTCCAAGCAACTATAAAATTACTTGCTTCGTAACTTTGGATGAGCAAGAGATTTTAATAAATAATAATAAACACGTAAGACACAAATCAAACCCACTCCCTATATTTCTTCATTGAATAAAACAAAATTTTTACTTGACAGTAATTTTTTTTTTGTGTCAGCTGTTTTTAAAATGTCATTTGGCAAAGTGCTTATTTGTGTTTTATATTATTATTAAGAAATGTCAAACTCGAGAAATTCCATCGATGAGGAAGAGGATGAAATATTGGGTAAATACGCATTTAAATTTTTACGCTGATGTACTTTTACACTTATTACTTACAAATTTACTTTTCACAAAAATAGCAAGAATCGAATTGTTTGTCGTTAACGACCTGCTTGCGAGTTCGCAGGTGCCGAATATGTTTCCTGAGCTCGTGAGGGCCAAAACATCAACACCGGAGTCAAAATTATTTCGAGGTAACAATTACGAGCTACACATTGGACGAATTTTGAAACCATTTTCGAATAAGTCGAAGTTGTTTTTCGGTAAGTTTGGATTCAAAACATCATTATACATTTTTAATAATAGAATATGAAGAAAATTTGAAAAGAAAATTATTCTGTTTAAGTGGAGTGACTGAATATTTATAATTCAAGTTAAAAGTTCAAGTGAGCTCAAGTCCATAATTGCGTTTCGCCCATTTGTATTTGAGTGTATGTATTTTTCACCTTTTCAAGGATCTTATGGAAAAGGTGGGCAACTGCAAACTTATTTTATACCAAGAACGCAAGCTTTTGTTTAACGTGTTGACTGTTAGTAAGCAAGAGAGTCTTTTGTCTGCTGGAAACCGATTTAACTTGGCAAAAAGTTCTGGTCACACCGCCTTTTGTGAGATCCTCGATGTGCTTTGCTTGGTTATTGCAGATTATATCAAATGGCCATCTACAAGCGAGTACAATTCTATATCCCAAGTAAGTGCTTATCCACATAATATAAATGTAAATACCTAGATTAGACATTGTAATGACCTTCACATTTGAATTTGAGCTATAACGTCTCACAATAGCCAAAAAGAAGCGCCATCTGCCGAATTGTAGCAGAAAACCAGCTGTCAAATAAAAGCTTTAGAAAGGGGAATTATGGGTAAATTTCCCCTACGGAAAGCTCTGGAGCAGATACCAGTGCCTTCTAATAATTTCCAGAGTTTGTTAGTCGAGTATAAAAGGCACATTTTTGACCGGCAGCAACACAGTTTGTTTTTAATCGTGAATGAATAAAGTTGGTTGTAATAAAAGTAAAAGTAAAGCTGGTGAATCAATTTCAGTGGTAAGTAAATTTTTTGTCTGTAATAAGAAAAGTTAAGTGTTTTATTTTGTGAAATAAGAAAGTGGAAGTTTTTAAATAAGTTTTATAAACGAATCTAAGAAAATATTACAATATATAAAAATGGAAACATTTAGACCTTTCGTGAAAAATCTGACGAATACGTTCCGGGTATAATCGAAGCTATTGATGGGTGGCACATCAATATTAAACAGCCATTTAACACCCCGATCGATTACACTGGTCAACAAGGTTTTTCTTACAGCAACAAAAATATACTTTTCCGTAGGTTTTGAGTGTGCTGAACTCGAATCTGAAGTCAGAAAAATTCTATCGGGCTACGTTTTTGAGATATTCCCGTTACAAAATCGAAAAAACCGTCTTTTTGCTGTTTTCAAAGTTGTATTGTAACGTGAAGTAAATTGTTTCAACAAAATTTTTAATGGTTTCTGAAAGAACTAATTTTTTTCTTTTAAAATCAGTTTAAATCTTTCCGATACCTCTTTTCTTCTCGGAGAAATCTTCAGTTAATTGAAGGCCTTCCATTTATGACATAAATACAATGTAAAGGAGAATGGGTAAAAATTTATGGGAAATGGTCCATTTCCCAATACGAACGTGTGATATATCGTTGAAAAGGTTATTTTGAGTACATCATTTCACTATATAACCGTTAAGCTCTAAACCATGGGGCTCGCGAGATATTCGGCTTCAAAGCACCGAAAGAACAATAATGTGTTCCCAATCCACATTAGCTGAATATCTCGTGAGCCCCATGGTTCAGAGCTTAAAGGCCATATAGTGAAATGATGTACTCAAAATAACCTTTTCAACGATATATCACACGTTCGTATTGGGAAATGGACCATTTCCCATAAATTTTTGCCCATTCTCCTTAACATTGTATTTATGTCATAAATGGAAGGCCTACAATTAACTGAAGATTTCTCCGAGAAGAAAAGAGGTATCGGAAAGATTTAAACTGATTTTAAAAGAAGAAAATTAGTTCTTTCAGAAACCATTGAAAATTTTGTTGAAACAATTTACTTCACGTTACAATACAACTTTGAAAACAGCAAAAAAATGGTTTTTTCAATTTTGTAACGGGAATATCTCAAAAACGTAGCCCGATAGAATTTTTCTGACTTCAGATTCAAGTTCAGCACACCAAAAACCTACGGAAAAGTATATTTTGGTTTCTGTAACAAAAAAATAATTAAATTTTGTTGACCAGTGTTATTATAATCGGGAAAACACTTATTCTGTGATTTTGTAAGGTAATAAGACTACTGCAGTATTTATGAAATTTACTCCTCTAAATAGATATTCTCCTTAGCTGTTTGTGACCATGACCATCGCAACGTCTTAACAGATATTTATGAAGGAGCTCCGGGACGGATGCACGATGCGAGGGTTTATCGTAAGAGCCCACTGTCTGGCGAAATAAAAAGACTTGTATCAGGAGAATATCACCTTGTAAGTGATACCGCGTATCCATCAAGTAACAATCTTGTTACTCCATTCCGAGGCAATGTACATTATTTGTTGGAAAACAAAATTAATTTTAATACTCACCTTAGCAGATACGATTGAACAAGCGTTTGGCCTATTGAAGGGGCGATTCCTTCGACTTAAATATTTGGATGTTGTGGAGCCAACTATGGCAATGCAGTCTTTTCAATTCTTTGAATTCATTGCATTTTTTTGGTTTTCGCCATCCGTACGCACGAAATATTTAATCTAACGCATTTAATACAATTCAACATATCTTTTTTCTAAGAGCGTACGGATGGCAAAAACCAAAAAAAAAAATGCAATAAATTCAAGAGAATTGAAAAGACTTCAAAAGAATGCAAAAATTCAAAGAATGTAAATGACTTTAAAAGGATTAAAAAAATTCAAAGAAAGCAAAAAAACTTAAAAATAATGCAAAAAATCAATGGATGCAAAATAGATCAAAAGAACTTCAAAGGAATGCATGAAGTCTCAAAAGATTGCAATCAGTTGATGGTGAAAAAAGATTGGAAACAATAAAAGATTTTAATCTTTTAACGAAAAATGAGTGGCGACTTAAATTTTTGAAGTTGCATTCTTAAAATAGAATGTAAAGAATGCAATCTTTTTGTTGAATTCAATGAGAGGTTTATAAAGACCGCATTCACAAAGATTGCAATCTTTTACAGCTCTGATAAAAAACTTGGTCTAATACTACATTTCCAACTGGCACTAATCTGAGATTTGATGAGATTTACCTTAAATCTCGAAGATCTACCATACAAATTTATTTCGTAAATCTTGAAGATTAGAAATTAATCTTGTTAAAACTTCCTAGGACAAATAAATTTACAAATCGAACTAACCTATTCTTATATGGTGCTGAACGATTTATTCGAGACTCGATTAAGTTCTTCATTGTTTGACACGAATCAAACATTTCATCTCATTCGCACTTCATAAGAAAAATTTAAACACCATTTGCATTTTTGAAGGTGCTGTCATACTCAATCTTTTTTAAATCTTTTTGTGCGGTGGAAACACCAAAAAGACTTATTTAATCTAAGCTGAGATAAACCTTTGGTGGAAACAAAGCATAATAGCAACGAAAACAATAATAGTCTAAGAGCCGGCAGCAAATTTTGTGGGTGGATATATAACCAAAATCCAAGTGGGAGGGTTTATAGGTATATGAATCTTGATATGAAATACAAAATGTGGTAGGTTTTATTTAAGCCTTTGGAAGCGATGCGGGGTTAAAAGAGCTTGGTTTTCTTATTTTGTATCTCATCATCATCGTGTCCTGTAACCCCGGCTGGGGCATAGGGCGTCAACAAAACGTCTCCATCCTTCACGGTCTGCTGCAAGGTACTTAAGCTGTGGCCACGTCTTTCTCTGGGATTCTGCTTCCACTAAGACAGTTGATTTCCATGTTGTTCTTGGTCTTCCAACCCGCCGTGCACCCTGAGGATTCCATTCAAAGGACTGCTTTGCAATTTCATCGTTTGGTTTCCTCAGTGTGTGACCAATCCAACGCCATTTACGCTTTCTTATGTCGACGTCCAGCCGCTCTTGACTTGTCCTGCGCCACAATTCCTCATTTGATATTATTTGTGGCCAGCGAATCTTTAGGATGTGGCGAAGACAGCGATTCACAAAAGCCTGCAATTTCTTCGAAATGGTAGACGTGACTTTCCAGGTTTCACAAGCATATAACAGCACGGATTTGACATTGGATTCGAAGAATCTCAACTTAGTGCGTAAGGAGATTTGACTGGATTTCCAAATTGGGGACAGAGTACCGAAGGCAGCACGAGCTTTATTTATTCTACTTTTAACGTCCAGGTCCGTACCACCGTTTGCAGAAACAATACTGCCAAGGTAGTTAAATTGTTCCACTACTTCAACTGGCGTCTCCTGTAAAATAATACGCTGCTGTGTGGAGCGGCCTGTGAGCATTATTTTTGTCTTTTTGCTGTTAATTCTTAGACCACTCGACTCTCCCTTCACTTGCAGTGTTTGGCACATCCCGTTCAGCTCACTGATGTTATTTGCCAGTAGACATATGTCATCTGCATAGTCTAAGTGACTGAGCCTTTCGAACGGTCTCCATTGAATGCCCTGTCGCTCTGCTGTACCTACACTGGCCGTCAATACGTCGTCCATCGCCAGGAAGAGAATTGGCGATAGAACATCCCCTTGTCTCACACCCTGTTGCACTACAAAGGAGTCGGATAGCTGCCCATTGTGCAAAACAAAACACCTTGCGTTGTTGTAGGACTCTTTTATAATGGCAACTATTTTTGGTGGAATTCCTCTGCCAAGCAACGATCTCCATATACATTCTCGGTTAACACGATCAAAGGCTTTCTCAAAATCCACGAACATTAGGTAAGGCGGTGATTGAAATTCCATCGACTGCTCGAGGACGATACGCAGGGTGTTGATATGGTCGACACACGATCGACCACTGCGGAAGCCAGCTTGATGCCTCTTGAGTGTAGACTCGATTCTATCCTTTATTCGCTCGAGTATGATTGTTGCCATTAGTTTTGGGAAAACGGACAAAACGGTGATACCACGCCAATTGTTGCAATTCTTTAAGTCACCTTTCTTTGGCAACTTAACAATCACACCATCCTTCCAGTCCCTGGGATAGCTTTCGTTTTCCCAAATGTTTTGTATCAGCGGATGTAAAATACTAGCCGCTGCTACGGGATCGGCTTTCAGGAATTCAGCTGGTATTCCGTCCAGTCCAGCTGCCTTGTTGTTTTTGAGGAGATTTATTGATGTGCTAATTTCCGATTCTGACGGGGGTTCGATGTCAATACCCCTATAGGACCTGCGCATCTCGTTTAGTTGGGGCACTTCAGCACTCTGCTCAACTGAATTGCTTTTTTTCCCGATAACATCTTTGGCTATTTGGTACAATTCCCGGATATCTCCTCTTCTGGCAGCGCTTTCCGCATTATCTGCGAGTCCATCCAACTTCACCCTCTTGTCACGTCTCACACAGCGGTAGACCATCTTATGTGCAATGCGGTACTCTCTTCGCAAGTCAGCCTTTCGTTGAACATCAGCTTCGGCATTTATTTGGATTTTCAACGATTTGCGAAGTTCGATTTTATCCCAGGTGTCTTGGGATATCCAAGAGTCTCTACGTCTCGTTCGCTTGGGTACAGTTTCGGATCCAGCCTCCATAAAAACACTTTTAATTTCACCCCACATCTCATCAATTGTTGAATTCTGGATTCCATTTAATGACGAGGCTCTGTCGTTACACCCCGACTCCACAGGACATACAGATGCCCAACATCACAACCACAATCCAATCAACAATCAGCAGATTTTTTCTCGCTGGGCAGTTCATGTCATGTCGTTTCATTTCCCTCTCACCACTACTTCTATCTTTTGCAATAATACACGCTTTTTAGACTCCAGATAACAGTAGAAAGACCTTTTTAAATATCAAGCTACCTCTAGATACAAGGAAAACCTGAACAAAACTCACAGGCACGTGAAACGTCAAATCTCATGGCAAGCTTTGAACAGCGTTCATGTCTTGTTCAAAAGTTGGTTTTCTTCGACATGTCGTCGACAAGACATGGATTTTTCAGCCTCCATTGGATTTTTATTAGACATGTTCATAGTCTTGGCATTGTTCATGGCAGGTGGAGCCAGCATGTTAAGGGTGGTGACATAGTTTCGACATATCTATGTTGGGGTCATTTAAAGCATTAGTAATGAATTTTGTGCTCCTTGCTGCATCCTGCGCTGGTTTTTGTACGGCAGCGGTTCGTAGTTTGAGACTCATCAGAACCAAATTGTGGTCGCTTCCCACATCGGCATTTCTTATACTCCGGACATCACACATAGACTTCCTCCATCGCTGCTGAATCATGATATGATCAATTTGGTTTTCGGTTTGACCATCCGGATGCACCCAGGTAATTTTGTTGCACGTCTTATGCTTAAATACAGTCCCACCTATCACAAGACGATTCGCGTTACAAAGGTCGACAAGCAAGTCACCATTTTCATTCCGTGACCCCACGCCATTTCTTCCCATCACGCGTTCCAGTCCGTAATTGTCTGAACCGACTTGGGCATTAAGGTCTCTCATAACGACTATGATGTCGGCTCTCGGAACACTACTGTAAACTGAGTTAAGATGAGTGTAGAACGCGGTTTTGTCTTCCTCGGTCGCTTCATTTGTGGGGGCGTAGCACTGAATAATTGTGACGTTACGAATTTTTGAACGAAACCTTGCTGTCATTAATCTCGCAGAAATGGGTGCCCATGAGATCAAACTACGCCTCGCTTCTTCGTTCAACATAATTCCGACACCATGCAGTCTTTGGCCACCCTCTCTTTCATCTTCGCCGGAATACAGCATTCTCGTCTGTCCAGTGTCTGATCTGTATTCAGCTCTTCCTCTCCACTAGGAGAGTATCTAGGGTACTTTAATTCATAAAAAAAATTTGTATCATTTACTATCTCTTAAATGGGATTTGAAGTGGTAATGACCCTATTACAAAAATAGGATACAAGCTTGTGATGAGCCAAAGTAGGGCCACGGAATTCACCCTCGCCCTGTTGTGGTCTTTTTGTTATTTTCCAAAATTTGGTGGTAACGAAACTTCATGTTTTTTTAATTTTGTGTCAAGAGCGTAGAGAAGGATACCCCCGCCTTTTCCATCATTGCCTTTTGAATTTTTATAAAAATTTCTCGGCGACTAATTTTAGGATTTCTAAAATCCGCCTTCAATTTGATGCCTTTGTTAATGAAAAGAAGAACGGTCCTGTGCTCCCATGGTGGTTCTGTAAGTAAAAGAAATATAACAAAGTAAGTAAGGTCCTCGATTCGGAACTACCAACACCACTTATGGAGATAACACCGGTCAGCAAGGAAAAATTTTCTAAATGGATGGATAATCCATTTGAAAAAATTTTCCTGATACGTTTTCCTGACCGCTATAACTGGTCCCTTAGACTTATCTTTTGCGCAAAAATGTCTGCATTATTTTGATAATTGATGATACAAGATACAACAACCGACCGGAGAGGGAAAATAATTAACATTATTTGCTCACCTTCTTTTGGATTACTTCCAGCACCAATTTGAGGGGAAATTGCAGCCGTTGCCTAGTCACAGGTAGGCTTTTTTTTTTTTTTTTTTTTTTTTATTTATTATTTATTTATTTATCCTATTTGATATGCAATAACAATGACAATAATAATCAAATTTACAATGATAGATTTCTTAAAATTTACGTTTTAGCATTAATTAACTGATCGATAATGTATAGTTACTGTTGAATTAAATAGGAGGAAAATTGGGTTTTCATCAACGGTTTTATTAACTAAATGAACACTTTGTGGCACAGATACCAGTATCAATTGTTCTTAGGAAATTGGTATATTTGAATTGACTAATGAAGAAAAAATCAAGCAGGCGTTGTATACAGTGGATATTATTATTATTTTTTTTTTTGCAGGCGTTTTATACAGTGGATATTATTTTTTTTTTTTTTAATATTTTTTTTTTATATTTTTTTTATATACATATGTATATATATTTTTTTTTTTTTTTTGTTAAGTAACAACTTGAAAAAGTGTCTCAACTTCAGACCTTGAGAGCAGCCATTTTTTTACTTTCTTTATGAAAACGTATTTTTGGGAAACTGTACCCTTTATGTCGATTGGCAACTTGTTGAAAATGTGTGGACCCATTGTACTAAGAAATCTTCTACAGTGTTCTTTTCTTACAGCAGGAACGTTAACATAATTTTGTAAGTTACTACGAAGGGGATATAAAACGTTGAATCTCATCTGTGTAGTGTTGTTTCTTATGAAATATGACTTGAGTATTTTAAGTATATATAAGTAGCGGAGAGGCAGTATTCTAGAGGTTTGAAACAAGGGTAATGAGGGTTCAAGTCTTCCTCGACGCAATATTAACCTAAGAGCTCTTTTTTCAATTACTATGATAGGTTTCAAATTACTTAAGTAGGCACTTCCCCAACATGTCAATCCATACTCTAGTCGTGAATTTACTAGCGCAAAGTATATGGTTTGAAGCAACTTACTTGGAACAACTTTGCGCAAGTAATATAATTTGTTGATCGAATAGTATAGAGATTGTTTTACTTGATTGATATGAGGTTTCCAAGTAAGTCCTTTGTCAATTTTTATACCTAAGTATTTGTATTCAGAAACGAATTCCAGTTGAAAACAAAACTTATCACAACGAGCATTGTCACATAAAGAGTGGTGGTGTTTTATAGGAGGAGCTTCAAATGATTTAGCCAAAGAAAAAATAATAGCCTTAGATTTACAACTTAAAACCATATTATGCGAGTTCATCCACATGCCAAGCATAACTAGATCATCTTTGATTTGCATTGTTAAGCAATCTAATGAACCGGCCTCATAAGACAACGCTAAGTCGTCAGCAAATGCAGTTAGTTTACCATTTACAGGGACATTGAAGATTGAGTTGATGTAAACAACGAAGAAAAGTGGGCCAAGGACAGAGCCTTGTGGAACACCTACATCAAAGCAGTCTTTTAAGTCACTCAGAACACTATTAACCTGAACACACTGTTTTCTTCTACTAAGGTAGCTTACAGCCCATTTATGCGACATGCCTCTAAAACCTATTTGAAATAATTTACTCAATAGTACGGAGTGGTTGACTAGGTCAAAGGCTTTAGTTAGGTCAAGAAAAACTCCAGGCGATTTCTTGTTTTTATCTAATGAGCTGTAGACACTGGTGAGAAAACATTCCATAGCATCTTCCGTAGATTTCCCTACTCTGAAGCCAAATTGGGATGAATTGAAAAAATTTGATGTATCTAGAAACTTTAACATTCTTGATTTAATGGCCTTTTCAAATATTTTTGAGAAAACAGAGAGCAGGGAAATCGGTCGATAGTTGTTTGGATCCTTTGCATCACCTTTTTTGAAAACCGGGATAACAACAGCTATTTTGAGGCATGATGGAAACTCTCCTTGTTCAAAACTCTTATTAACAAGAGTAGCTATGGGTGAAGATATATGTTTTCCGATTTTCTTAAGAGTAATTCCACTTATTCCATCATTCCCACAAGAGTTTGTTTGTTTCAAGCTATTTATAATTGTGAGCACTTCTAGTTCGTCAACTGGGGATTATACGTTTCTCTTGTTGAAAGGATATCAGGATCACACCGACTATTAGGTTGGTGTAAAAGAGGAGCTTGTGTGAAAAATCTATTAAATTCGTTTCCTATTTCAGCTTTATCCGTAACGTTCGTGCTTTCATCAATTTTAAGTATTTTAATTTCCTCTTTTTCACCTACCCGTCCTAATATGTTATTAACCAATTGCCATTGTTTACGAGCGCTTAAGTAATATTCTCGAAATTTAGACTGATAATAAAAAATTTTTTGGTTTTCTATTAATTTTTGCACTTTATTTTTCAGATACTGATAGGTGTTTTTGATTTCAGGTGTATGTATATATCTTTTGTTTCTGGAATAGAATGCATTTTTTTCCCTTATTTTGGAGCAAATATCATCTGTCATCCATGGTTTGATTTTCTTATTCCTTGACTATACCTTTCTCATTTTATTAATATTAATATGCTCTGAGAGTATATCCAGAAAAGAAGAAAAGGAGTGAGACACATTGTCAATCAATAATGCTCTATTCCAGTCCTCTTGCTCCAGAGTACTACAAAGCCTTTCATAATTAAATTTAAAAAGGTTTTCTTCATTCTGATGCCTTGGATTCCTCTCCACCGCTACTATATCCAGGAGGCATAAGCCAGTTGCATAATGATCGGTAATATCAAGCTCCAAAACAAATGGAAATAGATTAATAAGTTGTCTAGACTTGAGAAATACATGATCAATACACGTTTTCGATCGCTCTGTTACTCTAGTGCAGCTATACTCAACCTGCGGCCCGCGGGCCGCATGTGGCCCGTCGAGCTTTTTCAATGGCCCACCTGGCATATTTACTTAAATATGCGATTTCATAGAAAATCATAATACCATAAATCAAAATTTACAGCCGTTTGGGATAAATATTTGGAAAAAATATTGAACATTTTGAATGATATTTCCTGATTCCATTGCTTTCTTTTATAAACTGAACCAAATGCCCGAAAAAATCAATCAAATGGGAAATAAAGCCCAAAATAGGAAACATTTCCAAACAAAAAGTGTTGTCAGCGAAAGACATCAAATTTGAAAGACAAGTGGAAATGTTACTTGGTCTTTTCGTTTTCACGAATTACTCACAGCATTTTCGTTTCAAATGCTTCTGAAAAGTTCATTTGGCACTTGAGTTCATTTTCTGAAAAGAAGAGAGCATTGATTCTGAATTTGAAGAAAGAATCAAAACCAGAAGGACGCATTCATGCGCACAATTGAAACGTGAAAATTCTCAAATATTATTTGTTATTTATAATTTTGGAATTGCCATTGTGCATTTTCATAATACTAAAATTTGGAGTTAAAAAGAAACAATTATGAGAAAAATGGATAGGCCAAACATTTCATCCTCTCCATTATGGTCATCTTCATACCTTGCTGTAGAATTTTTGCTTAGGAAAGGAGTTAACTCAAAATAAAAACCCAAGGTTGAGACATTCGTTGCTGTTATTGAGAGGAATATCAATATTCAGAGAGCAGCTGTGTGAACGTTTTATCAACCAAATGCAACAACCAAGTTCACAATTAGGTACAAATAAACCCAAACTTCAGAGTCAAGAAAAGGGCTTCAATTTGTTCATTTGGCACTCTGTAATAGAGCTGTGTAAATTGTTCAACTCAAATGATAGAATCCTTCAAGAATCGATCACCAAAATGATTCGACCATTTCAATTAATCGATCATTTACATTTCAGAGAATTAATTATCGATTCAATTTTCATTTCGATTTCGATTGAATTAAATTTCTTCGATTGGAACGAACTGTACCGATTTTGATCGAAAACAAAATAATACAATTAGGATGGATAAAAAAAGTTTAAAAAAATTAAATTTTCAGTTTTTTACTGCTGCGGAAAAAGTTGATTTTATGTCAATTGGTTGACATTTGGATCGAAATAAACTTTTTGTGAAAATATAGTTCGGCCCCTATCCGTCAAGACATCAAATATCAAATTTCATTGAAGGATGGATACGATATCGATGGACTAAAAAATATCTAAAAAAATCGCAAGTTTTTGAAAAGAAAATCGAGATTCATCGAAATGATTGAGATTGAGATTGGGATGGAATATCGAGAATGAAGAAATGATTGAAATTGGGATGGAAAATCGAGAAGCGAGAATCTTCAAAATGATTGAGTTTGGATGTAAAATCGAGAATCATCGAAATGATTGAAAGCAGTGAATGCATTTGACACATGTATCAGAAAATCTCCACAATTTGATGAAGTGGTGAATTTGGTGAAGTGATAAATACTGGAAAGGTATCATATCTTTTTTAATAAGAAAAGTTATCAAACGGATAAGTTGTCTATCCGTGGGTCAGGTAACACGTGTGTTAAGGAGCGGATACCAGTTTTTTTTTATTAATACTGCTGTAAGAATCTAAGGTGCAGGGAATTAACTTCACGGGAACTATCTTCACATGGGAATTTACTTCACCAGTAGTGGGAATTAATTTCACCTTTTTTTTGTTAAGTAATTTCCCCCTAAAGGTGGGAAATAATTTCATCCGAAATTTGTGTGAAGTTATTTCCCAACTATGATATGATAGAAATTACAAAAATGTAAAATTGTGTTTCCTTATACTACGTTTTCATTAGAGCTGAAATGAGCTAATTTCGCAAATCACAGAAAAAGTGTTTTCATTTGTAATTTGGTAATTTCGTTTGACAGCTCATTTCATTTTTGAATTTCAACTGGCTGTTAATCGATTTTTGTTGTTGTTTTCTTTTGTCTCCTCCCATTGCGCTTTGACATTTTCATACAAAACCAATTCAGAGCTTTTCAAACTGTGGCTCATTGGGTGTGTTCGATAGGTTTTGACTTAATTTCCAACCTAATTTCGTGCAAATTTGGTAGAATTTATCTCATTTCGAAATGTGAATTTTTATGGGAAATGAGATGATTTCCTATCGCATTTGGAAATTTTCAACGAAATTACCTCATTTGGCCTAATGAAAACGCAGTATTAAATCCCGATTCTTTGAATGCAAAAGAAATTTGCATACACCCAGCCCCGCACCTACCCCAAATCCTATAATGGGCCCAAGCAGGGGGGTTGCAGGGGGGCAGCATGCCCCCCAAACATACCTCACTGTTTAATCACCGTAATGCTTGCTGCTAGCATAAATACAGTGCTAGCAGCGAGCACAAATACAGTGCTAACAGCAAGCATTACGGCGAATAAACAGTGAGATATGTATGGGGGGCATGCTGCCCCCCTGCAACCCCCTGCTTAGGCCCATTATAGGATTTGGGGTGGGTGCGAGGCTGGGTGTATGCAAAGTTTCTTTTGCATTTAATGAATCTGGACTTAAAGAAACGCACATTAAAGTGAAATTAATTCCCACAAAAAAGTGAAATTATTACTCACTTTCAGTGGGAAGTAATTTCACTTCAAAAAAGTGAATTTAATTCCCATTAGTGGTGAAGTTAATTCCCATGTGAAGGTAGTTCCCGTGAAGTTAATTCCCTGCACCGAATGTAAAATGAGTGACCACAACATACATTTTCCTCCTTCTTCTTCAAGTAATATAGATAATGTTTCTGACAGAAAAAAAGTCAGAAAGCCGACGCTGGATTGAAAATTAACATTTTGGATCAACATACGTTTGGGAATCATCATTTTCAATCCTATAAAAAATGTGTAAGGAAATAAACGAAATGGGTTTAGCATGCAGGAACAAGCCAGATCTTGAAAAAGTGTTTCAGAATTTCAGAAATCAAATTAATTTTTATATTAAAATGAATAAACCATTTAATCTAAATAACTTTATACCTAAGTGCAAAAAATAATTCATGTTGCGGCCCGAGGCAACAAAGCTGAAACATCTTTGTGGCCCTTTTAAAAGAAAGGTTGAGTATGGCTGCTCTAGTGGGAGAATTTACCAAAGATTGAAAACCCATTGACGAAAGCTGCAAAACATAATCGTCACTTTCTGGAGGAAAATCAAGAATGTTGATATTTAAATCCCCAATCAAACACACATTATTACAGTTTGTTGTACTAAGTAACCTGCTAAGTTCGTTGTAAAAGATATCTAAGTGAACAAATTGCAACCGATACACACATAAAAAACACATAAATAATTTCCCTAATTTCACTTTTAAATTAACGCAGTCGGCACTCTCAAAATTTGTGACCGAAACATCAACTTCAAGTTCTTTTTTTATAAAAAACGGCAACACCACCCGCTTGGTATGTTTCATTGCAGTTAGCTATTAATAGGTATCCAGGAATATTAAAATTTACTAACTCGTGATTAAAAACCCAAATTTCCGTCAGAACCATGATTTGAGGTAGGCAATTTGTACAAGTAGCCATATAAGAACAGAACTTATCAAAATTTTTTCTTAAACTTCGTATATTTTGATGGAGTACAGTAAAATCTTTATATGAAGAATTTAAGTTGTTGCCAATAAATAAGTTCTCAATGTTATTGTTTTCATTTATCTCCAACATTGCAATAAATAAAAGTAAGAACGGAGTAAGAATTAATTAAATGATAACTTACAAATCACTTTACGAGAATAAATACAAACAAGTTAAAATGATGTAGAATTGGAACAATAATAACATAAATGCATGAAGGACTATATAAAAGTTAATGATCTTATCATAATTTACAAATAAAAATAGTTTAAATTAATTTTTTTAAAAGATAAACCTAAATACGTTTTGATATTATTAATTATATGAATAATTAAATTGATCTAAGTGGGTGGAAGTGCATATGTCAATAGTTGTTCATAGCTTTCAACAAATATACCTCTTTCACCAGCTGATTGTTTTACATAGATTAAACCAGATTTTGTGTATACAGAGAATAATTGTTTTTTTTTTCTTGAGTTGAATTGCTTGTTGTAGTGTATTGCGATTTTTTTTGTCAAGCTTTCATTTAGGTATATAATAACATTATTATCATTTGAGTGAGTTTTAACCATACTAAGATCAAGTTGTTTGTTGTTTTCTCTTCGGAAGGATGATGCTGCGCTCAGTACTGTAATCTTGTCATGTACAGAGTTGAATTTTATTATAATGGGTGCATGATCTGGATTTGAGTGCTTTGGTCGAAAAATAGACTTGAGAATAGGTGTCTCACAACCAATGCCTCTGCAGAGATGTTTGAAATAATCATTTAGACTCTCATTGGGTGCAACAGGCACACCAAATAAAACCGCATCAGCTGCAATTTCTTTTCGTTCGATTACGTCAAGTTGTGTTTGAAGAGAATGAAGGTCTTCTTGTAGAGAGGGGGGCGGGTTTTCTGTTTTCGTTTCCAAATCTTCGACTCTCTTTGTAATAAGATTCACTGATGATTTGAGTTGATTAAGTTGTTCTATGTAATTATGTTCTAGTTCTTCTATTTTAGTTACAAGTTCAGTACGTAAGCTTGCAATTTCCGATGTGAGATGACACTTTATCGTTGCACTGAGTTTATTTAGGCGATCATCGAGACATTTGCTAGTGAGCGGGGTTTTTGCCATTTGGGAGGTGGAAGATAATGGCGACAAGCAAGAGTTATGCCTGATTTACACGGTTGGAAAACTGCCAGTATAATGACAAAAGCAACAACAAAAGAATGGACAAATTCATTCTTTTTGTCATTATACTGGCAGCTTTCCATTCGTGTAAATCCGGCATTAGGTATGCTTCTCAGACCCCCACTCATAAGGGAACGATGGAATGCAACACTAAGAGCACACTTTAAGTTTAAATATATATTTAAGCTGTCAAATGGATTTTTGGCGCAAAGATTTTAAGAATAATTTTACTTTTTTAACACCAGTTAGATTCTTTATATTTTATGTTTCACAAACTTATAAAGGGTGATTTTTTAAGAGGTTTAGAACTTTTAAAAAAAAAAAAACACAAAAAATTCGAAAAAATGAATGAAATATTTATTTGAATCGATAGTTTGAACCTTGCAATTTAATGTTTAAAGATAATTTCATGCAAATGTTGACCGCGGCTGCGTCTCAGGTAGCCCATCCGCTGAGTCCAATTTTGGCATACTCTTTCACACATATCGGCCGGTATCTCACGAATGAATGCATGGATGTTGGCTTCCAGTGCGTCAATCCAAGCGGGCTTGTCCCTATAGACATTAGCCTTGACATACCCCCACAAAAAATAATCTAATGGTGTCAAATTGCACGATCTAGGCGGCCAATTGACCGGCCCGAAACGTGAAATTAACTGTTCACCAAACTCGCCTCGCAATTGCACCATTGTTTCGCGTGCTGTGTGGCATGTGGCACCGTCTTGTTGAAACCACATATCATGCAAGTCAAGAACTTCCATTTCGGGCAAAAAAAAGTTTGTTATCATCGCTCGGTAGCGTTCACCATTGACAGTAACGCTGCGATTCGCATCATCTTTGAAGAAATATGGCCCAATAATGCCGCCGGCCCATAAACCGCACCAAACAGTGGCTTTTTCGGGATGCATTGGTAGCTGTTGCAATGCTTCTGGCTGATCTTCACTCCAAATGCGGCAATTATGCTTATTTACGTACCCATTCAACCAAAAATGAGCCTCATCGCTGAACACAATTTTTCGATAAAAAAGCGGATCCTCGAGCACGAATTTTGATAGTAAAATTCAATAATTTGCAAGCGTTGTTCATTTGTAAGACGATCCATGGTTAAATTGCAAACCAAACTGAAGCTGTTTGACAGTGACACAAGGTACTAAACACACGTCAGCTGTCAAAACCAGTGTTGCCAAAACCAAACCAGCTAAAAAATCACCCTTTATTATGCAGTACTTTACTTAGGAAACACTTTTGATGATAAGAATTATTTATAGTCAAGGTATTAACTTTGCTATTATGATTTTTTTCGGGACGACTTAAGGCTCTCTAGGGAATTCTTCCACTAACGTATCTGTTGATAAATTGAAGAAATATTACATACAATTGAACAAAGTTGCAATAATTTGATGTTCACCATTCTCTTCTAATCCAGTATTAGAATTTTGTGAGGAAAATTTGATTCCTCCTGTAACCCAAGTACATTTGTGCGAAAGCTACATCTATATACCAAACAAAAATATTTTTATTAACTTAATTTTATTAAAAAAAAAGTCAAAATTGTATTACCGGAAAGTATTTTCAAGCAAGTTTCTTCACTGTCCTCCCTAAATGTCATATTGCGTATTGTTTAATATAATCGATATATTCATTTTTGTTCAACTTTATTTAATGCAAAATATTCGACAAAAAAACACAAGCCACACTCCACTCACCAGCAACGATAAAAACAAACAGAATTCAGCTGTTGCTGACATTTCTCATAGGATAGGTTTGTTTATCAAAATGTTTCGGATAGCTTTGGATTTATTTTCTGCCAACAGCTTTTATCATCAGCTGTGTTTTAACAAGGGATTACAACAACACAACACTATCTAGAAGGCTCAAGTTACGTGTTTGAACGCGGCCATTGTTAGTTTGTCTATGGCTGCAGTCGTGGCGTTTTTTGCTGCGGTAAGAGATCGATGCTCGTGACGACACGTTGTCTAATTTGGAGCAGATAAAGTATGTTCTTGCTTCCTTTCCTCAGAAGTATGGATGAATAATTGGTTGGTTGAAGTCATCATCTATAATTTGTATAGAACTACGGAAAATGTACAGGTAGTAAAAGGTATTTTTATATTTCCATCTACATAGAGCGCAATAGCTTCGTATATCTGTCAATTTAAAGAAATGTCTTCCAATTTAAGAATTTTTTTTAATTGGCAGTGGTGCGTTCTTATTCTAACAATAGATTGTTGTTATGTCAAAAAAGTTGTTGATGTGTCATTGTTAGACTTTGTCAGGATTGTTACAATTTCATTTTGGAACGATATATTGTTAGATATTGTTAATCTGTCAAACCAACTTATATGAAAACTAAACTTCATTCTGAAATTCACAAAATGGATAACCAGATTAAAATTGTGGCTGCTCTTAATTTACTGCAGGAATTTAAAAATCAGATCGATATAGTAAGTTCTTAACAAAGTTTTCAATTAAATATATACTGAACACTTATTTTTTATTAACAGAGAAAAAAACAAGCAGAAGAATTGGCAAGAAACTGGACAGTTGCGGATGAAATTTCATCATCCGGTTCTGATGAAGAGTTGCTGTTAGCTGCCTTGGAAGCCCAACCGAAGGCATGTGAGAATTGGAAGGAACAAATTCTTGGCCGCAAGCAAATCAGTATTTTAATAGACAACTCCCCGCTGTTATTTGGCTTTTAGCGAAACCTGATTCCTTTAGGCAATTTGCTTTGGCTTATAAATATTCAGTATTAACTGACTTATATTTTTACAGATCAGTAAATGAACGTTTCGACTTAACGAAAAGTAATTTTTCGAGGTGTGAAATTTGCTTCAAAGTCTGCCTTCGGGAATTTGGTTGGAGTTGTAGATGGGACTTATGTTCCAATGAAAGCGCCTAAATCTTAAACAAGGGCATACACAAATCGAAAAGGTTTTGTGTCAATGACCTTACAGTGCGTTTGTGACTCCGAAATGAAGTATTTATAAAATTGTTTATATACAAAATCCGTTAAATCTTAATGTTACAATTTTATTTATAAGCTACAAGCAGTTACCCGCCCTCTTCGCCGGGACTCCGGTTAAGCTCAGGATACTCGAGAGCCAAATGTAATAGATATTGTTTTCTCAATCAAATTTTTGAAAGAAAATTTCAAACTTCTTGTGTAAAATGAAGTTGTTTTGGTATCAAATCTTTTTTTCTTTTTTTGTTTCGTATCATTAAAAAAAAGTATCCTAGATTGATACACAGGATGGCCAAGCTCTGCCCTAAACATACGAGTGTTTAAGAATAGCGATATTTTCAAAAATGTCAGGAAAATGAAAGTGACTATTTTCCAAACGGTGAAGTCGAAAAATGCAAAGAATTCCTTTCTTATATCCGTGTTTTCTTATATAGAAAAATTCTATATAAGAAAGAAAATTTCTTTTATCAGTGAACGCATATAAGAAAGAAAATTTCCTTTAAATATTATTGAATAATTTAAAAAAAACAAGTTTTCAAATCATTGATTGATACATTTTATGTATGTTTCTTTTATTTGTATTAAAAATTCATAAATACATTAAGATCATAACATAACAAAAACAAAAAATAAATTAACTGAACTTCTTTCAAAATCACATAAAGTAGGAACTAAAATAAGTTTATATGTATATGTGCATCACATATAAATATACATCACAATCACATAAAGAGTTCACATTTGGTGACAATACTCCAAATATTCACTTAAAATTTGAAAAATAATCTTCAATTTTCTTTTGCACTAGTGTTTTTTCCTGTTTTTTGAAAAGGATGTCTTCAATATTGTAAATTATTTCGCTGCCCTCCCCCTCATCGATATCCAGGTAATGTTTTAAAGTAAAAAAGGCCTTAACGGCTTCTTCTCTTCTTGGCTTCGGCGAGGCTGTGACTTCTTCAAGAAATTCCACTTCAATCACTTCATCGTTTAGTGCTTCATTTAGAAACTCTTCTTCATTTATTTCCCTAAAGCAATCATTGTTCTCTTCATCCTCGAAATCTTTAAATAAATGTTCGTATTCATCATCGCTATCATTTACGTTGGATTCAATTATTTGAACATCATTTTGTTTCTCCTTCGAAACTCCCGCTTTTTTAAAACAATTTTGAATTGTCTGTGAGGTAACTAGCCCCCAAGACCGTCGTGCAACATACAATGCCTTTAAAATGGTAAATTCTTTTAAAAATATGTCCATGTGACCATTCTCAATTGCCAGCACTTGTTTTCGGATTAAACATTTCCTATACTGCGCCTTAAAAGACTGGATGATACCTGTCAAAATTAGATAATGGTTAATGGCTTTGAATTATTGAAACAAAAAATATCATACCCTGGTCCAATGGTTGGATGAGACTGGTGGTGCAAGGTGGCAAAAACAAAATTTCTATGTTTTTTGGTTTAAAATTTAGTTTGTGACACGATGCATTATCGATTAGTAATAAAATGTGCTTCTTTTTCTTTTTATAAACGTCATCCATTTCCCTTATAATTTCACACCATATGGTGCTGGTCATCCAGGCTTTCTTATTGAATTTGTATGGAATTGGGATTTGTTTCCCTCGAAAACATCGTGGTTGCTTAGATTTCCCGACTGAAAAGACATATTTTTCAGAGCCTGTCGCATTGCATATGAAAAGCAAAGTTATCCGATCTTTTGGAATTTTAAGCTTGAGAACGGTTTTGTTAGCTGGAGCATATGTTCCACCAGGAAGAGCCTTATATATTAAGCCGGTCTCATCCGCATTGAATATTTCATCAAGCTCGTATTTGCGTAAAATGTCTGGAAGGATGTTGTCTTTGAATTGATCCGCAGCTGCTACATCGGCGGAACCGGCCTCTCCATGGATTTTTTTGAACATAATGTTTTCTTGTCGTTTCCAGCGCTGCAGCCAGCCGGAGTTAGCTTTAAAGGCAGGAATGCCCAACTTAATCGCAAATTGTTGCGCTTTTTCGAGAAGAATCGTTCCTGAGATCTGTGCATTCTTTTCGGTCATTTGCGCAAACCATTTGGACATTGTTTTGTTCAGAATTTCATACTGCGGCTTCCTGTTTCTTTTTATGTTCAAGTTTTTCCCCGAATATTTGTTGTTCTCAAATTCGTCGGAATTTTTTATAATTTTCGACAACGTGCTTTCCGCGACCTGGAATTCATTGCAAATTTCTTTTCTCTTTTTTCCGGATTTAACTTCATTTAAAATCTTTAGTTTAGTTTTTATAGACACTGTATTTCTCTTTCTAGGCACCATTTGATAAATAACACAAGACAAAACAATAACAAAATTAAGTCGGTAGCAACGTAGAGTAAGAAAACAATATGGAATGTGTTACGCGCGTTTTTTTTCAACTCACTTATATTCAATCTGTCACTTTCATTGTAACTTAATAAGGGTCTGTTCAGAAATTCTGTGAAATTAACACGCGCATAATTTAGGTTTTTACACGGGGCGATTTCTTATAGACGATTAATTTTATATGCAGTAATAGAAATTTTGCGCCAGAATAAGTTTCTTATATCAGTGTTTTTCTTATAGGCGTTTTTCTTATATGAGCATTATTTAACACGTGACATTATGGGAATATGCATGGTGTTTTAGAACACCACTAGACAACCGGGATGGAACACCCCGAGAATGAGAAAGTCAAACGACGCTTAAATAAATTTTGACATGTATTTTATATAATTATAAAATTTTAAACCTAAGACATAGTACAAAGTTAGGCCCCCTATGTGCCAACAAATGTAAATTTTTTCAATGTATCTTATTAGTTGTAAGCCAAATTGTATATATTATGTTCAATAAAACAAATGGAAATTGAATTGAATGGTGTTTTAGAATGTCTGTCTTGTAAGCGAGTCTTTCTTATATGAGACTTTCTTATATCCGTCATTTACTGTACTAGGCAACAAAGCTTACCCTTGTTTAACCTGGTGTATTCCCCCGTATATGCGAAGACATCAGCTAGCGAACGAGCAATCTGTTTCAATTAAAAACATCATCAACATGCAACATGCATTGCTCTGTTGTTGAATCACACAGATTGGATTCCATCGACTATTATAGCACTCTGCGTGTTGCATAACATATGTCTAAAGTTTAAGGAGACAATGATATGATGACAGGAGTACATTGTAGAAGGTCGTGCAACTGTACAACGAATCAACTCAAATCAGGATCCGTATGGTTTTGAAACTGGAGGCGTAGATGGCATCTCTAAAAGGAAACTAATAAGAAGCCAAATTATTTAGATAAAATCCAATTTTGAAAATATATTTTTGTTTAATTTAAATGTTAAAAAAAATGTATAAATGAAACTATTATGTATGTATAAATATATTTGAACTTTGTTCTTTGTACTATACATAGAAACTTTTTTTAATTTTAGTTTTATTTTTAACCTACTTACAACTTTTCCATCAAGGATTTAAACATTTCTTTTCCTCTGGCTTCTTTAGTTTGTTGATTGAGGAAATCCTTCCTTTCTTCCTTCTCTCTTTCCAAATTTTTCTTTCCTCCCACCTTTCTTTTCGCTCTCCTCGCATCAATTTAATTTCTTCTAAAACAGGAATCCGGGCAGAACGTTTTCTCTTCCTTGCCGGCGGGCGGCTCGTTAGCAACGTTGTAATCGTTGTCAATGTTGTCAACCTAACTCAATTCCTCGCTTGTTATTCCCTACGAAATAACATTCCTTCTCAAGCTTGAAGCAATGCAGATGCAGGGCAGGGCGTAACATTGTGATCTTTGGAAAAAATTTCTTTAAACTCTTCCCAATAATCAAACCTGATTGGTGCGAGGCCTGTAATGTTAAATCCATTTTGTTTGTGTATGTCCTCTTTAGGTTATTACATCGATTTCTGGCCTGCAATGGAGCAAAAATAAACATGTCCTTGGCCATTTTCTCGTATATTATTTCCCACACTCTATCATTTTTTTAGTGGAGTATTAAACAAGCTTTTTTATCCTTGTAGGTGCCAATCAAACTTTTTGTTGCTGCCACTGTCCATTTAGTTTTTGGAAGCTGATAACCAGTATCCAAATTTTTCGTCATCGGAGATTCTGGCAAAACTACTTCTTGACGGGGAGTTAGACAAGGAGTTGGAGTGTCCACAGTAAAGCCTTTGCTAGAGCAGGCTGCAAACGACTCCGGAATATTCAATTTATTACAAATTTCCGGAGTCAAAATCACAAATACTTTTTCTGAAAAATAAAAATTACCAATTAAAAAACAAAAAGCAAACTATACAAATATTACAATTTGCATTATTTTTGCATAAAATTATATTTTTTTGCAATGTAAATTCTCCTTTTTCATTTACAATCCGCACAAATTCCAAATTTTTTTAGTTACAAAACACTGCAATAAAATCCACAAGTTTTATTTATTTTTGAAAACAAATCGGCTCACATGTGCACTTTGACATATAAACACTTTCAACTCAACAAAAGTCAACAATAATTGTTAACAATTTTTTGCTATAGTTAGAAAAAGATCGCACCACAGGTATACTACGCTGTCACCTCAAAACTCCTTTCGTCTTTTTGTTTTTAAATCCTCTGCGTGGTTACCAAATTCGTTTTCAGTTTTAACAAATATAAAAAAAGACTAGTTTCGTCATGTCATACGCAATTGTTGAACATGAAGAAAATATTTTTATATGAAGTTTTTTTGTAAACATTTGTTGAAATTGAAGATTGTTTTTAAAATTCACCATAAAATTGAAATTGTAACTCAATATCGTTTCAATCATCAAAATCAAGCAAATAGTTTTGATAATTGAAACGATTCTGAGTCTGAGTTACGATTTTAATGCTATGGTGAATTTTAAAAACAATTTTCAATTTCAATTTGCAACAAATATTCCAAAAAAAACTTCACATGAAACTATTTTCTTCATGTTCAACAATTGCGTATGACGAAACTAGTCTTGGATGAATTTTTTTTAATATTTGTTAAAACTGAAAACCGGTTTTAGAATCATGTGGAGGATTTGAATTAAAACTCAGAATAATTGCAGTTATCGAAAAGAAGTTGTTTCGAAAAGGCTGCTTTGTATATTTACCAACTTCAAGAAATGTTTACCAATTTAAAAAAAAAAAATTTGAGATTTGCAGATGTACCTTTGCACCTTTGCTTCATTAATATCTTCATGGAATAGCACACAGAATGACACCGAAAATTACAAATTCTCACCTAGAGTCTTAGAGGTACTTCTCCGCTGACTTTTGGCTTTCGCAACCGCATCCTCCACATCATCCAAGTTCACCAAGCCTTCAAAATCTGCTTCAGTATCTTGCTCAGCTTCTTGAAGTCCTGTGGCAGGCTCTTCCAATTCAGAAGTTGGTTCAAACTTGGAGCAACCGGCCACAGCAATATTCTTATGACCATCGACTACTATGCGGCCCCACCGCGCCATCGCTCTCTCCTCCAGCTTGTCGATATCCCTCTTAATTTTTGGGGACCCACCCCCGGCTTTCTTTACATCGGCCTTTTTCAGTCTTAGCTTGTAGATCACCGCATACCGCCAATTGTCGAAAACTTAAATGAATAAATTTAAATTCCGAGTACTTTATACCTACCTACTTTTTACACCTACATTTTTCCACTCCTCAACTTTATAAGTCGCACCGCTGCTGGTGCTGTTCAGGAGAACTACCAGGGTCTCCCATTTGTTTTGGACGGAGTGATCGCAATTTTTCGTTTGGCAAAATTCTCCTCCATAAAGGAGCAGTAAATCTCCTTTTGCTCGAGGGTTGTTTTTTGCTGCCTTCTAGATTCATATACATTTGTTATAGTTGACACAATGCTCATACCATGCTATACGAAGATACCATCTATGTATGTTTCAGGGAATACCATGGGAGTACCATGTTGCCTACCTTGCGATTAGCAGATTATAAAAGCGTTCTTTTCGTAGTAAACGCAACATAGTATTGCCATGATATTCCCTGAAATAAAAGTGGTAAAATCGTATTCCATGGTATAATATACAACTAATGACTTGGAAGTTACTTTTCAGTTCGTCACCCATTTCATGTATGTGAGATGAAAATTTAATTAATCATAGCTGATGATAGAAGAAAGTTCTAGTGATAGTTCTGTCTGATAACAGATTTCGTTTTCGAAGTTGCATAACAGACTTTTATAAAAGTTCGAACTTCTGAATACCAATCATGTGAAAACATTTTATGATTCATAACATAAAATGTATAGCAGATGTGGCAGAATAGGCCTAATTAGAGGCTAAACGCGTTCAGAGGTTGAATAGTGTTATTTTGATATTGTATTCGGATTAAATTCTATTAACTTTAACTTTGCTTGCGAAAATACAAAAATTAATTAATAAAAATAATATTTCAGTGTGTTCCTTTACTTTGAATTTTTGTGATTTCCTGTGCATTTTTGTGCATTTAAGTGTATACTTGCGTGATTTACAAGTGCTTAAATTCAGTGATTAGTTCCGCGAAAATAAATCCTCAACATAAAATTAACTTTTCCCTTCTACAAATATAAAAAATGCCCGATAGTTTTTCTTCATTTCTTAATGATTGGAATGCCTTAAACGCGGTAATTCCAAGACCGCGAATGCGAATGCGAAAACTTTACAAAAAAAGGTTCTATTCAATGAGTCTCAGTAAAGAAGACTTTAAAAAGAAATATCGGTTTTCAAAAGAAAACATGAAAAAAATATAGACATTGCGCGCGTTGATCGGATACAAGCGAGGAGGTCACATTCCTGTAGGCTTTCAAGTGATGGCTGCTTTTCGGTACTGGAGACGAAATGAGGTAGGTATGTTTAGTCAATAGTTGTTCCTTAGTAGCCTTAGAAAATTCGAAAATTTTTCCGCTGTAGCTCGAATTTTATCTTTGAATGTGAAATCCAAATTCTCCGGGAACATAGTTTCCGAATCTCTGATCTGATATTTTAGCTGAAAACTTTCGAAATTTAAAATTGGTGGGAAAAGATTCTATTGAGATTTCAACGTAGTACATGAAAACTCTCCATGATCCACCAATTTGAAATCTCAAAAATTTCAGCTGATTTGATTTGGTAATAAGAATATAAGATTTTGAACACTTTTCACAATCCCAATTTTCGAACAAGCCCCCATCCATTATGATTGCGTAAATACTTTCAATTTGAAATCAACGATTTCATTCTCTTAAAAATCCTTACAAAACTTTATAATACATACAAAAGGGCGTTTTGGTTTTCAATCTGGCAATACTTTTCTTCGGAGTTAGTCTTTTTGACAGGTTGCACTTGATTTATGCTCAGTTTGGTTTGCCATTTCATAATGAATAGACTTACTCCTGAACAACGATTGCAAATCGTGCAAATTTGTTACCAAAATAATGGTTCGGTTCGCGCATCACGCGCTACGTCCAATATTCGGTTGACATAGTCGCCCAGCAGAGTCGATAATTCGAGCAACCATTGATCGGTTACACACCACGTTTACTCTAGTGGATAATGCGCATCCTCAGGGACGCCGAACAGTGCGCACCGAAGACGCTATTGCTGCTCTGGAGTAGAATATCGAAGAAGACCCAAATTAGTCCATCCGCTATCGCGTCGAAAATTGGGCCTCTCGGCTGGAATTTATTCGAGCCAGCCGCGGCGCCCACTTGCCCGACATCATTTTTAAAACATAATGGCAAACCCTTATCTTTGTAATTAAACAAAATTCTTGGCCATAACATTAAATTATATGCGTTTTATTTCAGCTTGAAAACCACACGTCTAAAAAAAATACCCTTTATATGATAATATTGCAAGATTCAGGACGATGGAGGAGATATCCATGGGTCCAGCCAACCCACTCTAAGCCGGATATGTAAGCGGGTTGCGAGAGCATTAGCTTTCAAAAGGGATACATTTGTTAAAATGCTAACAACGATATATGAACAAATGAGAACGATTTATAAGTTCTTCGAGGCATGGAGGCTCCCCCAAGTAATTGGTGCCAAAAATTCCCAAAGTTGGTGCACCCTCACTCCTCAGGCCAAATAAAATAAATAAAAAGAAAAGGATACTATTTGATTAATACGCAATACAAGTGGTGTGTGACTCATCTCTTAAAATCAACGACATTGTTTGGCGCTGGAGAGGAAGTACGCATTTGTGAACGTGTAATTCAGAGGCGGATTACTTAGAGATGGTTCCAATGGTTGTACTAGCAAACTTTTTACCCCAGTTTTAAATCCTCGAACAGACGCTGAAGTCGAGTATTACATTGTGCACTTTGCGACTGGAAATTCTGTGGAAAGGTGCTTCGGTGTTTGGAAGCAAAGATTTCGAATCCTTTTGTCAGGTAGCTCCTTAGAGAACGCAAAAACAACAATCATCGCATTAGTAGTTCTACACAACTTGGCAATCGATTTTAGGGACGATCCTCCATTAACAGGTATAAATTTTAGTTGAAAAAAAGACATACATACGCAGCTATCTTTTATAATTTGTTAAATGTAATGATATTCATATTAATCACCCACAAGACAATCAGAAAAGCTTCGAACACCAAAGCAATCAAAACCTCACACGTCGTGTATTTATAGACAGAGCAATTCTTCTCATCTCGCAACCTACTGAACATAATACTGAATGCATAATGAAGTTTGCTATTTGCTCAGCATCTAATAGCAAATTTCTAATTCCATATTCTTCAACGAAAGCAACAAAGAATTCAAAGCCATACAAACGTACCAAACGGAGCCTTTCTAATGGAGGATAAAAGATCCTTGGGATAATGTTATTTCGTTAGGTTTTAAGAATACAATTGCTTGATTGTAAGTAAGTTAAAAAAAGACGTCTATTGGTCTCATAAGTTTTTTTTCTCGATTCCATTAGGAATTTTTCTACGTGACTGCTCAATACGCCATGACGATGAGGTCATGGGTGCTCGTTTGGCTTCACCGATTTCGCCGACAAATCCGTTGTCAAAAGAATAGTTAAAAATGAAATTATTTAATGTCGTTTTCGATTGGATTTTCTGACTGTTCTACTCCTTTTTGTTTCGAATAGAATATGAAAACATCGCGTTGTCAAATTTACACACACTACTGAATGACGCCATACTATAAAATGGTTTCTTCAAGCATTCATCACTTTTGACAAGTAGTTCGACGAAAAAGTGTATATGTATGCGTGCTTTCAAATCTACTCCTTCTTCCAATCGGGATCAGAAAAATACTCCGAAAACAGTACTCCGAACAGCCAATCGAAGGCTTTTGGAGTAGATGGAGTGAAAATGGAGCAGGAAAGGCGTACTCCGAACGTCCAATCGAAAACGGCATAAGCCTGCAATGAAACTTCATTCATCGTTTATGGAACTGTAACAACGTTTACTTCATCTGGATATCCCACAGGCTATGCAGATTATTTAGAATGTCATTGGCTTGTCAAGTTCGATCATCCAACAAGGCAAGCTGTATTGGATCTTTATGAAGTTCGTTTTGATAAACTTAATGATTGCTATGCTGATGATTTAAAGGTATTCAGCTCAATCAATTTTATGAATTGTCATGATGAACTTAAGATATGCGAAAGCCCTCCAAGGAAAACTAATCCAAAGGCTGTAATCCATGAAACTCCGTATTTGAAATTATAATTTTTTACCGACTCGTCAATCAATAAAACTGGATTTGCATTAGCAACGTGCATACGGCTTTGACCAATTCGATTGGTGGAATACTCGATACAGATATCAAAGTCCAGGACAGGAAAAAATCAACAAAACTGTACCTCCCAACTAACATACTCTTCAGAGTTAAGCTCCCGAAATCCTCAAATCCTATCTCATAAGGTTCTTTTAGGTCCCATAGCTATACTTAATAATTAACATCTAGTTATGAAACTGAAATTACACTCATAGTTATTTTATAATAAGACTGCGTCTCTTTTCAAATTCAAATTCAAATTCCAAACGTTTAAGTCTATTATGAAATCAGGGCCCAGATTACGTAACACGATTCGATTGAACGATCATCGTTTAGACCAGCGGTTCCCAAACTTTTTAAGCTGTGGAACCCTAAACAATGCCCAAATATATTTCGGAACCCCATCCAGACAATAGCAACAAATGAAAAACAACACATTTCAAAATCAATTTTTTATTTAGTGTGAAGAATGAATCTGTTTCATTGTTTGATTTATAATTGTTTTAAAATTAGCTTCTATATATGTCCGAAAGTTGTATTCGCATATCTGGGGCAGCGTCCAGTATCGATATGTGTTAAGTTTTCGTGTAAGTTTATATGCTGAAAAGGTAGCAAATTTAATATAGCTTTCTTGGCAAGCTCAGGGAATTCATTCTTAGTACCAATCCAAAATTCGTTTAATGATACAGAATCAAATACAAACTTTGCAGGGACTCGTATTCCTGTACACTCAGGGTCATAGGCTTGCTGGTTTTCATTAGAAATGGATTTTGTATTCTTTCAATATCAGTATTTGTATCTGGAAAGTAATCCAGCATGGATCTTTCGAGAATAACCAAATGGAGAGCAATAACATTGCTGATATCTGCTCTGGGTTCAAGCATGTTTTCTTGCAAGAATTCATGTAAAACTGGAAAACACTCAAAATTGTTCTTAGCCAGAAATTAATTTTTCTTTTCAAAACTGCCAGTCTGTGTCTCGCAAAAAATACTGTAATTGATTTTTCCTGCAGAGCTGTAGCAGTTTCGTTGATTTTCTCGAAAATTTCTGCTAATTTCGTAATCCATTGCTCATCATGCAATACATCAAAGAGGTTTGCAGTTAAAGACATATTAGGTCTGATCCTTTACTTTGGGTTTCTGTGATTTTTAGTCCAAACTTGTTTCAAAATATTTTTTTTATATGAACTTTGACACAACTTTGGACTAAAATGCGCAGAAATGCACAGAAAATCACAGAAATTCAAAGTAAAGGAACAGACCTATTTTTTCCCAGTTTGAACACATTCAACTCATCACGAAGTTGAAATAACCTGTATAAAGCTTTAATTCTGGAAAGCCATCGGATTTCAGTATGAAGAAAAGGCAATTCGTACTGACTGCCCTGCCCATATCTTTACACACTAATTTAAACAACCTCGATTGGAGAGGACGACTCTTTACAAAATTTACTATTTTCACAGCTTCACCGAGAACTTTTTTTAACATCAGTTGGCATTTTTTTCATGACAAGTGCATAACTGTTGAAAATACAATGACTGCTGGTACTTCTAGGAGCAATGTTTTTATTTTTTGAAACAACCCCTTTAACCTTTCCCACCATTGCTGCTGCTGCGCCGCTGCATACAAGGTGTCCCGGACCTGAGTGGAAGTATTTAAGGGGGTGGTTTTTGGTTTTATTCTAAGAAAAAAATTGTATAAGGGAAATTTGTATCTCCTCTCCCTGAAACATTGACTTAAAATGCAAAAAAAAAAAACATTAAAAATCAACGAAAATACATATAATAATGTGCTGTAATTTTTTTGAAAGCTAATATTTCATTCTTGCATTTGGTTTTTAAATCAAGTTGTTTAAGCGAATAGTTTTTGAGAAATTAAATTTGAAAGTCAAAATTAAAAAAAAAAATGTGATTTTTTTTCTTGAGTCGATATTTTCCAAAATTGTACGTAATTAAGTGCATATTTCGTGTTCAATATTCAATGCCCTCATTATTTTTTAGTCCATTATCGAAAGCAAATTTTAAAAATCTTTCTTAGTTTTTGAGAAATTAAGAAAAAACAAAAGATACTTTTACCAAAATAGCCCAAATAAAGGGTTAAATTATGGATAATTCATGAATAAATTCATATTTTCGGGCTTATGTGGTAAAAGTACCTTTTGTTTTTCTTAATATCTCAAAAACTAAGGAAGATTTTTACATTTGGTTTTAGGTAATGGACTAAAAAATAATGAAGGCATTGAATATTGAACACAAAAAAAGCCCTTAATTATGTAAAATTTTGAAAAATATCGACTTAAGAAAAAAAAATTACATTTTTTTTTTAAATTTTAACTTTGAAATTTAATTTCTCCAAAACTATTCGCTTCAACAACCTGATTTAAAAACCAAATGCAATAATGGAGTATTACCTATGAAAAAACTATAGCACATTATTAAATGTGTTTTCGTTGATTTTTAATGTTTTTTCTTATGCATTTGAAGTCAATGGATCAGAAACTGCCCCCCTGCCTCAGGGAGGGGAGATACAACTTTCCCCTCATACAATTTTTTTCTAAGAATAACCCCAAGAACCACCCCCTTAAATACTTCCACTCAGGTCCGGGACACCCTGTATATCAAAACACATATTTTGCCCAATTAATGATGTGTTTACTCATGAAACAGTTTATGACCTTGAAGTTCACACTTCGATTAAAAAACATAAACTTCAAAAAAAAAAATGTTGTTCAAATTTTGTTTGTGGAAATTTTTAATTTTTTCTTTTATCGTTTGTATTTTACTGTTTATAAATACGTCTAGAAATTTGTAGAACCCTGAACCCTGGGGTATGCCCCAGGGTATGCTAAACTCTACTAAAAAGCTTTTATAGGATCTGTATAGTAAAATAGTATAAGAACAAAATGCACACAATAAAAAAATGCCTGCGTTTTAAAACAAAAACAAACAAAATTTAAAAAAAATGACAATTTTCAATGGAACAAATGAAATATTCAATATTTTACATGGGAAGAGTTCAAAGTGCTGCGTGAAGATACTTTAGGCGTGTTTTTTGAAAGAGTGTATTTTTTTTTTTTTTTAATATTTATAAAAATTTGGTATACAATATCTACAATTTTCTGTTTTCGGTTTTTAGAAAAGTTAAAAATCTTCATTAATAATTTGGCTTCTATATTTTATAGCAGATTTATAAAAATGGAACAATCGCTTTATATCATTTTCGCAGTTGAGATGTGCTAAGACTTCTTCTTCCGGTATTATGTTGCTTCCAAGGAAATATCTTCGGAGTTCTTTTAGAATTGGACACCTGGCAATGAAATGGATGACATCTTCCCTCTCCGATAGGTTGCAAAGACTACAGTAGATTGGTAAATCAGTACGGTGCGGGATGTAATTAAGTCGAATGAGTTCTCCTCTCATTTTAAAGATAGCCGATATCACTTCATTACTGTTCTCATTACGAAAATAATTCTTTTCATTTAAATTATGCCTCAAAATGCTATATGTAGCTCTATGTAATGATGAAGTAGCTAAATTTAAACAGTCAGCTCTGTATTGCTCATCTACCTTTGAAATAAGGTTGTTGATTACAACTTTACAGTACCTATCATTCCCATTTAAGGTATTGAACTCCATTCCGCAGTACGTTGCAAGCTCCTCTAGCTTTTTGTACCATAGTGTTCTTTTCTCAATTACTTTTCTTGCAATAATTTTCGGAAATCTCTCATCAGGTAATTGCAGGACTTTAATAACATATTCTGCATGCAGTTTTAAAGTTTTAATAAAAAGTGGTGATAATCCTGTTTCAATGTTTATCATATAGTTGGGCGTTGTGCTTGGCAGATTGAAACATCTTTTGATGAAGTACCTGAGCAGTGTCTCTACTGTTTCATACTGGCAGTATCCCCAAGATTGTGCTGCGTACAACATCACAGATTCAGATACAGATTGAAAAACTTTGTATTTGACACAATGGTCAACTAAATTATTTGAAAAACACCTCTTCCAGGTAGCAGATATAGTCCAGTAACTATATACATTAGACCTTGCGTCAGGTCCGGTAGTTCTGATTTTTTGCTGAGTTGTTTATGATGTTGGCCTATTATTAAATCTGATTTTTCGACCTCGAGCGCCGAACGCAACATTGGTAAAAATCCAAAAAACCGCGAATTTTTCGCGGTTTTTTCACTTATTGGCTATTTTAACCATTACGCCTTAGTTTCCGAATAAAACATTGCTCTACGATTTCAACCTTACTAAATTTGCTTCAATTTGAGTCCAAAGCCGGTTCTGTAGACATAACGGTTTCCAAGGGACGGCATTTCAAAATATAGCAATAAAAAATTTAAAACAACAAGTAGTATATAAAACAGTGTAATAACAAAAACATGGTCTTTGACGTATGCTGCATCAAAGCAATAGAGCGTGTAGATTGGGCCAAAAGAAGAAAACAATAGTACCGGATGGGGGGTATATATCCCCCCGTTTAGGAGGGAGGGGAAATTTTAAGAAAAGTTGACTTCAAATAGAAAAATAACCATAAAAATACAATGGTAATATCTGGACGAAAATCCATTCCTCATCTCAAAGCCAGAAATCCATTCTTTATTTTTTGTTTAAATAAAGTTTTTTTAGCTGATAGTTTTTGAAAAATTTACTTTCAAACTCAAAATTTTGAGAAAAAGACGATTTTTTTTTGTTAATCTATTTTTTTTTTTTATTTTATGGTATTAAGTACTATTTTTGATTTTGATTTTCAATGCCCTTATTAATTCTTAGTTAAAAACTGAAAACCAAATGCAAAAATGACTTCTAGTTTTTGAGAAAACTGAAATTAACATGATCAACTTCACTGTTTTCAGTCTAGTATGCTTTTTCTTCGGGGTGGGAGGGCTCTGCCTCAGATGCGGTAGTTCTGATTTTTAGATGAGTTGTTTATGATGTTGGCCTTAGCAATAATCCAAGTTTTCGACCTCGAGCGCCGAACGCAACTTTGTGAAATACGCAAAAAACCGATAAATTTTCGCGGTTTTTTTCAGTTATTGGCTATTTTAACCTTTAAGGCCTGGTTTTCGATTATAACTTTGCTCTACCATTTCAAAATAATTAAATGGGCTTCAATTTGAGCTAAAAATCAATTCAAATTGTGAATTTTTTCATCAACTTTTGAGTTTAGAATGCTGCAAATCGAATTGAAGGGGGCTTATTCACCCCTTGTGTGAAATCGTTTGCCCCTTTTCAATGATTTTTGTATACTGTGTAGCGTGTCATGTTGGCTTTATTTTAAGATCTTAATCATGAAGATCGGATGAGTAGAAACGGAGTTATGATTTTTTAAAGTCAACCATATAAAACTCGAACTAAAACAGTACTCAGTTCAGTACCCACCAGTGAGTTATCTGAAGCGAATGTTTTAGTTCGAGTTTTATATGGTTGACTTTAAAAAATCATAACTCCGTTTCTACTTATCCGATCTTCATGATTAAGATCTTAAAATAAAGCCAACATGACACGCTACACAGTATACAAAAATCATTGAAAAGGGGCAAACGATTTCACACAAGGGGTGAATAAGCCCCCTTCAATTCGATTTGCAGCATTCTAAACTCAAAAGTTGATGAAAAAATTCACAATTTGAATTGATTTTTAGCTCAAATTGAAGCCCATTTAATTATTTTGAAATGGTAGAGCAAAGTTATAATCGAAAACCAGGCCTTAAAGGTTAAAATAGCCAATAACTGAAAAAAACCGCGAAAATTTATCGGTTTTTTGCGTATTTCACAAAGTTGCGTTCGGCGCTCGAGGTCGAAAACTTGGATTATTGCTAAGGCCAACATCATAAACAACTCATCTAAAAATCAGAACTACCGCATCTGAGGCAGAGCCCTCCCACCCCGAAGAAAAAGCATACTAGACTGAAAACAGTGAAGTTGATCATGTTAATTTCAGTTTTCTCAAAAACTAGAAGTCATTTTAGCATTTGGTTTTCAGTTTTTAACTAAGAATTAATAAGGGCATTGAAAATCAAAATCAAAAATAGTACTTAATACCATAAAAAAAAAAAAAAAATAGATTAACCAAAAAAAATATTTTTTTTTTTCTCAAAATTTTGAGTTTGAAAGTAAATTTTTCAAAAACTATCAGCTAAAAAAACTTTGTTTAAACAAAAAATAAAGAATGGATTTCTGGCTTTGAGATGAGGAATGGATTTTCGTCCAGATATTACCATTGTATTTTTATGGTTATTTTTCTATTTGAAGTCAACTTTTCTTAAAATTTCCCCTCCCTCCTAAACGGGGGGATATATACCCCCCATCCGGTACTATTGTTTTCTTCTTTTGGCCCAATCTACACGCTCTATTGCTTTGATGCAGCATACGTCAAAGACCATGTTTTTGTTATTACACTGTTTTATATACTACTTGTTGTTTTAAATTTTTTATTGCTATATTTTGAAATGCCGTCCCTTGGAAACCGTTATGTCTACAGAACCGGCTTTGGACTCAAATTGAAGTAAATTTAGTAAGGTTGAAATCGTAGAGCAATGTTTTATTCGGAAACTAAGGCGTAATGGTTAAAATAGCCAATAAGTGAAAAAACCGCGAAAAATTCGCGGTTTTTTGGATTTTTACCAATGTTGCGTTCGGCGCTCGAGGTCGAAAAATCAGATTTAATACAAGGCCAACATCATAAACAACTCAGCAAAAAATCAGAACTAACGGACCTGACGCAAGGTCTCAGTACTATGAAACTACAAGGTTACTGGACTAATATGGCACTTTTAGCTTTTACTAGTTTTTCTTTTAAGTGAGATTCCATACTCAGATTACTAGTTATTGTTACTCCAAGATACTTATACGCTTTCACGATTTCAATGGGCTGCCCATTGCGATACCATTTTTCATTGTTACAATTTCTACCTGCTCCTTTTTTAAAAATCATGATTTTTGACTTTGTCAGATTAACTTCAAGATTCCATAATTGGCAGTAAGAATCAAGACGGTTAATCATAAGTTGTAAGGATTCTGGTGAATATGCAAATAAAACCACATCATCTGCAAATAAAAGAGCTTTTATCAAAATTCCGTCTATCTCTATGCCTCCTGGTAAAAAGTCGGTAAGGTCGTTAATGTACATGGCAAATAGATATGGGCTTAGGGTGCATCCTTGTCTAACTCCCATTGTTGTCTCAAACCATTCCGAAATCTCCATTCCGTTCCACACCGCCGATTGATTGTTTTGATATAAGTTTTCGAGAACCCGTCCAAATTTTTGGCTCATTCCAGTGTTGTATAGCTTATATATTAAAGCTTTTCGGTCGATATTGTCAAAGGCTGCCTTGAAATCTACAAAGAAGGTGAATAATTTTTTTCCTTGGTCTATAAATGTACCCGCGATGTTTTGCAGTATGAATATATTGTCTACTGTTGAGTAGCCGTTCCGAAACCCAGCTTGACATTCTTTTATAAGATTATTGTTTTCAATCCAAACTGACAATCGGCAGTTTAGAAGTTTTGTGAATACCTTATATGCAGAATTCAGAAAAGATATTCCTCGATAATTTGTCGGATCAGCTACATTGCCTTTTTTATGAATCGGAAATATGATTGCTTGTTTGAACTGTGTCGGTATTTCACCTGTTTCCAACATTTTGTTAAAAATCGCAGCTAGCTTATAGATAAAGTTGTCCGTCGCATATTTGAGACATTCTATCGGGATTCTATCCGCACCCGGTGCCTTTCCGTCTTTCAGATTTTTCAAAGCTTCACAGACTTCATTTTGAGTAATGGGTGCATCCAATATTTCATTTGCATAGTAAGGTCTAGCATAGTGAAGAAATGGTATATTAGTGCTTGAGTTCAATAACGTTTGAAAATGGATCATAAGTGTTCTAGCGTCTAATTGAATGCTAATTTGGGGTGCTTTACCGTTAAACTTATTCACTGCAGTCCAGAATTGCTTTGTATCTTTGCAGCATGTGAGTTTGAGAGCTTCGTTTTCTAAGTGTAGTTTCTTCTTTTCCTTGCAAATTCGTTTAAAGGTTGTGTTTGTTTGAATGTACAATGTTTTGAAATATTGACCACCAAATCGTCGAAAAACTTTTAGCCAATCGAACGATTTTCGCCTTGCGTTTTCACATTCAGAGTCAAACCATTTTTCTTTATAGCCACATTTTTTTTTGTGTTGCAGTCTGCTGACTGGGAAAGATATATTTATAAGATTTTCAATATCAGTTATGTTGTACTCTATATCTGTCTGCAAGTTATTTTCGAGATTGAATCTGTACTCCGTTGCGATAGCTTCTTTCCACTGTAATTTAGGGGGTAGTTTTATGCTTCTCGTATCCTCTCTTTCAATCCGAGCATTTCCAAAAGACGCAACAATGGGCATATGGTCAGAATCCTGTTCCGACAATACCTCAAAATCACTAACTAGAGATAACCATTCGCCTCGTACTAAACAATAATCAATGACTGAGCAGCCTTGTTGTCCGACGAACGTATATTTTCCACACGTATCTGATTTACTGGTGCCGTTCAGAATATGAAATCCAAATGAATCACATAACTCCAATAGCTTAGTTCCCTTTGCATTAGTAATTGCATCTTCTGAATGTCGTATTTTACCTGAGAATCGATTTTCTCTTCCCTCTTCGTTTCCTATTCTAGCGTTAAGATCGCCGATAATCATAATGTTGTCGTATTGACTCAGTTCGATTAGTTTGTATAACGAACCAAAATCTCTCTCCCAGTGATTACAATTAACGTATGTTGGCAGTATAACTAACTTGGTTGAATCCAAAGTTATTTTCAAAAGATTTAGATCCTCAAACGATTCAAATTGAAAGTAAATATCCTTATAATTTTGTTTCTTATATCCAAAGAAGCATCCACCACTTGCTCTTCCTCTTGTGTTCTGTTTCAAGGCTGGTATCCAAATAAATTCAAAGTTCTTAAAATGATTAAGGCATAATTTATAATCATCTTCTATCAGAAATGTTTCATAAAGTAAAATAATATCATAAATATTTAAGAAATCATAAAATTCTACATATATTGACTTATTACTGAGACCTGCAATATTATAACTTAAAATTTTTATATTATTTAATTTTACAGATTTAATTTTATTTTGGCAGACGGCAGTTACACCCTATAAAATACTATTAGAATTGGTTGATGTCCTTGCTTGGAAGTTCCCACTTGCAAATGTAGGTGGCGCTATATGCTCTGCCCTGTTGCTGTCTTCTTCTTCTGTGAGTTAATATTCCTACACCAAAGGTAGGCTATACCATCCAAAAGGTAGGCTATTCCACCCAAAAGGTAGGCTATACTATCCAAATGGTAGGCTACACGAAAGCCGGCTATACTAACTCTGAAGTGTATACAAAAGTGCATAAAAGCGTTTTGTTCAGATTTTATTGCTGCGCTGCTCATCACTTTCACCAAAACACGGCTTTTATTGCCAAAAAAGTGAAAATTAAAAAAAAAGATAAGAAAAATACAAACAAAATAATTGAAATATGCATTATTTTGAAAGCGCTTTGTTTTTTTTGGAGGTAAAATGTAAATATTAGATAGTAGGTAAATTTTCAACCACAATCAAATTTTGGTCCAATTGTATGAAAAACAACTATAATAATAATGTCCACATTAGGTACAGCTCAAACATAACATTATTGATTCACTCATAAGATAAATACTCTTACAAAAATAAATAGTTCTTTGACGTGATAAAAATTAAAATCTGTTAACGAGGTATCAAATATTATACAAAATCTTTTACTCTTGTTATGACATCGAAAATTTCCTCTAGGAACTAGGCCGTTTAACGCTCATAACTATCGTATAAGAATCTTGTAGTAGACTAGCAGAGAATATTTTACTCACATTAAATAATCTACTAAGAATCTGGCAGTGTTAAGAGAGGAAAAATGTTACTTGGGCTACTTGGTACATTGAAGTTGAGCACAAATGAGCAATGTTCGATTTTATATTGACTTTGAGAAAAACTTAACTAGCGAATAAGAATACAATGTTGTACAGTGTTATTTATTAACATTTATTTTTTGATATGCAGCCTGTATTTAAAACAATATTGTCGTATTTGTGCCTTGATCTCCTTAAGCTCTTCTAGCTCCCGTAGTGGTTCTTAAAAAAGTAAAAAATAAAAATAAAATGGACAAATTTAGTTTTGAATTTGTTTCAATTCATTTATTAAAAAAAAAACTTGATATACGACACTATGCCAAGAAAAAAAATAATATTAGGTAATAACAATAGAAAAAACTAAAAAAAAAGGAACGCAAATATTTCACAGAATGCATTTAAAATTATCACACTTCATTTAAAAAAGAAGAAAGGAACTAAAAAAAATAATAAATACAAATATTACAAAATAGACGAATAGCCCACAGAAGATTTCGGATTAAATGATATCAAAAAACAAGTATGGGAGTTGAAAGCTTCATTAAAGGTTATTCAAAAATCAAAGTGTTGCAATCCATAACCTTTAGTGGTTAAACAGTGCACCGAAAACAAAAATGAATGCGATTCCGAGAATAATAATTGTGTAAAGCGAAATAGGTTTTCTCCCATCCCTTAAAACACCCCCCTTATCATATAAACCACCGAATATTAAACTAATTAAGTGTAATGTGTAACTGCACACTGCCGTGATAGATCGTTTAAAAAGTTCAAGTTCAAAGTTGAAGAAAAGATATTTTGAACGGTCCGATGAACACACTGCACAAATTGTCTTGGTCTAGAGAGGGGTAAAAACCAATTTTGGTTATTACAATAACTATCGAGGTTGTATTAATTTTTTGTTTCTGATGCACTCATTCACATCCCAAATCTGCTGTGGGCTCTGGATCTAAAAGTGAAAATCATATAATAAGGTCATATCATTTAAATATGTAGGTACATACACTAGTGTAGTACCTCGTGGCTTGATGGTTAGTGCGTAGGACTGTCATGCCGAAGGTGTGGGTTCGATTCCCAGCCGTGCCACCTAAAAACAGAAATGTTTTATTCGAGGTACTGCCTCTTGCGAGGAATTGACAAATCCTCCAAGAGTATACTTGTCTTGAAAAAGTGCTTCTCATTTAGCCGTTCGGACTCGGCAAAAAACTGTAGGTCCCCTCCATTCCTGCCCAACAAACACGCACACAGGAATGGTTGTGAGTTGCAAGTCACTAGGCCCTGCCCTTTAAAAGTACTTGAGAGTGCTAGGACGCCATATGGCCCTAGGCTCAATGATAGGAAAATCCCTATGCACACCTCCGCGTGGTAGAGGGCGGGTAACGCTAACGTGCAGGGGGACCGAATGGATGCCGGGATAAGCAGACAACCCAGCTATGCTGGTCAGGGCACAAACTTGTCCTCGGGATGGTTAAAAGCCCCCTTAAGGCGGATGAACTGCAGGTGGCGGTCAACGGCATGATAGTCTGGTGGCGGAGGAGCTTTTTTTGGTAAAAGACCAACGGCAGCAGCAGGTAGCGTCTGTAACCCATATTGGGTGGCTACAAAAGGCGTCTGTTTTCCCATAGTGGGCGGCCTCGAGCAGTTATGTGTTTGACCATACAAAAGGCGGGTGTGCCTGTCAAATCTGAGCTTATGTATGTTATTAATCATATCTCGGAAAACACCATGGTGGAAGGATATATGCAAATACATGAATTATGACAACAAATGGAAATCAGTCCCCAAGAGGTAATCTTTTTATAGAAAATCCTTCTGTAGCTTCGGCTGCAGTAAACCGCACATCGGATTTGGGGGTGCGGCATCCTTCATGTACGAGCGTCAATCAAGACGCCATAATAATAAATGAATCGTTGACAAATAGAAGAAGTCTTTCAAGAAGCGCAAATGTTACTTTTGGCTACCGCATACGTACGAAAATCGGAGCATGGAACGTTCGATCCTTGTACAGCGATGGTAGATACGAGCAGGTTGAGCGTGAAATGCTTCGCCTAAAGATCAGTATCCTGGGCATAAGCGAAACTAAGTGGAGAGGAAGAGCTGAATACAGATCAGACACTGGACAGACGAGAATGCTGTATTCCGGCGAAGATGAAAGAGAGGGTGGCCAAAGACTGCATGGTGTCGGAATTATGTTGAACGAAGAAGCGAGGCGTAGTTTGATCTCATGGGCGCCCATTTCTGCGAGATTAATGACAGCAAGGTTTCGTTCAAAAATTCGTAACGTCACAATAATTCAGTGCTACGCCCCCACAAATGAAGCGACCGAGGAAGACAAAACCGCGTTCTACACTCATCTTAACTCGGTTTACAGTAGTGTTCCGAGAGCCGACATCATAGTCGTTATGGGAGACCTTAATGCCCAAGTCGGTTCAGACAATTACGGACTGGAACGCGTGATGGGAAGAAATGGCGTGGGGTCACGGAATGAAAATGGTGACTTGCTTGTCGACTTTTGTAACGCGAATCGTCTTGTGATAGGTGGGACTGTATTTAAGCATAAGACGTGCAACAAAATTACCTGGGTGCATCCGGATGGTCAAACCGAAAACCAAATTGATCATATCATGATTCAGCAGCGATGGAGGAAGTCTATGTGTGATGTCCGGAGTATAAGAAATGCCGATGTGGGAAGCGACCACCATTTGGTTCTGATGAGTCTCAAACTACGAACCGCTGCCGTACAAAAACCAGCGTAGGATGCAGCAAGGAGCACAAAATTCATTACTAATGCTTTAAATGACCCCAACATATGTCGAAACTATGTCACCACCCTTAACGACAGAGCCTCGTCATTAAATGGAATCCAGAATTCAACAATTGATGAGATGTGGGGTGAAATTAAAAGTGTTTTTATGGAGGCTGGATCCGAAACTGTACCCAAGCGAACGAGACGTAGAGACTCTTGGATATCCCAAGACACCTGGGATAAGATCGAGCTTCGCAAATCGTTGAAAATCCAAATAAATGCCGAAGCTGATGTTCAACGAAAGGCTGACTTGCGAAGAGAGTACCGCATTGCACATAAGATGGTCTACCGCTGTGTGAGACGTGACAAGAGGGTGAAGTTGGATGGACTCGCAGATAATGCGGAAAGCGCTGCCAGAAGAGGAGATATCCGGGAATTGTACCAAATAGCCAAAGATGTTATCGGCAAAAAAAGCAACACCAATCATCCTGTAATGGATGTGGATGACACACTTTTGGTATCAATTGAGGATCAGCTTCGTAGATGGAAGGACCATTTTTGTGCCCTGCTAAATGAGGATTCAGTTGAGCAGAGTGCTGAAGTGCCCCAACTAAACGAGATGCGCAGGTCCTATAGGGGTATTGACATCGAACCCCCATCAGAATCGGAAATTCGTACATCAATAAATCTCCTCAAAAACAACAAGGCAGCTGGACTGGACGGAATACCAGCTGAATTCCTGAAAGCCGATCCCGTAGCAGCGGCTAGTATTTTACATCCGCTGATACAAAACATTTGGGAAAACGAAAGCTATCCCAGGGACTGGAAGGATGGTGTGATTGTTAAGTTGCCAAAGAAAGGTGACTTAAAGAATTGCAACAATTGGCGTGGTATCACCGTTTTGTCCGTTTTCCCAAAACTAATGGCAACAATCATACTCGAGCGAATAAAGGATAGAATCGAGTCTACACTCAAGAGGCATCAAGCTGGCTTCCGCAGTGGTCGATCGTGTGTCGACCATATCAACACCCTGCGTATCGTCCTCGAGCAGTCGATGGAATATCAATCACCGCTTTACCTCATGTTCGTGGATTTTGAAAAGGCCTTTGATCGAGTTAACCGAGAATGTATGTATATGGAGATCGTTGCTTGGTAGAGGAATTCCACCAAAAATTGTTGCCATTATTAAAGAGTCCTACAACAACGCGAGGTGTTTTGTTTTGCACAATGGGCAGCTATCCGACTCCTTCGTAGTGCAACAGGGTGTGAGACAAGGGGATGTTCTATCGCCAATTCTCTTCCTGCTGGCGATGGACGACGTATTGACGGCCAGTATTGGTATAGCTGAGCGACAGGGCATTCAATGGAGACCGTTCGAAAGGCTCAGTCATTTAGACTATGCCGATGACATATGTCTACTGGCAAATAACATCAGTGGGCTGAACGGGATGTGCCAAACACTGCAAGTGAAGGGAGAGTCGAGTGGTCTAAGAATTAACAGCAAAAAGACAAAAATAATGCTCACAGGCCGCTCCACACAGCAGCGTATTATTTTACAGGAGACGCCAGTTGAAGTAGTGGAACAATTTAACTACCTTGGCAGTATTGTTTCTGCAAACGGTGGTACGGATCTGGACGTTAAAAGTAGAATAAATAAAGCTCGTGCTGCCTTCGGTACTCTGTCCCCAATTTGGAAATCCAGTCAAATCTCCTTACGCACTAAGTTGAGATTCTTCGAATCCAATGTCAAATCCGTGCTGTTATATGCTTGTGAAACCTGGAAAGTCACGTCTACCATTTCGAAGAAATTGCAGGCTTTTGTGAATCGCTGTCTTCGCCACATCCTAAAGATTCGCTGGCCACAAATAATATCAAATGAGGAATTGTGGCGCAGAACAAGTCAAGAGCGGCTGGACGTCGACATAAGAAAGCGTAAATGGCGTTGGATTGGTCACACACTGAGGAAACCAAACGATGAAATTGCAAAGCAGTCCTTTGAATGGAATCCTCAGGGTGCACGACGGATTGGAAGACCAAGAACAACATGGAAATCAACTGTCTTAGCGGAAGCAGATTCCCAGAGAAAGATGTGGCCACAGCTTAAGTACCTTGCAGCAGACCGTGAAGGATGGAGACGTTTTGTTGACGCCCTATGCCCCAGTCGGGGTTACAGGACACGATGATGATGAGGCCCTGGTTCTCCTCGAGCTGTTGCGCCACCCAATTTATTTATTTATTTACATACATATCTCGAATTGAAGCTTTGTTCTTCCATCATTTTTAATTTATGTTGATGGATTTCGTCTTCATGTCTTCTCTCCATTTGAAGCGTTTTATGCTTTTCGGCATGCTCCATTTCATAAGTTTTTAGCTTTTTGGCCCGCTCAATCATAATGGTTTTGATTTTGCCTTGTGTTCAATCTGCTCATATCTGCGGTTCCCCATGGCGAATTCAAACAATTCCTGTTTTAGAAGTTCGTCAACTTTACCGGTTCTCTGAGATGAAAAGACAATCATATTATGTTTGAACAGGAGACAAGTTAATTGATAAACTACCTTCCGTTTGAAAGATTTACATTTTTTCCTTGAATCATAAAGCGATGGTGGAGGCGGAAGCTGGTAGAAGTGTTGCTGGTGGAAGTGGTTAAGCTGGTAGTGGTGAATCTGATGGCAATTCATATTCCAAAAATTGAACGTCATCAAATTTATTACTAGTACTCTAGTGAAAATTAATTTTATTTAAGTATCATATCATTGGTTTGAACTAAATGTTGAGTATTAGGTAAAAGTGGACTCTTCCGATTTGTTTGAGTTTCGTTTTTCTTATACGGTGGCGGCGCGCGTTGTGTCCCTTTGACTGGGCATATTTTCCTTTATTATCTGTGCATTTAGACAAAATGTATTTGTTTTAATTATTGAATACATCTATATACAAAAGTAACTTGTTGCTATACAAACCTCAATATCACATTCGAACTCATTATCCGGCTGCTCCAACTCATGAAGAATAAGTGACATCAATTTTTCATTTTCGGAGTTAGTTGATTTTGGTGGTGGCCCGCCTCCTATTGCATTGACGCTTCTTTTGTATGCTGAAATAGATGCTTGGGCCTTCATTTTTGTGCCTCACCATTGTGTCTGAAGTTGAGCTGTCTCCCTCGATCCTCGACGTCACGCTCATGTTATTGAAACTAGAATTTTCTATTCACCCGATTACAGAATCCGACGAATTAGTTGCGGAGGGAGTCAGACATAATTTTGACATTTGGCTCTTAGTAAAAATGTCAAAATTGAGTGTAATTCCCTCCGCAGCTCATTCGTCGGATTCCGAATCGGGGTGATTATATTGAATATGTAATAGACATTTCACTTTGTCAAGAATTATATAAATATACTTATTGGTGATCTGTCTCCACGAATCCTTCTTCATTCGGGATGTATTGGTGTCACAATTTTTGTTTTCTATAACAGATTTTGTCCTCAATTAGTTGTCTTAAGACTTGAGAGCATCTGCAGATAAAATAAAAAACACGTTTGTCAAGTTGCAACAATAACAAGTAAGTGATAATTACATACCTTGGCCGACAAGTCCCAGTTAATAGCACCGGTTCTCTTGGCCTTCGGCCTGTTTTTCATTTTCAAATATTTTTATGTTTTGAATTCAAAGTTTACAAAGCAGCAACAATTTTTTTTCTTAGAAAGACAACTGAGTGACAACCAAGCTATATATATATATATATATGACGACTTAATGTAATAGATTTTCCCTCTTCGGCACTTTTTGCTTGACACAAGCTCATTATAACTATTATGGATTGAAAAATATTTTATGAATAATAACACTGTGCTTGAAAATGGAACTTTTTTTTCCACAGACAGCGCACATACCTACTAAAGATAGTGCGGATATGTTGAACAAGATGGCGTACTTAATTATTCGAGATTAGGTCAAATAGGGAAGATTTAAGGTAGAACTATAATAGTCAGAAGGCTACTTAAGCGGTCGTACGAAACCGAGCGAATACAGGGAACTCATATGTTGCGCTCTTTCGTAAGTGAGCGAATGCAAAAATCAAAATGGTGGAAGCAAACTAAAAAAAATTGGCATGGTGCATAGTTTTCAACTTTTTTCTTCTCTTTGATGAATGTGAAGTAAAATCTTTAAATTAATTTATTTCACATCGAATTTTTGTGGCTTCGCAAAGCAAATAATTAAAAGCCTATAGCTATGATTAGACGGTCAACGCAAATTGTCAACGCGTTGACTCTCTGACGTCAAAATGACGTAAAATTCTTTCCCAAAGTTGTCTTGTCGTGTGATCGTCAACGCAGAATACTGTCCATGCGTTGACGGCTGCGTTGACACTCGTTGACACGAATTTAAAGGTCAATGCATTGACTGCCGTGTTATCACCCTGTCAACGAAGTTAGGACACTATGACAGACTACTCATCAACGCGTTGGCTATATCTTTACGTTGCACAGCGGCTTTTTCTGCCATGTCAACGTACTCTGCGTTGACCTTCATCTCAATCTCAAAATTTTTGTAATTTTTGAGTATTTTTAAACATCGACAGTTGATGGCTTGACGGATGAGGGGGACGAAAAATTTCGGATTTTTAGAGGTCTTTTAGTCCATCAACATCATAGACATCCTTCAAAGGAATTTGACAGTGGATGGCTTGACAGCTGAAAGACAGGCTGACGTCTTTGACGTCTCAAGCATTTCCTAAAAAGTTCCGTAAATTTGGGACTGGGTTAAATTTGTTATTGGAGGGTAAAAGGGGTATATTTCATTTTTTTCTTAATTACTCGAAAACTATTTGTAATTCTCCACAAAAAAGATTATTATACTTTTTTTCGTAGGAGCAATAACTTGCAGAAACGTTTTAATAAGAGCTTTCTACTGTTATGTAATTTTTTTCATCATCTTGCTTGGGTAAAATAGGTAATGAGTAGGTTTTTGTCCGTTTTTCTCAAAATCTGTTGCTCCTACGAAAAAAGTGTCATAATTTTTTTTGTGTAGAATCTTATGAGCAATAACATAAATTTATTAATTTTTTGAAAAAATAAAAATAAATAAAATTGCCCGTTTTTCTCAAAATCTGTTGCTCCTACGAACAAAAGTGGCATAATATTTTTGTGTAGAATTTTATGAGCAACAATACAAATTTATTAATTTTTTGAAAAAAATTATATTTGTTGAGATATTTACAAATTACTGTAATTTATCCCTTTTACACTTTACAGCAAAAAATTACAAGTGTTACTTTGACACCCTATAACTTCACTACTAATTTACCTACAGAATTGGTTAATAGCTCATGTTTTAGATAATTTTATTAAATAAATGTTATTCCCTCATGATTTTGTTGTAAAATGAAATTCTATCAAGTTGTTGAATAAAAACTGAATCACTTTCCTTTTGAAGATGGTGGCCTTCCCCTTACCCCGGCCACCCCAAAAATTTTGTTTCATAGTGAGGAGATAAATGAAATCTTAATAAATTTTTTGACAAAATTTGCTCCATCATGAAGTTCTTGGACGATTTTCTCTGAATCTATTGATTGTATGATAAAAGTATTTTTGACTTTTTTGTTGAGAATTACATAAGCTACAATTTGTACTTTCACCTTTTTCCAAAAAAGCTGATAGTTTCGGGTAGTTAAAAAAAACTGAAGGTTACTCTTTTACCCCCCCTAAAAAATGTAACCCCGTCCCAAATTTACGGAACTTTTGAGGAAATGCTTGAGACATCAAAACAAAGCTCTCCACCAAAATTCAGCTTTGTCGGAATATTTTCGAAGTTTTGACATTTTTTTTGTCTAATTTTCCTGGGCTATTAAATTTTGAAGAAAAATTGATATAACACCTTACCAATCGATGGTGTAGTATATGTGTAGGTTCTTATGAATGCTGTCCTATATTTCAACAATAAATATAAAGTAATATAGGCCAAATAAAATTATCAAATTTCATTTAATTTAAAATTGTAGGTAAAATTGAACAAAAAATTACGTTTTTTCTGTCGAAAAACGTGTTTTAAAGTGTCGAATTGTAAGTTTTTTTGACTTTATTAAGTTTGCAAACTGTAATTTAATAGCAGACCTTGAAAAAGGTATACATAAGTGGGCGTATTCATAGATGTTGTATAAAGCTGTTGCTAGCAAAATCTGGAGTTTATCATATTGAAACTTCATCAGGTAAACTCCAGTTTAGTCTAGCTTAAGACTTAGATTATGATTGTTTCAAATTTACGTTACATTCTTTCAATTTATTCCTTAGAAACTTCTGAAATGAGTTAACGCCAAACATTAACTTGAGAAATTTAACGAATTTTTTAAAGCAATTGCCACACATGGCCATATAATATACTTTTTGCTAGATGAAGAGAAAGACTGGCGGCTGAATTCCAAAATTGCTTCAAAATGTTATAACTCATGAGTTTCTAAATGATGACGAAGGAGCAAGTTTATAAACGCATCCGAAAAATCCATGATGACCAATAACTGCGAATCAATATTATTTAGATGCTTTATTTCATTTTATTTAAGAATAAACTCACTCGAGAAGTAAGCAAACCATTTTGTATTGTTTACTTTGTGTATTATTGTTATATTTTAAAAATATAATGCTGTACTGAGGTGGTCCGGTGTTTATCAAGCAATAATTTGGCCTGCCTCAGTTTTGGGAGTTCTTCCCAGATTTTTGATCTTTTAGTCTCCTCTTCTGATTTGATTGTATATTTGATGACGGTTTCATCTACACCGAAAGCGGTCTGTAGCTCCTTTATTTGTTAGGGTGCCTCCTCGTTACCATGAATACCAATGTGTGTGACAGTGATTTTTTCGCCGAGTTCATTCAGCCTACCCACGCACTCCCAGACTAATTTAGAGTCGGTGGCTTAAGAGCCTAGTACTTTAAGTGCTGCATGGCTTTCTGTATGATGGCGATGTTCTGATTACGGTGTTTCCTTTCGAAATTCTTTTCCGCACATTTCCCGACTGCGTTAACTTCCGCCTGGAACATGCTAGTGGGCTTGGTGAAACCATACAGGGAGCTCTACAAAATCTCTTTTCTTTTTCGACAAGAAGCATGGTGGTAGCTCCGCTTAAATTTCCTCAGCGTACCCAAGAAGATCAGTCCTCTTTTTATTTGAACAATATTTCCATAAGTGGAATCATACTAAAACCGCCAAGTAAATAATAATGCAATTACCTCTTAATGCTAGAAATATTTCATCGATACAAAGATATGCTCAAGGAGTATTGAAACTTTCTATTCGTGTTGAATCTTTTTAATATTTTGGATATTGGAGCAAGTTTATCATCTTTCAGCATATGTATCAGCTCTATAAGTTGAATCATCAAATCGGAGACAGTTGACCAAACAAGAAAATTGACATTTGTGCATTACAAATCGAAATATTTCATAGTCAGTTCCATCGCCATCGGTAGTAAATATCATACTAAGATCGACGTGGTTACACTTAGATACTGACGAAGTGACGAGTAATAGTAGGGACTAACGGCCCTATATGAGGGCATACCTTTCATTTCGACCTGACGGGTTGAGCTTTAGTACACTAGTAGTTCATGTCCTAACTTTACTTTAAAGAAGTGTTGCCAAGGTGGCAACACTGTCAGAAGGACAAGAGAAGGGTTGCCACAATTCCGAAATGTTGCCTATAAATCGAAAACCAAGGGTCGGCCGATGACCCGAGAACTCCCGTTGGATTCAACACCCTTGAAACATAGGACCACTTTATTGTTTTTTTCCCACCCCTCCCCTTGCACGAAGGGGGTGGAAACAAAATTTGAAAAGCCAATAAAAGTTGGAAAAGCATTTTTATTAATAAAATTAAAAAATGGTGTCGACGCAGAATTTCACAATCTACTACATTACATCCAGAGTTGATTGAAAACCTACTTTGGTTTTTTTAAAAATCCACTTTCAAAGTGCTGGGGAGAGGGGATATAAAAGATCAACAAACTTAAATATTTTTCTTGGAATAATATAAGCATATGACACATGTTTTAAGGGTATTTTTTAATGTCCAATCTTACTAAATCAGAATGAAATCGATACAACTACCTTCAAAAAAGTTATAGCCTTCTTCATAAATGATGACCTAATTATAAGTGAAACACGTAAAATATTACCAAATTTCAACAGCATTGACACGAAACTTGGTCCACATATTTCATTTATCATAAGCAACAAGAATAAAAAGAGTCTATAAAAAGATTTATATAGTGAAAGGGTGTTTTTTTCACTGAAATTGAAAAATCTTGAACTTGAAAGTGGCTTTTTAAAAAAACCAAAGTAGGTTTTCAATCAACTCTGGATGTAATGTAATAGATTGTAAAATTCTGCGTCGACACCATTTTTTAATTTTATTAATAAAGATATTTTTCCAACTTTCATTGGCTTTTTAAATTTTGTTTCCAAAACGACTTTTTTCCACCCCCTTCGTGCAACGGGAGGGGTGGGAGAAAAACAATAATGTGGTCCTATGGTTTCAAGGGTGTTGAATCCAACGGGAGTTCTCGGGTCATCGTCTAACCCTTGGTTTTCGATTTATAGGCAACATTTCGGAATTGTGGCAACCCTTCTCTTGTCCTTCTGACAGTGTTGCCACCTTGGCAACACTTCTTAAAAGTAAAGTTAGGACATGGACTATTTGTATATTGAAGCTCAACCCGTCAGGTCAAAATGAAAGGTTGGTCTCACTAACAGCCCCACTACAATATAATAGATCAATAAAGGCTTTCATTTCGGTTATATCGATGTCCATTAGATCAGTCTTATACCGGATTTACACGATTGGAAAACTTGGCAGAATAATGACACAAACAACAACAAAAGAATGGACAAATTAATTCTATTTGTCTTATACTGGCAGCTTTCCAGTCGTCTAAGCCCGACATTAGTGCTTTGTTTGAAACAGATTCGGTAATTATTTAGTTTTAGCATTAGTCAAGTAATCTTATAATATTGTTTTCTGCAGCTCTAGATGTCCTAGGGCACTCGTGTTTATTCCGTTTAAAATCACTACGTACCTACTTAAATAACTTTGGTTTACCCCTTGCTGTAGACTCTTGAGACTATATTAACACAAGTTAAGTGTGTTTGAAGGAAATAAAACTGTAGAGAGGTTAAATTTTTGTTTAATATCTAAAAAAGTTACAGTTAAATTTAAAATTTAAGTTGAAAACAACTTGCATCCACTCCTGATTTCATTGCTTTAATTTTTAATAATTAAGTACGCCTTTTTTTAGCTAGGCAACATTTTAGAATCTAATTCCCGAAATAACATCTCCAAATCAGATAGTCGTGTCATCCTCCTCCAATTGTGGAACCAGATATTTTCGAACAGGGTTTTCATAAATAGGACTTTCGAGCAAAGTTGAATACTTTTTTTGTTCTTCAAATCTAGCATACTCTCTGGCGTCTGCTGCTCGCATGCAACAAACATATATAACAAGTCCTATCAATCCAACGAGGAATGTGAACATTGATATGAATCCACCCATAACTAAAGGATTTACGGGAGTACAATCGTTAACCTGAATTGTAAGATAATTATTGGAAGATTTCGGACTATTATACGAGAAAAAATGATCACATTTGACATCATCATTGACAATCAAGCGTACCACACAACGAGCTTCATCATCTAAACAAAAAATAATTATTTTAAAAATATATAATATTATGCTAAGGCCAATATAATCACCATTTATTTCTGTAACAAATGAATATTGAAACGTTTCCTTGTTAGTGTTTGAGCAAATATCAGTTATATTTTCACAGAAATATGTGCCTAACTTTTGCTGTATCATGCATTTCACACAGGGCTCATAGTATTGGCAAAGCTTATTCTCATTTTCCCATCCAATTTCGCAAAATCTACCAACAAAATTATCTCTGCATATACATTCACCACATTGACATTCACCACGTTCCGAGCAAATTTCACCGTTGGGAGTTTTACAACTGTCATCGACTTCAGCTTTACAGTTACAACGTTTTCCGGACCAACCGTATTTGCAAACACATCTGCCACAGAAGCAGTCCGCTTTTTCGGGGTCGCAATCTGTACACTCAAGACATTCACAGTATTTTCCAGCATAACCAGGGAAGCAGTAACATTTCCCACAATCACATTCACCTCTTTCCGAACAAATTGGGCCCAGTTCAATGGGGTTTCTGAATGGCTGTCGACATTCTTCTTCCATTGTCAATGTTGTATTAGCGTTGACTAAATTACAATTACAAAGTAGGCCACCCCTGGAAAAAAAATAAACATATATACTATATACATTCTTAAATTATCTTCTTTAAAATAAAACAATACCATCTAGTTATAATTATGTCGGCTATCAAACGAAGTTTTAACATTCATGACTATTTTCAAAGTATTACATGGTATTACATGCGTAGGAAAGAGAAGGGTACATTGGGTATATGCTGAATGATTTATGTATATTTTGATGCTGAAGCAAGTGAAATAGCAAAACTAATGCAATACAACCTCCTTTAAAAAAGTTGCTACCATCAAAAAATCACCCTGAGACCATAAATATTTGTCCTGAAGAAACATTTTCAGCAACTTTCATCAATGAACCAGTTTTGAGAAAGGTTTATGTCTAGTTCAACACTTTTCCTTCCACATTAAGCATCTTTTCACCACTTAAATTTTCATAGATTCTTTTGATTCTTTTTTCTTGTCTTTCTTCTTGAAAACAATATAAAAACAACGACAGTATTGTTTTGTAGCTTTTTGGAAAGCCAGAGGTCAATTCATTTAATTTATTTTTAAATTGAGTTCTTTTAATAAATATGTTCAGCAAAAATTGTTTTCAAACTTAAAATTTTGAGCGTTCAGAGCTTAATATTTTTGTTTCTTTTTTCGTTCTGAGCTTGATCAGAGCGCACTCTATGAGCTCAGAATAAAAACTGTTGAACACCTGATATACTAACACCTCTACTGGCATTTGAGCAGACCACCAGTACGAAATGGTCACAAGAAATTTCTCGGATCAAATCTGGGAAGGATGGGAAATTTTGTACTCTCTTGTGAGCACTATCTGACTCGCACTAAGTGACTAAATCTGGCGTTCTTCTCGCCAAGGAACAGGGCTAATGTGTGATGGTTTTAGAACCAATCCTAAATATTCATACATGTCAAATCGTGTCGGATGCATTGTCAAGTTGTGTATGATGAAATTTTATATATTTTTACACACTATTATAGGTAGGTACATGCTTTCCTTCACACTTTTTTGACATGTGTTAATACTCAATGGGAAAGTGTGAAAGTTCTATTTAGAAACAAAGTTAAATTGGTCCGTTTAGTCCAATCATCACGTCGTGAAAAAGGGCCTGACCTTGCGCGCAGAGGCACTGTCTGATTTTTTTTCATGGATCGGTAGAAGCTCATTTAAAAAGCTTAAATCCAAATTTGCACCACCTGACAACTTTTTTTACCAAAGTTATTGGTAAAAATGTGTTTTTTGCCATTTTTTCGTCTTTTGTGAATATCTCGGCTGCAGTATGTCGCACAGAAAAAAATAAAACATGGATTTATTTATAATAAGATGAGCTATTATATTATAAACAAACTAATTTGTTTAAACAAATAAAAAAAAGTTATAGTTAGTTAAAGTAAGTTTTTATTGTTTGAAAATCACTCTTTCGTGATTATTAAGAAAAAAGCTCATCTAACGATGAAGTTTTTATTTTTTACTTTTAAAGTCTTTGTAATTACCTACAATTTAAAAAAAAAATCAGCCCTTAACTACCAACACAAGCCGAGATATAAATTTATGAACATAGGTAAGTCAGCGCACCCACGCCATTTTATGTTTTTAGGTTTTATTTTATATTTCAGCCCCAGTATGTCGCAAAGTTAAAATTTAAAAGTTTTATTGTTTATAATAACTCTTACTATAAACTTGCGTAAAATTCAATTTGTTTAAACAAATAGAAAAAAGTTTTAGTTCATTAAAAGGTTTTTTTTGTCTTGATTTTATACCTTTTTTTCATAACTATTGAGAAAAAAACTGTATTTAACGGTACCTTTTTTCAGGTTTACTTTTTTTTGTTATAGTCCTATAAATTTTCTATAAATTAAAAAAAAAATTAGTCCATTACGACAAACAGGAGCCAAGTTATTCATGAATTAAAAATGACGCGTCAGTTTACCAACGCATAACAATATTCTTTCTTTTTTTTGTGAATAGGCTATTGATTATGATTATGTCCTAAAAAACAGGTCAATAAGGAAGTAAGACGTTCGTGGAATTTTATTGTAACAATCTTCAAAGGGGTCTTTGAAGATGAGAAAACCGCGGAGTGCTATTAAATTAGAGGGTGCATTTTGGAGAAAGGGGTACAAAAGCACCCTTTTTGGTTTTTTGCATATAACTCGAAAACGAAGCAAAATTTCGAGATAATTCTCTAAATTTTTTTGTAGAGAATACAATTTACTATCAAAATTATTTTTTGAAATTAATTTTGGCAAAATTTTTAAAAATTCAATGCCAAAAAATGTGAAAATCGCATTTTTTTTTTTTTTTTTTTACGTATTTCCTTATAATTTTCGTACCAGCAGAGATAGGTATAGGTATTCCTTTCTATAAAAGAAAGATAATTAAATTTCCTTTAAATAAATTAAAAAAAGGAACGGTTTGGATAAAAATCGACCGAGAAATAGTCGTTCAAACTGGGCTGATTTTAAGTTTTAAAGCTTTATGAATGACATTTTTGGCTATTTTGATGGACTTGTTAGATTATACACAAACTGGGTGTAGTAGGGAGTCATGGCCAGTTTAGTCAAAAATAAAAGTCGAGTTTCAAATTTTTCGCAGTTTTAGGATTGCCATCTAATTTTTTCAAAATTTAAAATAATTGTCAAAATCAACACACTTGCTTTTACAAAGCCGGGCTTTGAGCACATGTTAGCAGTTAGTATACCTTCTCAAACGTGAAAAAAATAGTTTTGGACCAGTTTTTCGGTTGAAGGTCCTTGCCAGAGCAGCTCAACATTTTCTTAATATGTAGGTATTAAAGAAAAATTTTTTTTTATTTTGGAATACCTAACTCGTCTGGCACTATTTTGTCCATATAACGAAAGGCATAAACTACTTAATACCCTGGTTGTGAAAGTAGATTTGTTAGTTTTGATAATTATTTCAAAAATTAGAGAACAAAAGGAAAAAAATCACCAACTTTATACCATTAAGGGCCGCCTGGCATGCATTTTCGACAGCCAAACTCGTATGGCACAATTTTGTCTCTATATAAGGAGACATTAGTAGTCATACTTATATTGAAAATCCGGCTTTGTTAAAAAAGATTTGATAATTATTTAAAATTTCAAATAAAAAGTAAATTCTTATAATATCTACTTTAAAAATGTTGAGCTTGTCTGGCAAGGACTTTCAACCGTAAAACTTGTCTGGAACTATTTTTTTTTTTCATGTTCGAGAAGGTATAAGCTAACATGTTTTCAAGACCCGACTTTGTAAGAGCAAATGTGTAGATTTTGGTAATTATTCTTAATTTTGAAAAAAATTAGATGGGAACCCTAAAACTGTAAAAAAAAATTGAAATTTGATTTTATTTTTGACTTGACTGGGCATGGCTCACTAATACACCCAGTTTGAGTGTATTATCTAACAAGTCCATCAAAATAGCCAAAAATGTCATTCATAAAGCTTTAAAACTTAAAATCAGCCCAGTTTGAACGACTATTTCTCGGTCGATTTTTATCCAAACCGTTCCTTTTTTTAATTTATTTAAAGGAAATTTAATTATCTTTCTTTTATAGAAAGGAATACCTATACCTATCTCTGCTGGTACGAAAATTATAAGGAAATACGTAAAAAAAAAAAACAAAAAATGCGATTTTCACATTTTTTGGCAATGAATTTTTAAAAATTTTGCCAACTAAAAATTAAATTTATTTTTTCAAAAATTAATTTTGATAGTAAATTGTATTCTCTACAAAAAAATTTAGAGAATTATCTCGAAATTTTGCTTCGTTTTCGAGTTATATGCAAAAAACCAAAAAGGGTGCTTTTGTACCCCTTTCTCCAAAATGCACCCTCTAATTTAATAGCACTCCGCGGTTTTCTCATCTTCAAAGACCCCTTTGAAGATTGTTACAATAAAATTCCACGAACGTCTTACTTCCTTATTGACCTGTTTTTTAGGACATAATCATAATCAATAGCCTATTCACAAAAAAAAGAAAGAATATTGTTATGCGTTGGTAAACTGACGCGTCATTTTTAATTCATGAATAACTTGGCTCCTGTTTGTCGTAATGGACTAATTTTTTTTTTAATTTATAGAAAATTTATAGGACTATAACAAAAAAAAGTAAACCTGAAAAAAGGTACCGTTAAATACAGTTTTTTTCTCAATAGTTATGAAAAAAAGGTATAAAATCAAGACAAAAAAAACCTTTTAATGAACTAAAACTTTTTTTCTATTTGTTTAAACAAATTGAATTTTACGCAAGTTTATAGTAAGAGTTATTATAAACAATAAAACTTTTAAATTTTAACTTTGCGACATACTGGGGCTGAAATATAAAATAAAACCTAAAAACATAAAATGGCGTGGGTGCGCTGACTTACCTATGTTCATAAATTTATATCTCGGCTTGTGTTGGTAGTTAAGGGCTGATTTTTTTTTTTAATTGTAGGTAATTACAAAGACTTTAAAAGTAAAAAATAAAAACTTCATCGTTAGATGAGCTTTTTTCTTAATAATCACGAAAGAGTGATTTTCAAACAATAAAAACTTACTTTAACTAACTATAACTTTTTTTATTTGTTTAAACAAATTAGTTTGTTTATAATATAATAGCTCATCTTATTATAAATAAATCCATGTTTTATTTTTTTCTGTGCGACATACTGCAGCCGAGATATTCACAAAAGACGAAAAAATGGCAAAAAACACATTTTTACCAATAACTTTGGTAAAAAAAGTTGTCAGGTGGTGCAAATTTGGATTTAAGCTTTTTAAATGAGCTTCTATCGATCCATGAAAAAAAATCAGACAGTGCCTCTGCGCGCAAGGTCAAATGACCTAATGACTGGACTAGTTCCTTACTCTGAGTTTTTCTGTGCATTGGTGTGATTTTCAATCCAAAGCCGTTCCCGACTTCCCGTAATCAAAAAATGAATAGTTTTTCACAAAAGAGAAGGCTCGCGTGAGAGTAAAATGTTGTCCCTATGTGTGATTTTATGTCAAGAAATTTATTTGGACTAAAATTCACAAAATCCAAGAAAAGCTTACACAGTCATAGTGACATGCTTTTCTTTCATATGTCGGGCTCAGAGCTGTACCGAACCAAGTCATGTTTTGTTTTTTTTTCAGATTGTTGTGGATATTTTTTAACTCAAGTTTTTCATTTTTAAATAAGAGAATTATAATAATGATTTAATTTAGAGAATAAACTTTATGCTTTTCCTTTTTACGAATAAAATATTCATTAATTAATGGCAGTTAATTTAATAAACCTCTTATTATCTTTGAATTTTCTTTTTCTGACTTGGTTCGGTACAGCTGTGAGCTCTCCATATTAGATAATGCAGAATACTGCGAATCTACGTTCCCGTACTTAGTATATTGGACTGCTTGGAATCATTGAGAGGATTTCATCCCCAATCTACAAAATTTTACAGTTTGTGCTCTAATGGTATTTTATTTACGTTACAAAAGACTATAAAAGTGTATCTAATGGAAGAGGGTGCCAGAAAAAAAATTTAAACAAGGTGTCAAATATGCTAGATTAGATACGAAACTGATACCAGCTCTATCATGTATTTATTAATGTCATGTTTGATCAAAATCTCGAGTTCCATTTTGTTCTCACGAATGCATAACTTGATTTATATGTAGTTTAGTTAGGTAGGTTAGGTACCTACCTATATAAATGTAAAAATAAACTTACCATCCTTCATCACATTTGCACATGCCACAATGAAAAGCTCCATGTTCGTTGCACATGTCACGCTCATATTCACCAGCGACTTCTTCCTCGTCACATGGGCATGGCTTTTGAATTTCTATTTCTAGCTCCAAATACTCAGATAAGCCAGGATCTTCAATGCGAATAGTTCTACTCTACGAATAAAGATAGTTATAGGTTAAAACGAACATTAAAACACTAAGGTCCCAGTTGTACTAATGTGGTCCAAATTTTGATCCGTGGTTCAAATATTTGTACTGATTGATTCGAAATTACTGAGGTTCAGCGATGGTTAAAGGTTCAAGTAACTTCAGTTATTTCGCCAAAATCAGTGAGCTAAAATTGGTGAACCAAGAGTAAAATTTTGTCTACAACTGGCCCTAAGGGCCAATTTTTCAGTTGTCAGTTAAACAGTAGGTTAGTGTCTTTTGCCTATAATGTTCAGCTAAAACCTAGTATCACAGATAATACACTTACATAAATATCGCACGTAAAGCAACGAAAAATTACTATTTTTTTTTACCGTGGGACGTAGAGCTACGTCCCCATTTTATCAATATTGCGTGAGACTGTATAGATGTTATAGACTGTATATTATGTTAAAAAAGAAAGGTTTACACACATAGACATAAATGCAAAACGTCAACTACAAGTCATTAGTGTTTCAATCAACCGACTCTATATTATAGGAAGAAGAAAAATAGCTTGTAAACACAAACTATTCATTTTTATTTGTACTGGATGCAATATCTATGTATGTATCTCTATTATCTATATGCTGTTAATGCTAAACGAAAAATCCCATCGAAAATTACAGCGAAATCATTAACGAACAAAATATCAAAACTAAAACACGAAAGTAATTGATAAAATTGTATACGTATCTATATAGACTGTTTTTCCTTCGATAGTCTTATTTGATTATCAACGAGTTATTCCTTTGGCAGCTAACTAACTATTCAAGTGACGATTAAAAAATTGGCTCCATAAGAAAAATAAACTCACATAGTTCCCATCTGTCGGAAAGTCCTTTAAGGTTATATTGATATAAAACTCAACTTCTTTTCCCATTTTCAAATCATCGCAATAGTTTCTCTTTTTCAAGCTTTCAAATTGACCACCACAATTTGTTTCATACATCAGATGAATGAATGGTGGGCTGTTATCGACGAATTTCACTCGTTTAAGAAAGGTCTCATAGCTGAAATTCAGATGTTTCAAAACCTTTGTGATCAGTGTTGTTAAGATAAACGTTTTCTCCAAAAAATCGAAAGTTTACTCTGGGATGCTTAAAATTCAGCTCTTTATTTTTCAAAAAAAATGTATTACTCGATCCACAGCTTATGAAAGCTCTAATAACACCTAGGTACCTAAGCCATTAGATGTTAGTAGATAAATTAAATCAAATCTTTCAAATCATGAGAGGGATTTTAAGCACCGAAGAAATTTATGTCGATTTCTTGAAATCACTTTAATCTACTATATTTGTCTTACCTTGTTTTTATAAGCTCTAAAATATTAGATGAATCCAAACTTAACTTTTCTACATTACTAATTCCGTCCATAAGACTGCTCATTTGTTGATAAGTCTGAACAACATTTCCAGTTACCGCAAATATTACACTAATTTTCCTTCTGCCGAGCTCTTTATACATTTCTTCCAGCGAAGGATAGTCAAAAGTCAAGCTTTCTGTATATTCCCCTGTCTCATCCAAATGACATTTACGATCATTCCGCCGACTTATTCCAGCTAAAATTCCATCGCCAGCAAAATGCATAAAACCATCTGTGGCAAGTACAACTATTTTCCTAGCTTCTTCCTTCCAGCCTATTATATCAGGACAAACAATAACCTGCATAAGAGCATCAAGACCACCTTCTAAATTATCCAAATTGCCCGTTACACGACTTTTCTTGACAGACTTTACAAATTTATCAATATCATCAGTTAGTGGGAGATGATGTCTGAAGCTGTAAGTTGGTTCGCATGTGTGTCCTTCTGCTGCACAAGGGTTCTCTTTTGCATTGGGCATAATCATTGGCATTATCGGTTTGTCAGCAAAGCTTCCGAATCCAACACGATAATTGGCTGTTAAGTTTTGTAATGCTTCTGATAGTTTCGCACCTAATTTGACTAGAGTTTTTTTATCATCTCGCATCGTCCAGGTCAGGTCCATCAGATAGTATAGATCGAGCGGATTATTCAGAGCAGGTCGATATGTTAGCTTAATTTGTTGAGCTTGGGCTGGAAAATTTTTAATTATTTATATAACATCAAATTAATACTTTAGATACAAGAAACAAGACTGATGCGTCATCGAGCAAGACGCCTCCCACTGATCTAACAAGGGATGTTCAGACATCAGAGATGACATCGACTATGAAAATCATTCGGGTGATGGGGGAGTTTTGGTGCGAAGAAACATATTTGAACTGTACGGGTTGTACAGCGATATCGACCTAGTCAAAAAAGTAAAAGACTTTGGTGGCTGGGAACAAAATCTTCGAAACCACCTGCATTAAAGGAAGACCCCTACTCAAGTAGGGCTCGCAAGTGAAAAAGAACTTCAACCAATAACTTGGCGACCTGGGGGCCAATTCTGGTTCTGTGAAAAAGTGAATCGAAAAACTTTTCCCGTTTTCACACTGATTCCGATTACCGTTCTGTCAAAATGTGAAACCAAACATTAAAAACTTTCATATGAGTAATTTGCTTTCACGCCGAAGTGAATATTCAAAATGAAAGCGTGAATACGAACAAAAAATTGGCGTTTTTCTTTTTTGGCTCTGAGGAAAGCTCTGAGCAGAGGCTGAGCGATCAGAGCAGAGCTCCGAGCAGATTATGATCAGATTCCTCGGATTTAATTATGAAAAATACTTGACTACTGAACTGTCATTTCATGTGTTTTTGGTAAATTTCGTGAAATTTCTTGCAATTTTTTTACAATTGACGGGCGACTGTCCGAGGACTTTCCAGGTAAACCATTTTAAATTATGTATCACTAAGAAATTAAGTGAATTTTTCTTTTAATCCTGAGCTAATTGAGCAAGCTCTGAGCTAGCTCTGATGGAAAAAGAAACACACTTTTTATGCTCTGATATGTCTGAGCTAAAAAAGAAACATAGAATTTTTGTTTGACAGTTCCGTGATCTGCTCAGAGTTAAAAAAGAAAAACGCCAAATGACAAATTCAATTATATCTCTTTCTCTGTCAAATTTATAAAGAAAAAAGTGTTCCTGTCTCATGCATTTCTCTGTTCTCTTAAAAAACACAAGAAAATTGATAGAATCATGCCGTTTTCATGAGAAATGGTAAGGTGGTTCGAGCATCGATAATATAGTTTTCATTCACAGAACCAGAATCGCTTATTTGTGGCAAATGAATCGAAAAAGTGAAAGCAATGCCTGGCAGCGAATGTGAAAACGATATATTCGATTCACTTTTTCACAGAACCAGAATTGGCCCCCTGGCATCAAACTGGAGAGAGCAGAGAAGAGACAGTTATGGACTGAGCTGACTAAAAGATGCTTCTTATGTTGAGGTTGAGGCCCTAGTTCGAAACAGGACCCTATTTCATAAAAACTGACACGTGAAAATTCTACAAATTTGTAGTTTCATAAAATACTGACATGTGACTTTTAAATATTCAGCCTTATTATGAGTTTCGCCCGGAAAATATTTCACCCGAAAAATGTTCGTTCCCCCGGAATTTTTAAAGCTATTATGAGTTTCACCCGAACTTCTCTTGGCCTAAAATAAACAAAAAACTTGCACAAAGGGCACCAGTCAGTACCACCTATTTATCTTTGATTCGCCTTCAAATAATAATTGATGTTTTAAGATCTCACGGCCTCAATAGACATTGCCAACCAGTTTTCAAAGGCCAAAATTTGCAGTTATGGAGAGATTTGTTAGGATTATTGGTATCTAAAAGGGGAAAAATAAATTTTCCCACAACAGTTGACCAGAAAAAGTGGGATTGGATTGGGATTTCAGCAGTCCGAAACTTAAATGGTTTATTTTATTAAGGTTTCTTTATTATATATATATATATATATAACATTAAAATTACAATTTTGCATCGCTTTTAACAATTGACAGTTACTGGCATTTACGGAAAAATCAGACTTGAAAAATCGTTTTCTTGTTTTTTGCCATTTTTGGCAATGTTTTTTCAGTATAACAGAATGATTTTTACATAATTTTAAAGTAGGTAGAGTTTTCAACGAAAAAAATTCCGTCCTAAATTTTTTAAAAATAAAGAAAATATTCTTCAACTTTTTTGGTTGAAAATGGGACCAATTTTTCAAACTTAATTCACAAAAAATCCAAAAAATTATATTTTGCTTCCAAAAAATTACCGCTTGCTCAAAACACAAAAATTTACGTTTTCACCAGATTTCAGCAAAATCGAATTATTTTCGTCCATAGAAGAAGAAGTAAAGGAACTGGTGTATATCACATATACAGTATTCGTGAATGAAGCAGAAAGTTGTATACTCGAAATGTCAAGTCGGTGACTGAATGGAGAAAAGAAAGTAAACAAAAAGTGATACAAGACTAAAAACATTAATAAATCATTGATTGTTAGAAAAAAGCAAAAAGTTTGAAGTGATTCACTTAAAAATGTATGTATATTTAAATAAAATAAATAAATTGGGTGGCGCAACAGCTCGTGGAGAACCAAGGACGTGCGTGTTGTTGGAAGGAATGGAGGGGACCTAAAGTTTTTTGTCGAGTCCGAACTCGGTTTTCCGAGGGGAAAGCAGAATACCTTACGAGTTCTATAAAAGTTTAACTGAAGAGGCTTTAATAATGTTGACTTCTACGTTCAACCCAATATTTAACTTAAATATTTTACCACAAGGCTTCCGCAAAGCAAGGGTGACATTAAGGCAGCCCAGAATTATAGAGATATTTCGTTCATTAAAGATTTTCTCATCCGTTCTGTACGCTAGACTAATATCATGGGTTGCAGATGCAAACTTAATTAGTGACTTTCAAGCTGGATTTAGGCAAAAATCATTCAACAATTGACCAAATTTTCATCCTTATGAATATTGCACAATCATTTCAGGATCAAAAAAAGAAACTTTATAGGTACTTCTTACGTAGATTTTAGAACAGCGTTTGATTCTATCGATAGAAGGTCGCTATTTTACAAATTGTCAATGATTGGAATGTCAACGAAGATGCTTAATATTCTTAAACTCTTGTATTTAGAAACAGAATCAGCGGTGTGGAATGGAAAAAATAAGTCGGAATGGTTTTCAACAACAATGGGTGTAAAACAGGGATGTGTGTTGAGTACTCTTTTGTTTATTATATTTCTCGAAGACCTGCATGAAGTGCTTTGCGATGGAATTTGGTTTGTTGGAAGGAGGATTAGAGTACTTATGTATGCGGATGATATAGTCCTGTTATCGGACTTACCTCAAGGACTTAGTCGCATGATTTTGGACCTAGAAGATTACTGTGCGAAATGGAATCTCACTGTCAATTTATAAGTAAGTCAAAAAAAATGATATTCAGAAAGGCCAGAGGACGCAACGCCCGAAATGAAAGATGGAAAATCGCTGGTGAAGAAATTGAAATCGTTAAGGAGTACGAGTATCTCGGAATGAAAATATCGTCTAACCTTAGTATGAAGAGTCATTTTGTCAACAAGCTTCAATTAGCAAAAACAGCGCTTAAAGCACACGGAGATCCTGCATCAGTTCAAGTACACTCAGTTTTAGTGCCAAGTATAAACTATTTGAGACAACTTCGAAATCAGTTTTGTTTTAAGATTTTTTCTGAAAAGATTATTTAAACTACCGTCTAACTCTCCAAACTATATGCTTTTGCTGGAAACAGGATTGTCACCTCTTTTTATCGCAACGCTGAAGCTTCATTTCGGTTTTGCTGTTAAAGCAACCGCTGCGAACCGCCTGACAAGGCTTATTGTAATGCATGCTATCGTGTCGAAATCTTTATTTTTCAAGAAGTGGCAGCTTTTGGCAAGTAGATACGACCTGCATCTTAATGTTTTCGTTGATAATTTCAATGATTGGAGAGAGCAGTTGTATTCATTTATAAGGAGAAACTTAGAGATGAGTTTAAAGAGCAGGCGCAGTCGTCACTTTACAGACAATATTACTGTACACTTAATTATGACTTAGCCGAATGCAACTATTTCCGGGATGCAAACAGCTCCTTTGATGTCTCAACCATCTTTAAAGCCAGAGGGGAACTGCTTAATTTGAATTTTAAGCCACACAGGGAGGATCTTCCATTATATTGCTCTTTATGCAACCTTGGTGCTCGGGAGGACGTATTTCATTTTATAGCAATTTGCCCTATCCTTAGAGAGATCAGAAGAGTTTTCTTTCACTGCACAAAGCTCATACTGGAGTGAACATTGAATATTCTGAACGGAAGTGAAGGTTGGGAAGCTCTTACCGCATTTTGCAAGGAAGCCGCCAGCTACAGAGCCAAAATAATAGCTGAAGAATTTTAACTCACTGCCTTCTTTATTAATAATGAAGAATTGTAACTTATTTTCTACTTTATAAAAAAAAAAATCCTAACCCATGTATTCAATAGTAACTTTTCTTTATAATTTTGTTTCTTTAAAAAAAGCATAATATTTTGAATTTATTATTTAATTGCTATCTGAGGTGACGGACTGACGGCCAAGGTCAGATTGTTTGTCAATTAACTACTGTTAACTTTGTAATTATAATTACTTTTAAGGAAATGAAACAGTCGATCTAATCTTAAACTAAGAATATTAATTATTTAATTGAAAACTTGCGCATGGTTTTAATTTGGTAGGTATAGTAGGAATGTCAAACTGCGATTCTATAAAACAGGGACGTATTTTTTTTTTCGGTGATTGATTGTAAGGCGCAACTATTTGCTAAGTGCCCTTTATATCAGGAAATTGTTTTTGTTATTAAATCGATTTTGAACGATTGGAGTTCGTATATTTATGGTAACATGTGCATCTTCAGAATTTTGCTCAATTTGCTTTGTAGTGAAGTTATTATTCATGTTTTTAACTTTAATTAATTTGTCTATTAAAAAAAATATTTAAAATAATTTCATAAAAATTTAAAATGTTTCCGAAAGTCGGGTGGCAAAAGGATGACCATTCTGAAAGTGGATGAAGTAAAGTCACATTCGGGGTGCCATATTTTGTATCGCTGCGAGTGATATGCTATGATTCGCGTTGGTTTTGGAGAGACTTCATTCATGACAATACGTAAGTTAAACTAAGTAAATTTATAATGTTCCACTGAAACAACAAAATTTTAAAGAAAATAGATATTAAAACATTCTTTCGGTGCCTTTAAGGGATATCATAAAAAAGTAAGCATGTTTTTAGCAGTTTAGTTTTAGTTAGTCGAAGATAAAAATAAAAAACCATTATATTTCTCATTTGTTTTGAAGTTATCTACTATCTACATTATCTACAACTTTTCTGCATAACTATTTTCGATATGAGGTCTGCTTTTGCCAGAAATCGTAAAAAAAATCGTTTTCACATAGGTACCACTCCACCTTTTCGCCCACCCACTCCACTTCCGTCATCCGTTGCAGGCAATTCATTTTTTCCTTTTATATAACAAATAATCTTAAATTTTCCCATCACCCACTGCCAATAAGTTTTTTGTCTTCAAAAATTTCATAATGCCATTTTTGTATGCAATTTTGGGTCCCGCATTAGAAGCTGACCTGACTGGGATTAAATAAATGTTCAAATTTATATTAAGTAACCAGTAATCTTGTAGTTTCATAGGAGGTAGACCTTGCGTCAGGTCCGGCAGTTCTGATTTTTTCTTGAGTTATTTATAATGTTGGCTTAATAAATATTCTAAGTTTTCGACCTCGAGGCCAACGTTGCCGATATGGCACGATCGTGCACTTATGGCACCTTTTCATTTAAATGGCACTGTGGCACTCAAAGACTTCATATGGCACTTTGATGAAGGTGTAGTAAAATACAATATTCAAACAACAAATATTTCTTAGAATGTTTATAAACCAACACTTACATCACTTATGCCATTATTATATTTATTATTCACCCGATTAATTCAGGTCAAAACTTAAATCTAGATTTAAAAGAATTCAAATCTGAAAACCAAATCCAATTCCATATTATTCACTCGATAAATCCTCACTTCAATCCAAATTTTTAATCCAATCTCGATTAATCCTACATATTTTATTTAAACTGTCATCCGGAGTTAAACTCAATTTCAACATTATTCATTTCTTTTTGAAGTTTGTATGATTTTTTTTCGCTCCCAGAAATAAAGAGATAAGTGAAATTATTAAATAAATAAAGAAAGAAACCCATTGGATTTAATGCATTTTTTTAAACGAATAAGATTGAATGTTTTCATAAATCTGGATTTAATGGTCCAGAGTGAATAATATGGCCCTAAATGTTACGCCTTTGTTTTTGTTTCAAAAATTTAATTTGCATCAAAAATTTGTTGGTGGCACTCATTTGCCTAAAATGGCACTTTCTATCGTTGGCAATGGCACTTTCAAAAAAATATTTCCGGCAACGCTGCCTCGGGCGCCGAACACAACATGGTACAAAATTCAAAATACCGAGAATTTTTCTCACTTTTTTCAGTAACTGCCGATTTTATATTTGAGGGTATAGTTTTTGATGAAAACATTGTTCTAGGATTAAAAATTAATTGAATTTGCAGCAATTTGAGTCCAGAATTGTCTCTTAGACCTAAAAGTTTCCATCAAGAGATATCCTTTCAAAATTTTTCAATAATAAATGTATAACAACTAGTAGTATAATTAACAGTATAGTGACAAATACAGTGTGTTTGGCAAAAGGTGCTTCAAAGCTCTTCAGCGTGAAGGTTGGGTCAAAAGAAGAAAACATTTTGTGAGAAGGGGGTGCATATCTCCCCGTTAATGTTTTATCTAAAAAAGTGATTTAAAAAAGAAAAACAAATATTCAAAAACAGTGGTTAACTGGAAAAAATCCTTTAGCACCTCTTATGCCAGAAATTCATTATTTAATATTCTTTTTAAATAAAGTTACTTTAATCAATTGTTTTTGAAAAATTAATTTTCCAACACAAAATTTTGAAAATGAAAAAAATAATTTTTTATTTTGTTAATTTCATGTTTCTTTGTTTTTAATATTCAATGCTGTCATCAATTTTAAGTCATATTTTGACCATAGGTATGCTTAAAGGTCTTCCAGTTTTTGATAAAAATAAAAATAACCTAATCTACTTCACTAAATACAGTGCGGGAACCTTGTTGGGCAAAGCGCAAAGGATATGAGACCTTGCATAAAATCTGGTAATTGTGATTTTGTACTCAGTTGTTTATGGTGAAGGTCTTATCCTCTTATCAATAATCCAAGTTTTTTACCTCGAGCGCCGAACGCAACACTGTCAAAAATCTAACAAACCGCGCTTTTTTCAGTTATTGATGATTTTAGTCCTCAAGAACTCATTTTTAAAATGCAATTGCGTATTACGATTAATTAAACAATTGTTTCTGTAGACCCAATAGTTTAAAAAATACCGCTGTTCAAAAGAAAGCAATATTAAATTTATAATAACAAACTAGTGTAGTAACAGTCAGTATAATAACAAACTAACTGGCCTGAAAAAGGTGAAGTAGATTTGGTTATTTTTATTATTTTCAAAAACTAGAAGACATTTTAGCATCTGGTTTTCTGTGTTTGACTTAAAATTAACATTAAAAACTTAAATCAAGAATAGTTCAAAATAACATAAAATGAAAAAACTAATACATTAAAATAAAAATCTTGTCTTTATCAACGTTTTGTGTTGGAAAACTATTTTTTTTTTTTCAAAACTATCGATTAAAAGAACTTAATTTAAAAATAAAATTTGAGAATAGATTTCTGGCTTAAGATGAGCTAAAGGATTTTATTTCGGATATTAACATTTTGAATATTCGATTTTTCTGTTATTAGGGCACTTTTTAAGATAATTGCCCCTTCCGCTTGAACGGGGAGATATGCAACCCCCTCCCGTACCATTTTTTTTTTCTTCGTTTGACCCCTACACGCTCTAGAATTTTGAAGCATCTTTTGCCAAGCACACTGTATTTGTCATCATCATCATGCTGTCAATTAAACTACTTGTTGTATAAATTTTTATTGATACATTTTGAAAGGTTGTCTTTTGGAAACTTTTAGGTCTACAGAGGATTCTGGTATTAAATTGATGCAAATTTAATTCATTAAAAATCGTAGAGAGTTTTCATCAAAAAGTATTTCTTCATTTATAAAATTGACATTCACTGAATAAGGCGCGAAAATTTCGCGTTTTTTTTAATTTTTTACCATGTTGCCGTTGCGTTGGGTGCTCGAGGTCGAAAACTAAAATTTTGTATAAGGCCAACATCATTAACAACTCAGAAAAAAATCAGAACTACCGGATGTGACGCAAGGTGTGATGTCTGGACTAATTATGTTATTTGCAATAAAGGTTTTTATTTAAAAAAAAAAAACGTTTTGAGAAATATCTAGATAGTTTTTTCTCCGTTTTTGTTTCTGTTTTCAAAGCCGTATTAAAAAAATAATTATATTTTTAGGAAAGCTCTTATGCTAACTAAAGACATTCCAAACAATTTGGTCAGAAGAATATTCGCTTCATAGTTTAATTTAAAAAATCGCAATTTCTTCCGGAACATAAGTTATAAATTTTGTATTGTAACCACTATGAAATGTTATGTCTCTTCCCACAAGACTATCAACAAAAAAAACTTTGACGGTAGGTATCACTTTTAAGAGCCACAAAGTAACTTACATTTTACTAATTTAATGTGAATCTTTTGAGGTTTCATTTGTATCGCGCGATTGGTGTCATTTTGAAAATCTCGCAGTTCTTCTTCACTTAAGACTTGAATTTCTCGCTTATTCACCCAAATATTTTCAGATGAACAGTTATTGAGTAAAAGTTCGTTGTGTGTTAAACATCTTGGTTGCATTTCGTATGCCTAAATATAAAATAGTGGTAAAATATAAACAAAATTAAATAAGTATATTATTTTATTTTAATACATACCTTGTCCGTGCACCAAGCACAATTGTAATTTGCACCAAGACATCCTTCACAAGTATCTTGCATATAACATTTTTCTCCTAAATAGAAGAGTATTTATTAACTTGTAAATTTAAAATTTAATATAGGTATGTAGTTATTATTTGGTCATACCGTTCACATCCGTTGATGTTGATTTAGTTGTAAATATTAGAACTATTAATAATAAAATGACCACTGAGATTTTTGAACAAAACATAATACAAACTGAAATTTTGAACGAGACCTTTTTAATAGTTGTTGTTCACAATTAAAAGAAACATAGCGTCTAGCTTATTTTTCAGCATACCTACAACTACAATCCTAAGAATATTATCTTTGAAGAGTTTAAAGATAAAGAAAGCATTATTTAGCTTATCAACGGTTGTTTAACTGGCCATGAGCTATCTAATCAGTTATAGATATTTAGTAACTTTCTAAAAATATACCGGTAGGACTGTTCAGTTGTACATATGTAGGTACCCGCTCATTAATAATTGTTTAAGCTTTTTGTTAGATACAGACGACTCACCTTAACTGTAACACAAAATATAATTACGGAAAATTAATATTTTCACTTTATGCGTAGTGGAATAAGTGCCAAATGCTTAGGTATGTGATTCAGTTAAAAGGGGTGTGTTTATTTGAGCAGAGTTCAGTTTTGAGAAATATTTTGTTTGAAAAATTATCAAGAAAGCACCGTGTAGGTAGTTAGGCTATTGATTATGTCATATAATAGGGAACTTACATGAACTGCATGTGTTTTGTTGAAAAAAATCATTAAATGGGTCATTGAAGAAAGCCGCGGAGTGCAATTTTACGGGAGATGCCAAAAGCACCCTTTTTGGGTGCTTGCATATCGTCCCCTGATTGCAAGAACTAGGTAACTCAATTTTATAAAATTTGGAGATGGCAATGTTCATAGATGCCTAACTACAAGAGGACGAGAGAAAGACTTATTTTTGTGTTTCTTACACTTCAGAATTATTCTATATTTGTCTAGAACAGAAAAAAACTGGACGAAAATTCTTGAAAACTGTACTTAATAATACCGTTTTTGCCGAGATATTTAAAAAATTTTAAATTGAGTTACCTAGTTCTTGCAATCAGGGGACGATATATAAGTTGAAAACGAAGCAAAATTTAAAAATAATGCTGAAAACCTTTTTTGTAGAATAAAACTTAACATCGAAATGGATTACTATAAAAAATATTTTAATTATTGTATAGTCCAGTAACTTTGTAGTTTCATAGGAGCCAGGCCTTTCGTCAGATATGGCAGTTTTCGACCTCGAGCACCGATCGCAACATAGTGAAAAACTAAAAAAAAACCGCGAAGTCTTCACCGCGCTTGTTTCATTAATTGTCAATTTTGTACGGGAAGGACTAGTTTTACTAGCATTACTCTATGACTAAATAAATTTACATCAATTTGAGCCCAAAGTCGTCTTTGTAGACCCAAGAGTTTCCAAAAGAAAGCCTTTCAAATGTATCAATAGTAAATTTATAACATTAAGTTGTATAATTAAAAGCATAATAACTAATACAGTGTGCTTAGCCTATGATCCTTCAAAACTCTAGAGCGTATAGTTTAGATGGGGTCAAAAGAAGAAAAAAATGGTATAGGAAGGGGAGTAGGTACATATCTTCCCGTTCAGGCGGAAAATTCCTTTAGCTCCTCTTAGGCCAGAAATGAGGTTGTTTTAATTGATAGTTTTTAAAAAATTAGATTTCAAACAATTAGTTTTCAAACTAAAAGTTTTCTTGATGAAATTAATTATACTACTTGTGATTTTCACTTTAAAATTATTTTCGGAACTTAGCGCGTACAAAACAATATCAGGTATTACGTAGTCCGTTGTTGTAAGTTTAAGCTCGCTTACCAGTGTTGTAGATAGTTTGAAGCTAGAATCTCTGTTGAAATTTGTATGTTTCTATTGCCTCTCTTACTATCCCTAGCACATAAAATCTTTCCGTAGCAAGTGATCTTGGTTGTAAGCCAAATGTTCACATATGGCAGATTTGGTGACGGCACTGTGTTGTATAGATTTGATATGCTCATTCAACGCGTTTTAATTAATCTTTTAGTCTCGCCAGTAAACAATAGCCCACAACTGCACAGTACAGAATACACTCCCGGTTTTTGAAATTGAATTGTGTCTTGGTTTTCTTAAAAGCTCACGAACTTTGGCTGGTGGTTTAAAAATAATTTTAATAGCGTTAAGTACGGTCAACCCTTCAAGCATAGGAGTCCGTTTTGGATCCGAAAACTTAGTGAACAACGTATGGACGACTGCGTTTTCGGATCCAAATGTGGATCCTCAAAACTGCGTGTTACGGCTCGGATTAGTATGGAAATTAGAATCACCGCGGACCCACTTGCGCATGCATTGAGATACAAAATTCACCATACTAAAGCCTAGTACGCTGCTGATGCGAAACGAAAAATCCCATAAAAAATGACACAACGAAATCATAAACGAAAAATTTAGTTTCACTTTTCGTTCTGCAGTACGCTGTTCGATGAACGAAATTGAAAATCGTTGCATATTTTTTGGAGAAGTCTACACTCTTTTTCGCACACAATTAATTACCCAGGCCATTTTTTGAGTGCGGAAAAATGACATTTGTGTTTTTTCGTGTGTATTTTTGTTGTTTCTTTGCTTCCAGCGTGGCTGTGTGTGTTCTTCTTTTTCAGTTGGATTTGTTTTGATTTTTTGAATTGGTGTAACTGTCAATGAATATTTTTTCGCTGTGGTTTCGTAAGCATTTCGTTGTCTTGTTGGAGACCAACTAAATATTTCGTTTCGCATCAGCTGCGTACTAGGCTTAAGCAAGTACCGAAACCAAGAGGTATGAAGAGAAAATTTCCTTATCGAGTTCTAAATTTCCTACAAGCTACAACCACAGACAGAGGACAAACAGATATCTATTAAATGATGTAGAGGATGATGACGAAGACGTTTTATTGGAAAAGTTGGGCCCATTACAAGAATAAAACGAAACTGCATCCGGGATTATATGGAGGTAGTCATTCCATCTTAAAGCCTAGTACGCTGCTGATGCGAAACGAAAAATCTCATACAAAAATGACACAACGAAATCATAAACGAAAAATTTAGTTTTACTTTTCGTTCTGCAGTACGCTGTTCGATTAACGAAATTGAAAATTGTTGCATATTTTTTGGAGAAGTCTACACTCTTTTTTCGCACACAATTAATTACCCAGGCCATTTATTGTGTGCGGAAAAATGACATTTGTGTTTTTTTCGTGTGTATTTTTGTTGTTTCTTTCTTTACAGCGTGGTTGTAGTGTTCTTTTTTTTTCAGTTGCATTTGTTTTGAATTTTTGAACTGGTGTAACTGTCAATGAATATTTTTTCGCTGCGTTTTCGTTAGCATTTCGTTATCTTGTTGGGGACAAACTAAATATTTCGTTTCGCATCAGCAGCGTACTAGGCTTAAGCCTAGGCTTTATACGGAAAGAGAATTTCTTACCCATTTACGAATAAAACGCTCTTTATTCGAAAGTTTTTCGACGAGGTAGTAGGCTATTGATTATGTCATATAGTAAGGAAGTAAGACGTTCACGGAATTTTATTGTAAAAATCCTCAAAGGGGTCATTGAAGATGAGAAAACCGCGGAGTGCTATTAAATTGGAGGATGCATTTTTGAGAGGGGGGTGCAAAAGCACCCTTTTTGGTTTTTTGCATATAACTCGAAAACGAAGCAAAATTTCGAGATAATTCCCCTTTTTTGTAGAAAATAAAATTTACCGTCGAAATGGATTTTTGATAAAAAATTTAAAAAATTTTTAGTTAGCTAATTTAAAAAAAAATCATTGCAAAAAAACGTGAAAAATAGCATTTTTTGTTTTTTTTTTACGTATTTGCTTATAACTTTCTTACCAGCAGAGATAGGTATAGGCATTGCTGCATATAAAAGAAAGATAATTAAATTTTCTTTAAAATAAATTTAAAACAAAATGGTTTGGATAATTATCGACCGAGAAATAGTCGTGCAAACTAGGCTGATGCAAAGTTTTTAAAGCTTTATAAATGGCATTTTTGGGTATTTTGATGGACTTGTTAGATTGTACACTCAAACTGGGTGTATTAGGGAGTCATGACCAATTGAGTCAAAAATAAAAGTCAAGTTTCAAATTTTTCGCAGTTTTAGGGTTGCCATCTCATTTTTTTAAAATTTAAAATAAATGTCAAAACCAACACACTTGCTTTTACAAAGCCGAGTTTTGAACACATGTAAGCTTATACCTTCTCGAACATGAACAAAAATAGTTCCAGACAAGTTATGCGGTTGAAAGTCCTTGCCAGACGAGCTCAACTTTTTCAAAGTAGGTATTTTAATAAATTACTTTTTTTTTTAATTTCAAATAACTGTCAAACCTTGTTCTACAAAGCCGGGTTTTTAATATATGCTAGCTAATGTCTCCCTAAATAGAGACAAATCTGTGCCAGACGAGTTTGGCAGTCGAAAATGCATGCCAGACGGCCCTTAATGTTATAATGTTGGTGATTTTTTTTCCTGTTGTTTTCTAATTTTTTAAATAGTTATCAAAACTAACAAATCTATTTTCACAAACCGGGTTATTTGGTAGTTTCTGCCTTTCGTTATATGGACAAAATATTGCCAGACGAGTTAGGTATTCCAAAATAAAAAAAAAAGTTATTTCTTTAATACCTACTTAGAAAATGTTTAGCTGGTCTGGCAAGGACATTCAACCGTGGTATAAAACAATGTTTTTTTCATGTTCGAGAAGGTATACGCTAACATGTGCTCAAAACCCGGCTTTGTAAAAGCAAGTGTGTTGGTTTTGACAATTACTTTAAATTTTTAAAAAATTAAATGGCAACCCTAAAACTGCGAAAAATTTTAAACTTGACTTTTATTTTTGACTCAACTGGTCATGACTCCCTAATACACCCAGTTTGAGTGTATAATCTAACAAGTCCATCAAAATAGCCAAAAATGCCATTTATAAAGCTTTAAAAACTTTGCATCAGCCTAGTTTTAAACCATTTTTTTTTATTTATTTTAAAGAAAATTTTAATATCTTTCTTTTATATGAAGCAATGTCTTTACCTATCTCTGCTGGTAAGAAAGTTAGAAGCAAATACTTAAAAAAAAAAAAAAATGCTATTTTTCACGTTTTTTTGCAATGATTTTTTTAAAAATTAGCTAACTAAAAATTTTTTAAATTTTTTTTCAAAAATCCATTTCGACGGTAAATTTAATTTTCTACAAAAAAGGTTTTGAGAATTATCTCGAAATTTTGCTTCGTTTTCGAGTTATATGCAAAAAACCAAAAAGGGTGCTTTTGCACCCCCCTCTCAAAAATGCACCCTCCAATTTAATAGCACTCCGCGGTTTTCTCATCTTCAATGACCCCTTTGATGATTTTTACAATAAAATTCCATGAACGTCTTACTTCCTTATTGCCCTGTTTTTTAGGACATAATCAATAGCCTATAGAACTTGTGTAAATTTTCAAAAAAAAAAAAATTATTTGAGTTTCATTTTAAAGGTTAGTCCAATCAAATTAGTATTTTATATCTACAAAAAATACTGCGTAGAATTTTTTTGTTGTTTCTTAAATAGTACCTATTGGAGAGTGTAAATCCAAAAAGTTCGAACAAAAAGCGCCCATGCGTTGTCCGCCATTTTGAAAAAGGCTTTGGAAAGTGTGAACTCCATTTTCTCGGCTCCTATCATATATAGAGCTGTATTTTTTTTTTAGGTTTGTACGTTAAATTATCTTCTTTAACTTTTGTTGAGAAAAAAATTTGAAACCTCTTTCCAAAAAAAAGTTATCGACGAAAAACTGTCGAGATTTTGAAGTAAAAAATGGTTTTTAACGTTTATCTCGCCACATGTTCATCTAATCGATAAAATACTCAAGTTGTTTTTTATAGATCACTTTATTTCCTATATTTTGGTATATTTAAATTTTATGTGCGACAAAAACTGTAGGAAATATAACCTGTGAAAATGGTCAATACCCTGCGAAAATTAAAAAAAGAAATTTACTCACGTTTGAAAATTTTATGTTTATTATGAAATTTAAAGAAACAGTTCAAACTCTTTTCCACACCACCACCGAGGTAGAGTTACGGCGTTACGGGGCATTTTTTTTTAATGTGGTGTCCCCAGGAGGTATAATCCACGATTCAATCGTCATGTCGCACTCAGAAAATGCGTGAAGAAACATTATGTGGTCGGTTATATGTGGATAGTTGAAACTAAATGGCGAATATAGTGCTTCTTGAAATCGTCCTTTGCCTGGTTTACGGAAAAATACATTAGATGTTTTGTTTCCTAGGCCTGTGAGAAGAACAAGTAGGTCGATGTCTTCTCCGATGATATTAACATAGTCATATGAGGGTGCCTTTTCTATTGCTGTTTTAACAGTCAACGTATCTGCATCTTCAGATACATGCTGCACGGCTATATGTGATAGTTGAAAACATTTTGAAAGCATTTTTATGAAACGCGCTTTGTTTCTCCCGTTGTTAAGGAATTTTTCCTGATTAATGCTTACCGTCGTTGTTTCATGGAGAACTACATCTCCACTCTGTTGTTTCATAGCTCTTCTTAATCTTTCGGATTGTTTTGTGCCTCCCAGATGTAGATCTTCAGAATAACCATCAAAAACTATAGAACATTGTTTGCAAAATGGTTTCGCACGAAAGTAACATACTTTGGCATACACATTCGAATGTTGAATGAGTTTTCCAGCAATTAACAGGAACCGTTATACTATCAAGGCTTTCAAGCATACACGCATGTGCGATATTACCTCTTTTAACTGCAAACGCTTGTAATGTACTTACACCTTTTTTTTCACCACCGAAACTTTTTCGTTACCAAATAGCTTTTTTACTCCGAAGCATATGAGATATGATAAAAAACTTGCAGGTATTTAATAATGCGCTTAAAAAAAGATTTGAAATAGCATAAAATCAAATATATTTTTGCGGGACCAAAGTTATATTTCTTTCCGATATATGAAATTTTTCGCAGGCTATTGGCCATTTTGTCAGGTTATATTTCCTACAGTTTTTGTTGCACATAAAATTTAAATATACCAAAATTTAGGAAATAAAGTGATCTATAAAAAACAACTTGAGTATTTTTTCGATTAGATGAACATGAGGCGAGATAAACGTTAAAAACCATTTTTTACTTCCAAATCTCGACAGTTTTTCGTCGATAACTTTTTTTTTTTAAAGAGGTTTCAAATTTTTCCTCAACAAAAGTTAAAGAAGTACAGCTCTATATATGATAGGAGCCGAGAAAATGGAGTTCACGTTTTCCAAAGCCTTTTTCAAAATGGCGGACAACGCATGGGCGCTTTTTGTTCGAACTTTTTGGATTTACACTCTCCAATAGGTAAGAAACAAAAAAAAATTCTACGCAGTATTTTTTGTAGATATTTCGAAATAATTAATTTAATTTTACTGGACTAGTATGAGTGTTCCAAAGCATACCAAATGATTTGACCAGACAAAATAGTGTCTGCTCATAAGAGCACTGCCGATGCCGTCTTTTTATGGTTTGCTGGACACGAGGCTGGCAGCTTCAGGGACTTGGCAGACCAATTTGACATTTAATCATTGAAAGGTTGACGATGTTTGTAAGCAGCCTAAGTTCAAAAGTAATAAAATGGCCTAATGAAGCAGAGAAATTGCAAAGCAGTGCATTTTTCAGGAGGAAAGCCGGATTTTCCAAGGCGATTGGTAAGTAAAATTTCCAATTCTTTTTTCTAATTGAGTACTTCAAAACGTTATGTTTACAGTAACCCCTGTTCTGATTTCCGTGCGGAATCAAATCCGCATAAGAAATTGATTTTCGTACTGATTTAAAACCATGTTCTGAATTAATTACGAATTCACTTCCGGAATAGTCGAAACTCAAACCGGGTTTTCTTTCAAAGTCCATAAAATTAAAATTCGAAATGTCAAATAATTAAAAAAAAAAAATATGTGTATAAATCATTGAATAAATATAAATAGAAGTGACACCGCATTACTCAAAGCGATACTAGAAGGTGTTGGCCAATAGAAACAAATAAATAGAAATTATGAATCTTTTGCGTACGCAAACCAATTCTTAAAGGGATATTTATTTATTTAATATTTCCTTTATTATTGGTTTCCATGACGATTATGGGTCAATTTATTATTTTGTATTTAAATTTTGTTTACAATTTGTGTTATAAGGTATGGTGGTATTGGTTGTTTTTGTTTTTTTTGTTGCCATGACAATGATTTTTCAAGCTAAGCAAAAGATTTTATTTTTCTTATTGAAATATAGAAAAAAATTATTTGAGGATAGTCTTATTATTATTTCATAATGTGTTTAGATAGGTACAAAAAAAATATATGTGGGAAGTTTAGAGACTTGTTGATTTTGATTATTTAGTAGGGTGGAGGGTTCATTTTCATTTATTTTCTTGTATAATTTCTGTGAAAAATAGTTTTTGCTCTCAGATTTTAATTTAGGGATGTAGCTACATATGTACTGTACATACATATTTACTGGCTGAGTAGAGTAAGTCATATTTTAAACAAGACAAACACTTTGTTTTTGAAATCGTTTGGTCACCTTCTGGAAGCTAAAGTGCGTGGCTTCAACCATGAGAAGTGCAATAGGTCCATTGCTAGGACATTAATTTTAACATCTTGCTCAGAAGCTCTGATTGATGTCTTTAACGTCATAATCTTTCTCCTCTGTAGGAGCATCCACGCATATGAAGCTTTTGTTGGTGAATTCAGACCTGAAGTGATTTGTCATGAAGCATCGACAGATCTACACCTAGATAGACGTTGTTTTTGGTCTTGATAACAGTCGATACACTGTTTTCAAAAATCAGTCTTTGTTGCAAAAATCATAACACTTTAGGATATCCTATTTGTTTCTGCTTAGAGAAATTAAAAAAAAAAACACTCATGCCATCATAATTTAAGCTGGCTAGTGCATTGGGATCTGTCACGCTGGAAGACTTGCAATCGAATATTAGCTTATTCCACCCGCCATTTTCGAGGGATTATATCAATTATATCCGGCTACAGTCAGCAGATAATCGTAGCCGTTCTCCATTCATTCCAATGGCAGCCCACAATACGGACACTGTATAGGCCAGGAAACCACTAGAACCTCCTTCTATGCGCATAGGTTGTACTATAGACCATGAAGAAACGAGGACTCTTCTTGATTCTAGTTTATGGTTCTACAGTTGATTTTTGATTGCCATAGAAAACTATGATTTTTTTAAATTCTAGTTCGTAATCAGTTGAGTGAAGTCATTCATAACGTGAGAGGCGCAGTATCACAGAAAATAGAATTACATACGCATCCCAGTACATATAAAAATTACCAATTTTCAATACCTACTTTTCCTTTCAAGCTTTTTCTTCTTTCTCAAAAATTACATCGACAGAGACGTTTATGTATAATAAGAGCTTTTTACTTTAAAGAAATTTTTTTCATCATTTATCATTCATTGGGTAAAATAGGTAATGAGCTGGTTTGTACACGTTTTTCTAATAACTGTTGCTCCTACGAAAAAAAGTGTTACAATATTTTTTGTGTAAAATTTTATGAGCAATGATATAAATTCATTTATTAACCTACAGAGTTTGTTAATAGCTCATTTTTTAGATAATTTTACTGTCTAAAAGTTATTCTGTCATTATTTTGTTGTAAAATAAAATTCGATCGAGCTGTTGAATAAAAACCAAATCACTTTCTTTTCCAAGATGACGGCCTTCTCCTTACCGCGGGCAGGCAACCAACAAACTTGGTTTTATATTGAGGAGATATAGCCAAACACAATTCGTACAAAAAATTTTGCCCATCGATTAATGAAATTTTAATACATTTTTTGACAAAATTAGCTTCACCATGAAGTTCTTGTACGATTTTCTCTTAATCTATTCATTGTATAAAAAAAAGTATGTTAATCTTTTTCGTGTAAGATTACATAAGCTACAATTTTTACTTTCACATTTTTTTCAAAAAAAACTGCTAGTTTTCGTGAAATAAAGAAACAACTGAATTTTACCCCCCCTAAAAATTAACCCTCAGCACAAATCTACGGAACTTTTTTGGGAAATGCTGAAGACGTTAAAACAAAGCTCTCCACCGAATTTCAACTTTGACGGAATTTTTTCGAAGTTTTGCCATTTGTTTGTCTAATTTTCCTGGGCTATTCCTATTTCTCTCTAAGAAATCCTTAGTTAAAATGTATGAATTTAGCGTACTTTCATACTATTTGGCTTAAGACGAAAGCTAACAACTAATTAATGATTATCTCAAAGATGAATGAAGGTATTTGGAAGATTCAAAAAGAATTTCGAAGCAAAATGTTCATACTTTAGAATGACCATAAACATTAATTTGAAAAAAAAAAATTACCGCGAGTTTTTTTTTTAAACAATTGCATCAAAACGCGTTCCTTTTTTATTTTTAGATTTGAATATCTTAAAAACGTGACGTGCAGACGTGCTAGAGCACGCCAGATTCGAAATCAGCGCATAAAAAACCACCAAAAAAGTATATCTTGGTTCATGTTAAAGACAAAAATTCAAATGTTGTCACGCAAAGTAGGTAGTAAATTAGTGTTTTCTAGTGGATTTTCGGAAACAGTAAAAACACGTCAATTTTCAACTAGCGCTTGAGTCCAAATGGGTTACCGCAGAACAAAAACCTAAAACAGAGATTTTTTGGAAATTGTTTATGCTTTCAATTGCTCTCTGATGTAATTCACGAATAATGGATAGTTTTCAAGCCATAAGTAAAAACCTCCAAAAAATCCACTTTTGCATCATTTTTTGCATTTTTGTCCACGTTGCGTCACGAAATTTTGTTAGAAAACCTCAGATTCCGATTAAGCAACCCCGAAACCATAAAGCAGGGAACAAATCAAAACTATCCCACAATTTTCATGCTAAAAACACAATCACCCCTATTACGGTTGTCAATTATCAATTTGATAGTTGATAAACCTTAAAAATTGGTTTTTAAACTCAATTTATCAATAAACTGGTCAACAATTCTTTTATATTTTTTAATTTTCTGGTTATTAGCAACTGTCTGCATCATTCTCAATGATCAAAACTTTTATAAGATGGATTTTTAAACATTGAATTTTTAATTTATCAACTATCAAATTGATATTTGACAATCGTAATAGGGGTGAATATGACTGGACTAAATCGCAATGTAACGAAAACGATGGATTTTGAACGATAAATTGTAATATAGGTAGTACAAGAATTTAGTCTGTTATATCTCTTTTTTTTCAGTTCCTTGATTTTCGATCATTCGATGTCAAAACGCACGTATCAGACCCCTATATTCATATTTTGGTGTTGCATTCCACAGCCAAACTAGCTGTTGCTATAAGCGCTCAAAGTAAATGACGGTAATGTTTTTTATTTTTAGTTCTTATACTTACATCTTAACATCTACTTAATTATTTATTCAAAAGCCTTGATAGACCTTAAACTTGAATATGTATATTTAAAATAGCTTTTTTTGACATTTAGTCCAAAAACTGGCGTTTCGTCCGGCTTACTCACTTGGACTAATCAGTGACATAGTGCGGGCCTTTGTCATACGCAATTTGTACTAAGTTCAGTTTAACTTTTTGGCAAAAACCACTGTAAACTATATCTAACAAGATTAGAGTTCCTAATCATTAAGCTCGAAGTTTTTTTGTCCGGGGCCGGGCATAGCTCCTATAAGGTTTTTTTTACTATACAAATTCTATAAAGTACTACTGAAATAAATCAGCCAAGTAGAAGACTAAGCATTAAGGAATGGACTTGTTGAATTATTTTTTTTTTCAGTAGTATATAGAATTTGTATTATGTATACAAAAACCTTCTTATCTTTAAAATATTCATCATAAAATCGAACGGTTTTCTAAAAATTAATAAAAAGTTTTTGGCGTTTGGAAATTCTGTGTACCAAACTATGTATATTCTGCACCCATGCCTATCTCAATAAAGTGGTACTAGAATATAGCTTATTTTATCTCCTGTATATTAAGAACTTTATCCAAAAGATCAGATCAATTGAACTCAAGTTGAATACTTACCTCAGTAATGCTTTGCAGATTTCGTATCAAGAAAATCAGTACATTTATTAAGGGTATTCATGCAAGAGGGTAAACTCGTCGTAAACATCGTAAAATTGTAAACTTCGTAAATCTGCCAAATTCTCCATACAAATTGTGACAGAATTTCGAAGTTTAAAAGTTTACAATGTTTACGACGACTTTACGCTGTTGTATGAATACCCTATGAAAAAAGTTTAATTTCAAAAGGCAACGAAAATCATTCAAAACTACAAATTCTAAAGAAAATTTAAATTTCATATTAGAAAACAACTAACATCCAAAGCAGACACTACAATCGTCCTGACACCCATCGTTTCCATAGCAATTCCTAATAAACAAAAATAACAAACAATGCTATTATTAAAAAATTCCCTTTCGAATACACCAACTTTTTTTAATTAAGGAAATTAATTTTATATTATACACCAACCTCATCATAATATTTAAAGCGAAAGCAGAGCTACTATAAAATCATGCGGACATTTTGCCGGGTGTCACCTTCTATTTATATTTATTCAATGGTATAAATCAATTAAATTTAAAAATAAGAGAAAAATATTAATGGGGTCGTGGTCCGTGTTCTTTTCGTGAAAACATTGAATAATTACAAATAGAAGGGGACACCGAACATTGCTCAAACGACAGTCACACCAAGCAAATCCAGTGGACGCCCATGAAGCTCTAATTTCCTTTTCAAACAATTATTGGTTTTCTTCTCGGCTAAGAGAGCCTCAAAAAAATCCGTTCATACTCTATAGCCTAGTACGCTGCTGATGCGAAACGAAAAATCCCATACAAAAATGACACAACGAAATAATAAACGAAAAATTTAGTTTTACTTTTCGTTCTGCAGTACGCTGTTCGATGAACGAAATTGGAAATTGTTGCATATTTTTTGGAGAAGTCTACACTCTTTTTTCGCACACAATTAATTACCCAGGCCATTTATTGCGTGCGGAAAAATGACGTTTGTGTTTTTTCGTGTGTATTTTTGTTGTTTCCTTGCTTCCAGCGTGGCTGTGTGAGTTCTGTTTTTCAGTTGGATTTGTTTTGATTTTTTGAATTGGTGTAACTGTCAATGAATATTTTTTCGCTGTGGTTTCGTAAGCATTTCGTTGTCTCGTTGGAGACCAACTAAAAATTTCGTTTCGCATCAGCAGCGTACTAGGCTTATGAAAAAAAACATGTCTTCCCTTTCTTATTCGGCAATAAAGGAAATTTCCCAAAAGGAACATATGTACTTTTAAGGAACAAATTTATTACAGGGGTATTGTATTGGATAGAGCGACTGCAGCGACAGGCTGCCAAACCAGGACACCTAGTACACGTTTTGCCCGGTGTACCTTCTATTTGTAGTTATTCAATGGTGAAAATCTAGTGATGTATAACAAGTTTTAACAAATAGCATTGTATATAAATTCTATAGTATTCTCATGAAGAAAAAAAGCTCGTGGCCATCTATGCGTCCAAATGTAATACTAATTTTTGTTAAGGGATCTCGGTAAGCCGATCACAGCGAACCTATCGACCAAATGTCTACTTACAAAATCGTGTTTCATGAGAATACTATAGATTGGATATACAATGCAAATAGATATTAAACATAAATTAACATTTTTAAAATTATTTAAAATTAAAGAAAAAATAAAACTTCTAATAAGTTCCAAATGTCAAGCTGATATTGAAATCGAAAAGTATTTCAAAACACCGAGATTTTAAAAACACCTTTCGTTTTTTAATTGATCGGAACTCAGAACACGAATGAATAATTTGATTCCGAGATCAAATGAGGCACTGGACAATCGCATTGTTAATCATTACATTAGTCAAATTTTGTTTCTTGTTAATTTACTAATAGGTTGCATTGATCATTGATGGTACCCATATTGTAACCGACCCGTCATCCATCAACAAAAGGGCGAGTATATTGATAGAAAAGGTACGACCAGCCTATGTGTGCAAGCGATTTGCAATGAAAATAAAAAAATTATCAATGTCTTCATTGGATTTCCCGGTCCTGTCATGACAGCTGGATATAAAATAACTCCAAAATTTATGAAAAATTAAACACTTCCTGTGGAGGTAATAAACATTCAATTTTGTAACGAAATAATTTTTTAATATAAACTCACGCGTATACTAGTCCAGTGCAGTTATAAAATTTTATATGGGTGACCCAGCAGTTTGTAACACCCCCAAATTTTATTTTATCATTCGAAGGGTTGTTGATTGATGATCATAACCCTGATTTTTCGCACTCGCGAAATTTACCGTTTGGCCGCCATCTTGGATTTTGTTTCATTTTAGTTTTTATTAAATATCTCGGTTCCTAGAAGTTCTACGAAAAAGTGTTTAATACAAAAAATGTAGAAAATAAAATTTTCTATCTCTTATGTTAACAACATTTTGTCGATATTTTTAATATTAAAAAAGTTACAAGCCAACAAAAGAAATTTTTTTTTATTGTCTAAGTGTTTTTGAAAATTTAGCACATTCGCCATCGGAACTTAAAAAAACTTTCTATGAAAAGTTTGTTGGCCACTAAATTTTCAACAATATTGATGTATAACTTTTTTCTGTATTCCAATAGATGACAAAGATATGAATATTTTTGTATTAACAGTTTTATATTGTTTTTTACAATACGAAAAATGTTGTTAACATAAAAGATAGAAAATTTTATTTTCTACATTTTTTGTATTAAACACTTTTTCGTAGAACTTCTAGGAAAAGAGATATTTAATAAAAACTAAAATGAAACAAAATCCAAGATGGCGGCCAAACGGTAAATTTCGCGAGTGCAAAAAATCAGGAATATGATATTCAATCAACTACCCTTCAAATAATAAAATAAAATTTGGGGGTGTTACAAACTGCTGGGTCAGATTATAAATGCACTGGACTTTACCTACTAACTCTTTTCAGATTATTACTTACTTGGCGACCAGCCATCAGCAAAAGGTTCAACGTCAAGCTGAGCTCATGCCGTGTTTCCATCTTTTGGGACACTGACACTGTAGGGTGTATGCTGAATTAATAAAGCTTAGCTTAGACGTCCTTTTCAGGACGACCAAATTTTTAAACAAAGACATACAATTAGTTTTTCATAATGGTAATCTGATCAAAGGGCACGGTAGTGCCCAGCCAAGTTCGCGGCACTACACCCTTTTTGCAGGAACAAACTTAGGCGATTTTCAACCCCCCTCTAACTTCAGGACCAATAAAGTCAGAAACTTCAAATTCGCAGTATTTGCTAGGCTGATCAAACACAGGTGGCTCACCAAATTTCAACTCTATAGCACTAGTAGTTCCCAAGATATAAGACTTCAAAAATCGCAAAAACCGTAACTGACTGACTGATTCACTACTTCACTGACTCACTGACTCCCTGACTCACTGACTCACTGACTCACTGACTCACTGACAGATCATCAAAATTATGGAGCACTTCCCGACATCGTAGAAACTTGAAATTTCGCACAACGGTAGGCCTTGTGGTACATACAAAGGACAAAATCGAAAATGTGCAATTTTCTATTCAGGGGGCGTGGCATCCACCCACTTTCTTAAATATTCTATAAATTATATGGAGCTTTTCCGATTGTTCTAGAACAATGAAAATTGGTAAGTTGGTAGGGTTTGAGGTACTTAGAAAGTACATTCTTCTACCTGAGCGTCGAACTTGTCGAGTTGTAGAAGCTGAGTAAGGGCAAAGATTCTCGAGTCAAACTCCAGATGAGTCCTGAAACCAAAGGGCGCTTCTTGTCCCTAAACCTTCCCCATCCACACCCATCCCATCTCGGTGGTACGGCGAATAGCTGTCCAACAATTATCCCCCTCGGTGGTACGGCGAAAAAGCTGTTCAACGAGGTCTCCCCCATGTCGGTACGGCGTATCGCTGTTCGACGTGTTTTCCCTTAATTATTTTTCCTTTCCTTGGCAGTACGGCGTATAGCTGTTTGCCACTCTTATCTTATCATATTCCCTTCCTCACCCACTCCAACTTTCATATTGGGCTGGATCTAAGGTGTTACACGACCCGTGCCGATGATCAGCCTGGCTGGGGGCCCAATTAAAAATACTAGCTCAGTCGTTAACGGAGTATCCGACTTTTGGCACTTTTCGGATTAACTAGCCTTCTCCACATATCGAATCCCTGTGTGGAGTGACAACCCTTTATTCGTTACTCGTGGGTCCAAATTTATGTCAAAAAATATTAACAAAAAAACAAAAACAGAAGAAGTAGATGAGACCGGTTCTCCTTCGAAACCGGGCGGCAGCACGGCGCCAAAGCTGTTTGCCGTTACTCCTGGGGTTGGTGTTGGTGGGGAGGTTGTGGCAAGTCATGGCCCCCCATCTGATACTGATCTCAGCGAGAGAAGTAAGGCGGTAGAAATACCTAGTTTCGGTAGTGGGAGGGTTGTGAATAACGATCCTACCACTACTAGAGAGAGGGGAGCTCTCCCGAGTACGTCTCGTGGGAGAGCCCAGCTTAGCGGTACCAGGGTTGTGAATAACGGTCCTCCTACCGCTGGGGTGGGTTCTCTCCCGAGGTCGTCGCGTGAGAGTAGAAGGAATAGGCCGTCTAAGGGCGGCTATAGGATCAGGCGGTCAGCTGCTAGGATCCTCAAGACCTTCGGTAATAAACCGCAGGTCGAAGGGAAGCCGGAGCAGGACGCCAAGATAAAATGGGCCCAGAGCATCTTAGCGAATGCGCAGACCAGCGACGACTCCACGTCGAAGCGAAATAGGTCTCTGGAGGAAACCATCCCGGTTCCCAAACGCCCCAAAGTGCATAACGCCAGCACTCTCCATTCCGGAGTATCGAGGTCCTATAGCGACGTTCTTAAAAACAAGATCGTGGTTGCGGTTATCGATAGGAGTAATATTGATGGCACGATTCTTCCAGATCAATGGCAGGTGGTAAGACTGAAGCTCTCGGCAGGCTTCTTGAGTTTAATGAAAGAAAATCCGGGACCACCTCCTCTCACAGGCGATGGCGGTTGGCATCAAGGGCATGTCAAACTCATCGTCTGTGAGGATCAGAGATCGTGCGATCTGTATAAGCTTGCTGTCAGCAGGTTAGGCGAGGTCTGGCCAGGTGCGAAGCTCGAAGTTGTTGCTAGGGAAGATATCCCGTGCAGACCTAGAGCCCGCATATGGATACCTGCCGAGCCATCTTGCATGGAGGAAATACTCCAGATAGTCAAACTAAGCAACCCCTCATTACCGACTCATGACTGGAAGGTCGCAAAGCTCGAGGAGGTAAGGGGTCTTTATAGAAGCGCGATTATCGTGATAAATAAGGATTCCCTTGCCCCCTTGGCGCAGACCAAAGGCATGATAAGGTATGGGTTTGATACGATCTCCTTGAAGGTTTATAAGAAAGACGAGGTTGACGCGGATCGCGTCCCTCCAGTAAACACCGAAGCTGTATCTGTGGGAGAGGACCCTGGTGCATCCATCACCTTTCCATCGATAGGTGATGAGGAATCCAGGTCATCCTCGATCACGGTTCAGTCTTCTACACTCGTCGACAGTCTGACCGATATGGAGACTGAAGACTTCCTCAACCTCGTTCCTCTGTGTGAGGATGACCTTTTGGGTTCATCTTCGGACATGGAGGAACTCAACGACACCGTGGTGGAGGCTGATCTGCCTGATTGTAGCCAAAATGCTGCAGTTAATCCAGATTAACCTCCAACACTCCATTAAGGCTTCGGCCTCCCTTCTTCTCCGTTTATCCAGGAATGGTGAAGATATTGTCCTGATCCAAGAACCGTGGATTGTTAAGTCCATAGTTAGGGGACTCAGGACTCCTGGATACTACGTACTGTATGCGTCTGATAAAGGTGACCCCAGATCTTGTATACTAGTTAAGCGTAGCACTAATGTATATTTACTCCCTGATTACAGCGATAGAGATATCACCGCCGCTAGGCTGGAAACGGCCAATGGAACGTACTGGCTAGTGTCGGCATATCTGGGCCATGACCACCTCGGCCCTCTCCCCGGTGAAACACTGAAGAGACTAATCGCGGATGCTGAACGGCAGAAGATATGCCTCATTATTGGGAGCGATGCGAACTCCCATCATACAGTATGGGGTAGTACTGATATCAATGACAGAGGTGAGTCTCTCTTTGATTTTATCTTAAGTACTAACCTTATAGTAAGTAATGTAGGCAATGAACCTACCTTCATCACTAAAAACCGACAAGAAGTATTAGATATTACTCTTGTCTCAGATACTATTCATCATAAGATCTTGAATTGGAAAGTGTCGGATGAACACTCGTTCTCTGATCACAGATACATTCAATTCAGTCTTACTGATGAACCTCCTTGCCGAGTAGTATTTCGAAACCCTCGAAAAACCGACTGGCTTAAATATAGGATTACACTTCAAGGGCTATTAAAACCCGATCTTTTAAATCCTCCTTCTAATACTAATGAGCTTGACTGCAAGGTCAATGATCTCACAGTAGCCCTTAACAAATCCATGGCTACTTCCTGTCCGCTTACTCAGGTAAGGGGAAAAAAGAAACCACATTGGTGGGATTCTGGGCTTGAACCGCTCAGGAAAGATTGTCGCAAGAGCTTCAATCGAGCTAAAAGCACTCGTGAAGTGTCAGATTGGGAATCCTATAAGGTAACCCTCAAATTATATAAAAAAGCGTTGAGAAAGTCAAAGAGATCCTCCTGGAGAATTTTCTGTGGAAAAATAGAGGAAACTTCGGAGGCATCTAGGTTAAGGAAAATTCTCTCTACTAATCCAGTAATGCCAAGCTGCTTAAAAAATGCTGATGGCTCATGGACAAACTCCTGCGAAGAATCGCTTAACTTGCTATTGGATACTCACTTCCCTGGTAGCTCCCAAAACATTAATAGCTGCGACCGTAATAGGTTTTATATGAATCCAAGCTATCCACAAGGTCTGATTACAAGGGAAAAAGTGCAATGGGCGCTCAACAGCTTCCAGCCTTACAAGTCTGCGGGACCAGATGACATAATACCAGCCGAACTCCAGATGAATAAAGATTTAATTATGCCAATTCTGGAGTCTATCTTTACTGGCTGCTTAGCACTCATCTACATCCCCTTGTCTTGGAGAGAGGTTAAGGTTGTGTTCATACCCAAAGCTGGAAAGTGCTCCCAAGTAAACCCAAAGGATCTCAGACCTATTAGTCTATCATCATTCCTTCTAAAAACATTTGAACGATTGATTGATATCCACATACGATCAAGCATTGACATGCGACTTTTGTCTACGAGTCAACATGCTTACTGCAAAGGGAAATCTGTAGAAACGGCCTTACATAGTTTAGTAAGAACCATTGAATATTCCCTCCATCACAAAGAGTACACCATGGTTGCTTTCTTAGATATAGAAGGTGCTTTTAACAATGTCGACACATCTGCAATCGCATCTGCACTGACATCTCTGAAGGTAGATGGTTCGCTTGGTGAATTGATTAACCAAATGCTGACTAGCAGGGTCATCAACTCAAAACTAGGCGGCTTTTCTACTAGAAGGTCTGTCAGTAGAGGCACGCCACAAGGCGGGGTCCTATCTCCTCTTCTCTGGAACTTGGTGGTAAATGAGCTGCTAACATGCCTGGAAGCGGAGGGCTTCAGAGTGATTGCCTATGCGGACGATGTTGCAATTGCCGTATCAGGAAAGCATCCTAATACCTTAAAAGAACTCTTACAAAATGCTTTGAATAGGCTAACCAATTGGGCGGACCGGTGTGGTCTCGGTGTCAACCCTCATAAAACAGAACTTGTTCTATTCTCCAGGAAATATAAAATTCCTCATGTAGATCCTCCTTCTATAAAAGGTATTCCATTAACTTTTACTGATCAAGCGAAATATTTGGGTCTTATTTTAGATAAAAAATTAAGCTGGAAACCTAATATACAAGAAAGAGTTAAAAAGGCCACAGTGGCACTCTTCTCATGCAAAAAAGCCGTTGGGAATAAATGGGGCCTTCAACCTCGCATTACTCATTGGCTATATACGTCGGTGATTAGACCGATTCTCACTTATGGTGTTGCAGTATGGTGGACTGCTCTAGATAAAGCGACAAACTGCGACAAACTTAGCAAAATACAACGCTCGGCTTGTTTATGTATAAGTGGTGCGCTTCGTACGACACCCTCTGCCGCTCTAGACGTTCTGCTATATCTGACACCCCTCGATATTTTTAGCAAACAGGTGGCTGCAAATACGGCCATTCGCCTACAAGCTTCCTCACAATGGACCAACAATAGCATTGGCCATTCCACCATTCTGAATTCATTCAGATTACCTAGTCACATTGACTACACCATCCCAAAACCACAATTCGGTTCAAACTTTCAAGTCACCATTCCTTCTAGAACCCTCTGGGAGGATATGGCGTTCTTGGATGATGAATCGGTCCATATCTACACAGACGGATCGAAAACTGATGAGGGGGTGGGTGGCGGTGTGTACTCAGAAAGACTAAAATTAAGTCTCTCATTCCGTCTTCCTAATCATTGTAGCGTGTTCCAGGCGGAACTTATGGCGATTAAAGAAGCCTTATCTTGGCTGAAAGAAAACGTGATATCAACTACAGATATCCGCATCTTCTCGGATAGTCAAGCTGCTATCAAATCCCTGGAATCAGTCTCGACTAACTCTATAACAGCCCTTGATTGCCGTTCATCTCTGCTGGAGATGGCGCAGCAGTTTAACATTCACCTATGTTGGGTGCCGGGGCATAGGGACATCCCAGGTAATTGTAAGGCCGATGAACTCGCTAAAAGTGGAACAACTCTACCTCTTCTACCTACCAAGGCAGATATAGGTATACCCATCGCTACTTGTAAACTTTTGCTGAGGCAAGATGCATTAGAGAGAACAAACCTTAGGTGGAACGATATCACCACTTGTTTGGCAACAAAACAAATCTGGCCAGTAATGGATTTAAAGCGATCTAAGTGTTTGATATCTCTAAGCAGATTGCACATCAGCTCCATGATTGGTGTTATAACCGGACACTGCCTCATAGGCAAGCACGCAACGCGTCTTGGCGTATTCGCTAACGATTTTTGCAGAAGCTGTATGGATGAGGAAGAGATAGAATCGATCCCTCACCTTCTATGCACGTGCCCTGCTCTATCTCATAGACGAAGACTTCACCTTGGTGAGTTCTACTTCAATGATCCTAGTGATCTGATAAACTTAGACATTGGCAGTCTATTACGCTTCATAAGAAGCTCCAAATGGTTCACCGAGTAAGGAAAAGGGTTTCCTAGATTCATGTGGTATCACAATGGACCAACTCATGGTCTAAGTGTGTCAGTCTCCACGACTGGCAGCCACTTCAACCTAGAAAGAAAAAAATTGAAAAATAGGAATTTTCCATACAGGGGGCCTGGCATGCACCCACATTCAATTTTTTATAAATTATGTGGAGCACTTCCGATTGTTGTAGAACGATGAAAATTGGTAGGTCGGTATGGCTTAAGGTACTTAGAAAGAAAAAAAATGAAAAATTGGAATTTTGCATTCAGGGGGCGTGGTATCCACCCACATTCTTTAAAATTCTTATAAATTATATGGAGAACGATAAAAATTGGTAGGTCGGTAGGGCTTAAGGTACTTAGAAAGACAAAATTGAAAAATTGGAATTTTGCATTCAGGGGGCGTGGCATCCACCCACATTCTTTAAAATTCTTATAAATTATATGGAGCACTTCCGATTGTTGTAGAACGATGAAAATTGGTAGGTCGATAGGACTTGAAGTACTTAGAAAGGAAAAAATCGAAAATTTGGAATTTTCCATTCAGGGGGGGGGGGTGCCATCCACCCACTTTATCAGAATTGCTATTATTTGTATAGAGCATTTTCGGTTGTCGTAGAATTATGAAACTTTGTAGAGCGGTAGGGCTTGACTTTCACCTGGCAAAATAAGTCTTTGCAAAAAGGAGTGAAATCACAACAAAAACATAAATGTTAAAAAAGGAGCCAAGTTCTTATGTGCACAAGAAACCTGTGCGTAAAAAGTCAGCCAAAAAAAGTAATGAGATCTAAAATATATGCCAAGTTTTTAGTTCATGAAGTTCAATGTCAAATATCTTAAGTAGAGTAATATCGAAACAATTCCAAATCATGACAGAAATTTGGTAATTAATGATTACTGATTAAAATTTGGTGGATTTACTTGGCAAGTTTTCTCTTAAATACTTACTTAATCACAAATTTAAAATGTATGAAAACTTGACCATTGAACCCACCAAATTTTAATCAGCAATCATTAATTACCAAATTTCTGTCATGATTTGGAATTGTTTCGATATTACTCTACTTAAGATATTTGATATTGAACTTTTATGAACTTAAAACATGGCATATATTTTAGATCTCATTACTTTTTTTGGCTGACTTTTTACGAACAGGTTTCTTGTGCACATAAGAACTTGGCTCCTTTTTTAACATTTATGTTTTTGTTGTGATCAATTTTAGGGCGGAAAATTTATTTAACTATAAAAGACTCTTTACATATTTGTAGAGGAGGGTTGAGGTAAAAACTTTTTAAACATAATTTTTCAAAATAGTGTAATTTTTCATTCACATTTGCATTTTGAAAAGTGAAAATCAAACCGATGTAGGACTCATTCTGTTCTCTAGTATGAAATAAATTAAGCCTTAACTTTGAAGATCGGACAATCAAAACCGATGTTATAAGCTTTCCAATATCAACTTGAAGGCTATTTGTGCACAACGGAACTTTTCTCCACTGAACCTGGTCAGCGGTTGACAAAAAAACCACTTATTGCTGTGGAGCTGCGCAGCAAATTAAGAAATAGACACATCGTGCAGCTCTGAGCTGCATGCAGCTCTTGAATTTTTCTGCTCCCATGAGAACCTGTGTTATTTTATTTCGCTGCATTGAACAGGCTGCACGTGTGTTTTATGCCTTAAACAGATATGCAGCAGGTCTGCACGCATCGCTGCGAGTAGAACTGCACTCAAAACACATGTGCATACACTTAAATATTTATCATACAAAGGACTCCATCACCCTTTTAGTATGAAATTTTTCGGTATTACTAAATAATTTTTACACACAAATATAGTTTTGTATTTTAACTTTATTTAAATATCTTAATCTTGTAGATCCGAGCGTTAGAAGCAAAGTTATAATTTTCGAAGTTTTTTAAAGATTTTGTTATTTTTTTGGATTAAAATAAATTTTAAGGTGGTGGTTTAGATAAGCGGCCCTGCCGCCTCTCACGTTGCATTTAACTATAAAAATCTATTTACATATTTTTAGAGGAGGATTGAGGCAATAACTTTTTAAACATAATTTTTTCAAAAATGTGTAGTTTTTCATTCACATTTGCATTTTGAAAAATGAAAAACAAACCCATTTAGGACTCAATCTCCTTTCTGGTATGAAATTAACTAAATATTCTGAAAACAAATGATACAAAAATGTAGCCTGACATTTTTCCTTTCCATAAAAGCCTTAACTTTGAAGATCAGACAATCAAAACCGAAGTTATAAGCTTTCCAATCGATCAACTTGGAGATTATTTGTGCACAACGGAACTTTTCTCCACTGAATCTGGTCAGCGGTCGACGAACAACCACTTGTTGCTGCGGAGCAGCGCAGCAAATTAAGAAATAGAGGCATCGTGCAGCTCTGAGCTGCATGCAGCTCTTGAGTTTTTCTACTCCCATAAGAACCTGTGTTATTTTATTCCGCTGCATGAAAAAGGCTGCACGTGTGTTTAAGCCATTAAGCCTAGTACGCTGCTGATGCGAAACGAAATATTTAGTTGGTCTCCAACAACACAACGAAATGCTTACGAAAACGCAGCGAAAAAATATTCATTGACAGTTACACCAATTCAAAAATTCAAAACCAATGCAACTGACAGAAAAAAAGAACACAGACAGCCACGCTGTAGTGAAAGAAACAACAAAATACACACAAATGTCATTTTTCCGCACACAATAAATGGCCTGGGTAATTAATTGTGTGCGAAAAAAGAGTGTAGACTTTTCCAAAAAGTATGCAACAATTTTCAATTTCGTTCATCGAACAGCGTACTGCAGAACGAAAAGTAGAACTAAATTTTTAGTTTATGATTTCGTTGTGTCATTTTTGTATGGGATTTTTCGTTTCGCATCAGCAGCGTACTAGGCTTTAGCCTTTAGCCATTACAGGCATGCTCAGAAAAATGAGATCTCAAAGACCTCAGCAATCTCAATCTCGTGAACAGGATTCGCCAAAAACAGTTCTAGCTATCACTGAAAATCGTCACTGAAAATTTTGTTATTCAACTTTAAGAAATATAGAAAGCAAACTCAATGATTATTTTGATGTGCAAATAAAGCTTAAAACTTAACATCATTTCTAGTCAAATAATAACGTCTTTTGCTTCATTTCCACCTAACGCTAATCTGGGATTGATTAAGATTTACCTCAAATCTTCTTTTAATCTCGAAGATTAATCATATATACAAATTAATATCGTAAATCTTGAAAATTAGAAATTAAATTTGTAAAATCTTCCTAGGACAAATACTTTTACAAATTAATTTAACCTTTTCTTATATGGCGCTGGAAAATTCAGTTCTTCACAAATGAAACATTCTATCTCACTTCCTCTTCATGGGAAAAAATGAAACACTAATTGAATTTTAAAAGGTGCGGTTAAAGTTAATCTTTTTTAAATCTTTTTGTGCAATTGAAACACCAAATATATTTAATAAATCTTAACTGAGATAAGCCTTTGGTGGAAACATAGCATTAAGCTGTCTTCGTACATCATAATCATTTAGTTTTCCTTGTTAAAGCCTAGTACGCTGCTGATGCGAAACGAAAAATCCCATACAAAAATGACACAACGAAATCATAAACGAAAAATTTAGTTTCACTTTTCGTTCTGCAGTACGCTGTTCGATGAACGAAAAATCGTTGCATAGTTTTTGGAGAAGTCTACACTCTTTTTTCGCACACAATTAATTACCCAGGCCATTTATTGTGTGCGGAAAAATGACATTTGTGTGTTTTCGTGTGTATTTTTGTTGTTTCTTTCATTACAGCGTGGCTCTCTGTGCTCTTTTTTTTCAGTTGCATTTGTTTTGAATTTTTGAATTGGTGTAACTGTCAATGAATATTTTTTCGCTGCGTTTTCGTAAGCATTTCGTTGTCTTGTTGGAGACTAACTAAATATTTCGTTTCGCATCAGCTGCGTACTAGGCTTAAGTCTCAAAATTAAAGAACAAAATTCGCACTAATAAGTTTCAATGATAGCTATAACTGGCATTTCAATCAAAATCTTACGTAAGTAGCTCCTCGCATATTGCGTTTCTCTTTTCTTCGATTTCATTCCTCTTCAAATTGCTTCCAGATGTTTTCGCAGCAGACTAAGTTGTTTTTCTTGGTACCTTTTCTTTTTTATTTTCTTTCATTTCTTCTATTTTATTGAGTATGCAGTTTTGTGAGCTTTCAGTCCTCCGCCGTCGTTTCAAGGGTTGACCATAATTTAAAAAAAATAGTCCAAGAGAATATTGATATAACATGAATACCGATAAGCCACAACATAGTTTTAATTTAAAAATTTTAAAAGAAATGAAAGTATAAATGTATAAATTTTTATAAGAATGACCACCTACTAACGAAATAAATGAAATTCAATAAGAAAAACTTGTCTACATGCTTAACCAATAACCCCTTCAACTTTTCATCTATAGAGCTAAAATCTCCAAATTAAATTAAAGGTTTCCAAGATTAAAAAAAGTTGAGTTTTGGAGGCGAAAAAAAAAACGAATTAAGTTATTTAACTTTTCAAAGGGACAAGTTTTTCTATTCCTTCCGGTTTTGTTACTATGTATCTTTATTTCATTATATCGCCTCTTCAAGCTCTGGTATTTATTCTGCCCCTGAGCAACAGTGAAATTATGTCCATTTTCAGATAGAATTTTTTGGATCTGCACCCAAATTCTGCTTTTATTTATTAAACCAAATGACTGGCCTAATTAAGGACACAGATCCTCCACAAGTGACAGAAGCAATTTTGTGGAAGCCTCCAACCAAAGGGCCTTACTTGAAAATAAGCTACCATTGAAGTCAATAACATTGTTCAGGTGCATTGTCCCCGTCTTCACCCATTCACACATTCCACAAAAGCAGTATTTTGTTGAACCGAACCAGATCCATGAAAACAATCTGACAGTTTTCTTTTTTCGGTTTCGGTCCTTTTAATAAATATAAATAAAAAAAACAGTTATTTATTGTGTTGTTTTTAAAGAAGAATTCCTCATATGTGGAGCGCCTGTTAGATTGCGCTGAGAAGTCAATCGAGCAAATGGATACCGATAGCAGTGAAGACGTAGAAATTGCACGGGAGCTGGTGAACCTTTGCAAGGATGTTTCAAAGGAGCTGGGGAAACTAAGAATAAAAAGGATGTAGGTTAAGAGGCCTCCACCCAAAATGTGGAACTCAGATTCGAAGATCGGAACTTCGAATAAAAATAAAAACGAAAAGTCACTCCGCATGAGAGAAGGAAAAAGAGTCATAGAATAGATAGGTACCCATACACACATACTTCTCTTTTATTTTCATGTTTTTTTTGCATGCATTGTCTGCTGTGCATGGTATGTGTTTACTTATTGGCGTGGACGTGTACGTTCTACGTTTAGCTTGTGTATAAATTATTGGGTTGTATTTTTGTTCACTCGTAGTGAGATCGGTGGAACATTTGAAAAACGAAAAAAGGAGTTTCTCTACATAAATGGAAATTTGGTGATGTTGACCTTGACTCAGATTTATCTAAAGTTATTGTTGTAGTAGGTAGATCGTAGATGTATTATGCTTCCCTGCTTTTATTGAATTTTCAAAGTTAGTTAGTAACACATTGTAATTTTTCTTGTTATTTCACATTTTGATAAAATTGAGAAAAAGAAAACTCTTTTGCATGCAAAAAAATTAAGTTTTTTTTTAATTTAGTTTTTAATGCAATACATCTAATGCACTGCAATTTTGTATGTCGAAATGTAATGAAATTTTGGTTTCTAGGTACCAACATAGTAACTTTGTGGTTGACAGTGGCTGTCGTCGTGTCGTTTGCGCTCTGCTGATTCCTGTAGGAATATGATAGTTATGGGGTTAACCATCGGTAGATTCAGATTTCCATCTAAAATTTGATTTTTTTCGTTTCCAATGGAATGCGATTTGAAATTGATTCTTTTTTTTCAATCTAGGTAGGTATTTGTATAATTTTACGTGTATGTATCTCATTATTTGTAACAATTAGCATTGGTCCACTTTTCGTAGAGTTATATTAGTTTTATGAATTAAAGTCTCCTTTTTCAATTAACAAATATTTTTTTCATGTTTTGAGCACAATTTTTACAACAGACATAAAACAAAAAATCAAAACCATTATTTGTAGACTAGCAGCTCAAAATTGTTTTGGTAGGTACAAGGAGGATTTTTTCGCCCAATGGAATGCAAAAATTGATTTGGATCTGTCAAAGAGCTGATTTTAGTAAATCCAAATCAATAAATAAATGTACCTAGTAGAAACTATAAAAACTTTTGGTTTAATATAATTATGAAGTAAGGACCTTCTAGGAACCTACCTAGTTCTTTTAATTTTTTTTTTAACACTTCAGATTCTTTGTTGTAGAGAGCTTAGATCAAGCTGCAAACCAACACATGCTTACAAACAAAAAGTATACAATACTAAACAAAATTACAAAAATAAAAACAATACAAAATTTAAAAATAATAAAAACAAAAAAGTATCTTAAAACAATATAAGACAGTCAAGAACGTGGAGCACTGGTTCGAAACAAAGTTTTCAATCCCATTTTACCTAAGTTAAAATCAACTGAGGAACCATTTAAATTAAAAAGCTTACACATACGGTTGAGAGGTTCATGCATTCCGTAGTTAGTTCGATGAAAATCGACGTGTAAAAGTTCAAATCTTTGTAGGAGATCCTCCGCGATAATTTATGCCAATACAGGCTAACAAGTCAAGGGCATCAACTTGACCACTTATAAGTTGGTGAAGAAATTTTAAGTCATTATTAACCCGCCTTTGATATAAAGTTGGGACCTGCAGTAGCTGGATCCGACGTTCATATGGTGGGAGGTTGTAAGGATCAGCCCAAGGGAGACCCTTCAGAGCGAAGCGAATTAATTTATGTTGTAGGTGATTCAATACGACTTTTATGAATTTCATAGAAGGGAGACCAATCTTGAGAGGCATACTCAAGATGAGGTCGTACATAACAGTTATACAGAGAAAGAGTAACATACGGATCGTTAAATTCTTTTGCCCAACGTTTTATAAATCCAAGCATAGAGCTCGCTTTTTTAACAATATAATTTATGTGTTCTGTGAATTCTAAATTAGAACTAAACTGAACACCCAAATCCTTGAAGCTAAAGACACGGCACAGGTTGTGCTGGGAAATAGAATAATTAAAAGCACTTGCAACTCGTTTTCTTGGGAAAGTAATTGTTTGGCATTTTACAGGGTTTAGGGAAAGACCGTTTTTATCACACCATAAAGTGAAGCTGTCAATATCAGCCTGCAAGAGACGGTGGTCATGGTCAGCACTTATTATTTTGAAAATCTTCATATAATCGGCAAATATAAGAATTTCACTAGAACGTATGCATGACACAACATCATTTATAGCGAGAATGAATAGAAAAGGGCCCAGATGACTTCCCTGAGGTACACCCGGGTGAGCGTGAAATGGGTTTGAAAGAGAGTTTCGAAATTTTACCTGATAGGATCTATTTTCGAGGTACGATTTTATCCAATATATAAAAAAAGGTGGAAAGCCGAAAGCTTTAAGTTTGAATAAAATGATGACTAAGTTGATCAAATGCTTTAGAAAAGTCAGTGTAAATGCAGTCAACTTCACTACCGTTTTCTAAAGCATTGGAGCATTTGTGTTAGAAAGTAAGAAGATTTGTTATCGTTGATCTTCTTTGCATAAATTCATGCTGTTTTTGGCATATTAAATTTTTACTATGAAATGCCAAGCTTTCACAAATAACTTTTTCGAAAAGCTTCGGTATACAAAACAGTTTTGATATATAGTTATAGCCTATAGTTCTCTATATCGTTCCTCCTTTTCACCTTTTTTGAAAACGTGAAGAGTTGTGACCAAGTTGTTGAATTCATATAAATATTCGAGAATTGAAAACTGGAATTGAAAATGATTTTTTCCATAAGCATGGAAACTTCCCTGATTTTATAGAAAGCTCAAATAAAGATTGAAAATGTTTTGATTTTGTTTTGTCCAATAAAATACGTGACTATGTAGGTAGATGATTTTTTGAAATCCCCCCACAACCAGGCCCACTTTTATCATGTCTCTATATCTATTAAATAGCTACATTGACCTGGATGAAATTTTCAGAGTTGATTCCTGTGAGCAAGAAAAACTTAAGAAATTTTTTTACTAAAATCTACCCACTTTTTATATCTTGATTTCTCAAAACTGGCTCTAAAGATAATTGTAAGAATAACAAATTGTTTCTATGAGTAGTTAAATTAATTTTCCAGATACGAAAATCTTGCAGCAGGAAAATAGTTAAATTGAAATATTTTTTGCCCAAAGAATCCCTTGACTGTTTTGTCATTCATTCGTGTAGCATGCATTTGTGTTTAAATCTGTTGAAAACACAGTAAATAATCAATTTTAAAACATTTTCCTGATGCGTTTTCCTGATAGCTATAATTGGCCCCAAAGCAAAAATGAAGTTTTTTTTTTGATTCAAAATAGCTTTTTATGGCCTTTAGTCCTACAAATTGGCGTTTCGTTTGGCTTACTCACTTGAACTCATCAGTGACATAGTGAGGGCTTTGTCAGACGCAATTTGTATTAAGTTCAGTTCAACTTACATGAATTTTTCAACGAAAATCCACTGTAAACTATATCCAACAAGATTAGAATTCCTAATCATTAAGCTGGAAGTTTTTTTGCCCGGGGCCAGGCATAGTTTCTATATAAGAAGGTTTTATAATACAAATTCTATATACTTACTGAAATAAATCAGCCAAGTAGAAGACTTAGCATTAAGGATTGGACTTGTTGAATTATTGATTCAAAATAGCTTTTTATGGCCTTTAGTCCTACAAATTGGCGTTTCGTTCGGCTTACTCACTTGAACTCATCAGTGACATAGTGAGGGCTTTGTCAGACGCAATTTGTATTAAGTTCAGTTCAACTTACATGAATTTTTCAACGAAAATCCACTGTAAACTATATCCAACAAGATTAGAATTCCTAATCATTAAGCTGGAGGTTTTTTTGCCCGGGGCCAGGCATAGTTTCTATATAAGAAGGTTTTATAATACAATTTTTTTTTTTTGTTTGTCCACCCACAGCCATGCCAACTTATAACATGTCTATATTTTGGAAAAATCTTCAACGACCTGAATGAATTTTTCACAATTGATTTGTGTGATCAAGCCCGCTTTTCAAATCTTGATTTCTCAGAATGTTAACTAAAAACTACTGTAGGTAAAGAAAATGCACGACTGTTCAAGACACTGCGGGCTTAAGAAAATTGTGTATAAAAACAGGGAAATTATGAAAGAAAAATGTAAAGAAGCATGAAATACGATAATTAAATTATCTAAAACAACTCCTTTGACAGTTTAAGCTGGAAAAAAGAATGCTTTCTTAATTTTTGATTGAATATGATTGTATGGGAACAAAATATATAAAAAATAGTTTTGTATATATAAAAATTCTTAAAAAAATTTTAAGAACAAATTTTGGTATGGAAATCTAAAGTATATATTTATGTGCATATAAAAACATAATTTGAAAAAAAAAAAATTGTCAAACTATTTTTGAGATATCGAATTTTCAAAAAAAAAAATTGAAATTTTCTTAAAAATGCAAAAATTTTTTTTTGCAAATTTCGATATGCAATATTATTTAATCTTATCTGAAATTTATATAAAAAAGCATATAAATCTTTTAAGCCGATAACGAGAAAACTCAAAATAAAAAAAATTCTATGACAGGTACTATTAATAGTTGCTAGGTGTAGAATTTTATAATATTTGATAGTAGGTTGTACTAATTTTAGTATATGAAAAAACTTTAATCAAAATCGTAGGAGTCGTTTGTAAGCAACAAAATATTTTCCTTTGCGGTTTTTTACCGGAAGGTACCATTATTTTTTCATTGATGTAAATTTTTCTCTAAAAATATTTCAGAGACTACTAAAAAACTCTTATGTATCGAGTTTCAAAAATTTTAATCATGTCGTTTGCGAAATATTTGATTTTCCTAATATTTACCTAAATATTTGAAACATTTTTTAAAAATCCAAAAAATATTTTTTTCAAAGCTTTTGGTACACAAAACTTTTTGTATTTCTTGGAAGCTTCCGTATAAAAAAATAATGGAAATCAGTCTTACCGTTTTAAAGAAAATAAAAAATAAAAAAAAAAATGGTTCCTTGGGAGGTACCATTAATAACCATTTTTAGAAAAATAGTTTTCCACCCAAAGAAAGCGTTTACTAAAATCAATTTATTGATTTTTTTTAAAGAAAAGTTGTCGAGCCATTTTTGAGAATAATACGATTGTGTAAAATTGCTAAACAAAAATTGTATGGCAGTTATTGATTTAGCAGCATTATCGTAGAATTAAAAATCCGTACGTACATAATTGGTAACGTAAATATTCTTTATCATTATTATACATAACACATAATTTTAATTATTTCGTCCTCTTCACACAAATTAAGTGCTAGAATGACCCAATTATTTTAATTCTTTTCCAAACTGTAAGTTTAAAACTTATGTTTCTTGTCATTTTTGTAGGTATTCACTGTATAAGAAAATAAATAAAAAGAAGAAAATATAGGTATTCCTTCCCCAGCACTAGAAGTGAAAACAGAAATTAATTAAATAACAAACTTTTCCTCATTACTTTACATATTTTCCTACGTGGCATAAAAATCATCGGAACTGAAGAAAGCGAAAACTCTTGCCATTATTACAAGATCGAAACAAACGAAGCAAATGTTCCTGCAAGGTCATACTCACGCGCTCAAAAGAAAGCAGGCATATTGACAGCAAAAGATGACAAAAGAATAAACCGCCACCAAGTCTACCATTGCAATCACAGCAAAAAAAAAAATACATTTCCCACCCTCAAACGCAAAAACAGAGAAATCCTTCAAAGAAAAAACCATTCCGAAACATCCCATCATATAGATACATACAATAGAATGTAAACAACTAACACATTCACAAAATTCATTCACAGGAAAAAAAAATAAAATGCATAGCATACCCAAAAACCAACAACAAAACTAGATACACTTGCGCTTACCCTGCAAATACCATCCACCATCGTCACCGTGGTTCTGCTCCCATATATATCTATCTACACCACATCTTATCTGAACGACTCATACACACAAACAACATCCACTGGCATTTCAAATTTGTCATACTTTTTTTTGTTTATTTTCCAATCTTCGAAAAAAACCATCTTGTAGCCGATAGGTGAACTAAAAACCGCCAGTAAACTAAATTAACGACTTTTGTTCGAAAATAAAGACCTTTTAAAAATTTAATATTTTGCAATAATAAATTAATTTTAGACATTTTTTTGTATTGAAACAATTTAAGAAAACATATTTTTCATTTGGGGAAAGTTATGTTGTTTTTTTTCATATAATTACTCATTCAAAAATGTATTAGAAAATTGGCAATTTGGATGTTTTTCAAGAGTTGATTATTCAAAAATAGAGCCCAAACCTAAAAATCTACCCAAACGTTTATCTATTTCTGTTCATTAACTATAATATCACGTAAAAATAATGTGTATTTTCCACTTCAGTTTCTCAGAATCTTTGTTGAAGCTGAGCAGTTTAGTGAAACTTTCCGAAAAAGGTTACCGAAATATTAAAATAAAATGAGAAAAAAGTAAAAAAAAATAAAAAACCTTTCGACGTTTATATAGTTTAAATGTCATTCTTTCATAAACACTTTAGTTTTTTCCCAAAAGTATTGTATGGACTTCACAACTTCTGTTGAAAAGTGCCCCATTTCTCGTTTTTTGCAAAATTATGGGTGGAGGCCTCTTAAGCCGTCGTGGAAGGAAAGATCTGAACAAGGTTCATTTAGCTTTTTAACTAAAGAACTCAAGCAGTGGGACAAATTATCATTCTGCAATTATTTAAGGATGAACGAAAAAACTTTTCGAGTTGTTGTTGTCTTTTTTTTTTTTTTTTTACACTTCAGATTCTTTGTTGTAGTGAGCTTAGAGCAAGCTGCAAACCTACAATCAGAGGCTCATCATAAGTGCATGTGTTAGTGGTTAGTAAAATAATGCGAGCTAACACATGCATTACAATAAATTTATACATTTACAGAGCTATTAATAAAAAACGCTTATTCTACCTTTATTCCACGATTTTACTAAACCATGGAATAAGAGTTAAGCCACAGGTTAAAAATTCTCATTAAAAAAATTTATGTTCGTGGAATAGTAAAGAAGTGACGTTTACCGTACGAGGCCTGTTAAGTATCTTGAAACTTGTACCAAGGTTCGAAAGCTTGGGTTTTTTTCCGTATGGATTTTGACATTTTAAAAATTCAAGTTACCAAACATACCTAAGAATTTTCTTGTTTATGTCTATTATTAGGATTTAAAGAAAATTTAATTAAAAAAAGGAAAAGAAGTGAGAGTTGGAGCACCAACGACAAAGTAATAAGTTCATAAAAATCCACCAAATCATTTATAAATAACCTTTTGCTTTATATTCTTCAGAACCTAAAATCATTGTGCATAGAAATAAAATGTTATTGAAAATGTAAATCTTTTGATACCAACGCCAATAAAAAAAGAGTTTGCTGCTTATTCCTTCGCTAAACCATCTGCTTCGGTGGCTTATCATAGTAAACGTCACATAGCAGAAATTTTGTTTTATTAGTAACATTTTGGACTTAATCCATGGAATAAGGCTATCCTTTCGCTATTCCGCGTTTTTTAATTTGGCTGTTAGAAAACAAAACAAATAAACATAATTAAACAATACATAAACAATTAAAACATTTAAATTAAATATAATCAAAAACTAAAAAAACAATCACGAAAGTGGAGCACTGGTTCGAAACAATTTTTTTAATCCCATCTTACTAATGTTAAAATCAACAGAGGAGCCATTTAAATTAAAGATCTTGCACATACGGTTAAGAGGCCTCCACCCATAATTTTGCAAAAAACGAGAAATGGGGCACTTTTCAACAGAAGTTGTGAAGTCCATACAATACTTTTGGGAAAAAACTAAAGTGTTTATGAAAGAATGACATTTAAACTAAAGAAACGTCGGAAGGTTTTTTGTTTTTTTTTACTTTTTTCTCATTTTATTTTAATATTTCGGTAACCTTTTTCGGAAAGTTTCACTAAACTGCTCAGCTTCAACAAAGATTCTGAGAAACTGAAGTGGAAAATACATATTATTTTTACGTGATATTATAGTTAATGAACAGAACTAGATAAACGTTTAGGTAGATTTTTAGGTTTGGGTTCTATTTTTGAATAATCAACTCTTGAAAAACATCCAAATTGCCAATTTTCTAATGCATTTTTGAATGCGTAATTATATGAAAAAAACAACATAGCTTTCCCCAAATGAAAAATATGTTTTCTTAAATTGTTTCAATATAAAAAAATGTCAAAAATTAATCTATTATTGTAAAATAACAAATTTTTAAAAAGTCTTTATTTTCGAACAAAAGTCGTTAATTTAGTTTACTGGCGGTTTTTAGTTCACCTATTGGCTACAAGATGGTTTTTTTTCGAAGATTGGAAAATAAACAAAAAAAAGTATGACAAATTTGAAATGCCAGTGGATGTTGTTTGTGTGTATGAGTCGTTCAGATAAGATGTGGTGTAGATAGATATGTATATATGGGAGCAGAACCACGGTGACGATGGTGGATGGTATTTGCAGGGTAAGCGCAAGTGTATCTAGTTTTGTTGTTGATTTTTGGGTATGCTATGCATTTTATTTTATTTTTTCCTGTGAATGAATTTTGTGAATGTGTTTGTTGTTTACATTCTATTGTATGTAACTATATGATGGGTTGCTTCGGAATGGTTTTTTCTTTGAAGGATTTCTCTGTTTTTGCGTTTGAGGGTGGGAAATGTATTTTTTGTTGCTGTGATTGCAATGGTAGATTTGGTGGCGGTTTATTCTTTTGTCATCTTTTGCTGTCAATATGCCTGCTTTGCTTTCTTTTGAGCGCGTGCTTATGACCTTGCAGGAACATTTGCTTCGTTCGTTTCGATCTTGTAATAATGGCAAGAGTTTTCGCTTTCTTCAGTTCCGATGATTTTTATGCCACGTAGGAAAATATGTAAAGTAATGAGGAAAAGTTTGTTATTTAATTAATTTCTGTTTTCACTTCTAGTGCTGGGGAAGGAATACCTACATATATTTTCTTTTTTTTATTTATTTTTTTATACAGTGAATACCTACAAAAATGACAAGAAAGATAAGTTAATGACAGAGTTTCTTGATTTGAAAAAAAAAGTTTTAAACTTACAGTTTGGAAAAGAATTAAAATAATTGTGGCCCTTATTGCGAGTGTCGTTTGCTTTCGATAAACGACTTTTGTCGAAAGTCGATTATCGAAAAAAATTAATTGTTATGTTGAAAATTTTAATATTTTGAACCAAGTTTTTCGTAAACAAGTCAAAACAAAAAATTTCACAATAATAATTAAGATTTTCAACACCAACATTAATTTTTTCGATTATCGACATTCGACAAAAGTCGTTTATCGAAAGCAAACGACACTCGCAATAAGGGCCTGTGTCATTCTAGCACTTAATTTGTATGAAGAGGGCGAAATAATTAAAATTATGTGTTATGTATAATAATGATAAGGAATATTTACGTAACCAATTAGGTACGTACGGATTTTTAATTCTACGATAATGCTGCTAAATCAATAACTGCCATACAATTTTTTTTAGCAATTTTACACAATCGTATTATTCTCAAAAATGGCCCGACAACTTTTCTTTAAAAAAAAATCCATAAATTGATTTTAGCTAACGCTTTCTTTGGGTGGAAAACTATTTTTCTAAAAATGGTTATTAATGGTACCTCCCAGGGAACCATTTTTTTTTTATTTTTTATTTTCTTCAAAACGGTAAGACTGATTTCCATTATTTTTTTATACAGAAGCTTCCAAGAAATATAAAAAGTTTTGTGTACCAAAAGCTTTGAAAAAAATATTTTTTGGATTTTTAAAAAATGTTTCAAATATTTAGGTAGTTGGAAAATCAAATATTTCGCAAACGACATGATTGAAATTTTTGAAACTCGATACATAAGAGTTTTTTAGTAGTCTCTAAAATATTTTTAGAGAAAAATTTACATCAATGAAAAAATAACGATACCTGCCGGTAAAAACCGCAAAGGAAAATATTTTGTTGCTTAAAAACGACTCCTATACGATTTTGATTAAAGTTTTTTCATATATTAAAATTAGTACAACCTACTATCAAATATTATAAAATTCTACACCTAGCAACTATTAATAGTACCTGTCATAGAACTTTTTTTATTTTGAGTTTTCTCGTTATCGGCTAAAAAGATTTATATGCTTTTTTATATAAATTTCAGATAAGATTAAATAATATTGCATATCGAAATTTGCAAAAAAAATATTTTGCATTTTTAAGAAAGTTTCAATCTTTTTTTTGAAAATTCGATATCTCAAAAATGGTTTGACAATTTTTTTTTTCAAATTATGTTTTTTTATGCACATAAATATATAACTATATTTCCATACCAAAATTTGTTCTTAAAATTTTTTAAGAATGTTTATATATACAAAACTATTTTGTAAAAATTTTTTTCCCATACAATCATATTCAATCAAAAATTAAGAAAGCATTCTTTTTTTCCAGCTTAAACTGTCAAAGGAGTTGTTTTAGATAATTTAACTATCGTATTTAATGCTTCTCTACATTTTCCTTTCATAATTTCCCTGTTTTTATACACAATTTTCTTAAGCCCGCAGTGTCTTGAACTACCATTCTGAGAAATCAAGATTTGAAAAGCGGGCGTGAAAGTTGGCGAAATCTTTTTCTTAAGTTTTTTCTTGATCACACAAATCAACTGTGAAAAATTCATCCAGGTCGTTGAAGATTTTTCCAAAATATAGATGTTATAAGTTGGCATGGCTGTGGGTGGACAAAAAAAAAACTTCATTTTTGCTTTGGGGCCAATTATAGCTATCAGGAAAACGCATCAGGAAAATGTTTTAAAATTGATTATTTACTGTGTTTTCAACAGATTTAAACACAAATGCATGCTACACGAATGAATGACAAAACAGTCAAGGGATTCTTTGGGCAAAAAATATTTCAATTTAACTATTTTCCTGCTGCAAGATTTTCGTGGGAGACTGACGCAAATACAAAAACCGAAACTATGCGGGACTATACCAGAACGTACAATACTCGTAAGTACGAAAACTTTAAACGGATGACTACGATTCACCAAACTATGAAAATGGAGGGCACTATATTGTAGCTTGGCTTTAAGTTGGCAACCCTAGGAGGAAAATTGCCAAACAATATATATATAAAAATGGAGTTGGATGATTCCTATTGGTAGATACATTAATAAAGAAGGCCTATGAATAAAATATTAATGATGGAGTCGTGGGGATAAATTTATACAAAAACGGGGTCGGAGTTAGGCACAATTAGGATCTAGGAAAATTAAAATGCCGGTGATGGTTGGTATTGGTTGAACAAACGTATTGATTAGGTAGGTAGATAGGTTAATATGGTGGACAAGGCCGCAAAGGGGAACATTTTACGAACACAGGGTCGGAGTTAGACATAAAGAGGAATACCAGGAAATTTAAAGTGCCGGCTGATGATTGCTATTGGTAAGGCAAGACATTGTTTAGGATGGAAAATAGGTAAATATGATGGACGGGGCCGCAAGGGGGTACATTTATACAAACACGGGGTCGCAGTTAGACATAAAGAGGAATATCAGGAAATTTAAAGTGCCGGGTGATGATTGTTATTGGTAAGGCAAGAGCATTGTTTAGGATGGTAAATAGGTAAATATCATTGACAAGGCCGCAAGGGGGTACATTTATACGAACACGGGGTCGGAGTTAGACATAAAGAGGAATATCAGGAAATTTAAAGTGCCGGGTGATAATTGTTATTGGTAAGGCAAGAGCATTGTTTAGGATGGAAAATAGGTAAAAATCATTGACAGGGCCGCAAGGGGGTACATTTATACGAACACGGAGTCGGAGCTATATATTGTTTTGGATGTACATAAATAGGTAAATATGGTTGACAGGGAGGCAAAGGAGTATGAATATCTCAGGGTACGGAAATGCTCCTGGGGATCAATATATTGCAACTTCGTTGTTTCTTGAGCGATTTCGATGAAATTTACACAGGTGATAAGCGAACACAGATTTTTAAAAGAAAAAAATATTTTCAAAACAGGGTGTTTCAAAAATGTGTCAATATATTGAAACTTCGTTGTTCCTTGGTCGATTTGACCGAAACTGACATAGGTGATAGCTGATACATAATTTTAAAGGCAAAAAATATTTTCAACAGGGTGTTTCAAAAAAAAGTCAACTTCGTTGTTCCTTGAGCGATTTCAATGAAATTTAAACAGGTGATAGCTGATACAGATATTAAAAAGAAAAAAATATTTTCAAAACAGGGTGTTTCAAAAAGGTGTCAATATATTGAAACTTCGTTGTTCCTTGGTCGATTTGACCGAAACTGACATAGGTGATAGCTGATACATAACTAAAAAGGAAAAAAATATTTTCAACAGGGTGTTTAAAAAAAAGTCAACTTCGTTGTTCCTTGAGCGATTTCAATTAAATTTAAACAGGTGATAGCTGATACAGATTTTAAAAAGAAAAAAATATTTTCAAAACAGGGTGTTTCAAAAATGTGTCAATATATTGAAACTTCGTTGTTCCTTGGTCGATTTGACTGAAACTGACATAGGTGACAGCTGATACATAATTATTAAAAAAAAATAATAAAATAATACTTATTTTTTTCGAAAAACAAACATGTTGAAAACAAAAATCAAACATTTTTTTTAACAATATATAGGGTCGGTCTTAAAATATTGAAGCTAATGAATCTTGAGTCAGTTAATCTTCTCTTGAGATCGTTCTATTTGAAATTTCCAATTTCAAAATGGAGAAGAAGTGCTTTTTGGGAATTTTTATGGCACTGAATGTTTTGTTGTCTCGCTGAGCGTATGAAACTCTAACTTTATGGCTAATAGAGGGTGATTATCACACGGTTAAAAATTTTGAGGTACTTTTTAATATTTGCTGGGTTACATGACAACACCAAAAATTTATTAAAATTTAATACTTGACAAATATTAAAATTTGGAAGTTAATACAAAATATATTAAAACTTAATTATATCAGATATTACAAAGGAATACGAAATCTGTATATATTTTAATACAAAAGTATTATAATATAATACTTTATTTCTTGAAATTTGATTTGTAGATCCTTTACATGAAAATTAAAATATATTACAAAAATAATAGTAATGAAAGACTTTTTTCCAAGAGTATATATCTTCTAAGTCAATTAATGATGGCATTACTATATTTATTTTTTCACATAATGAGAACTAAAATCTTAATGCGATTGAAATTTTATCTACTTATTTGTATATTTTACCTTGAAATATTTCAACGCGCCTTCAAAATAACTTGACTTTCAATGCAAAAAAACATTGAAAATCAACGAAAACACATCTAATAATGTGCTATAGTTTTTTTGAAAGCTTATACTCCACTCTTATAATTGATTTTTAAAAATCAAGTTGTTTTAACGAATAGTTTTTGAAGAATTAAATTTAAAAGTCAAAATTAAAAACAAAAATTGTGATTTTTTTTTTTTTAATTAGGTAAGTGCATTTTGTGGGCTCAATATTCAATTTCAATTTTCCAAATGGAAAAATATTTCTTAGTTTTTGAGAAATTAAGAAAAAACAAAAGGTACTTTTTACCAAAAAAGCCCGAAAAATGAATTTATTCATGAACTATCCATAATTTAACCTTTTTTTTCGGGCTCTTTTGCTAAAAGTACCTTTTGTTTTTTCTTAATTTCTCAAAAACTAAGAAATATTTTTCCATTTGGAAAATTGAAATTGAATATTGAGCCCACAAAATGCACTTACCTAATTAAAAAAAAAAAATCACAATTTTTGTTTTTAATTTTGACTTTTAAATTTAATTCTTCAAAAACTATTCGTTAAAACAACTTGATTTTTAAAAATCAATTATAAGAGTGGAGTATAAGCTTTCAAAAAAACTATAGCACATTATTAGATGTGTTTTCGTTGATTTTCAATGTTTTTTTGCATTGAAAGTCAAGTTATTTTGAAGGCGCGTTGAAATATTTCAAGGTAAAATATACAAATAAGTAGATAAAATTTCAATCGCATTAAGATTTTAGTTCTCATTATGTGAAAAAATAAATATAGTAATGCCATCATTAATTGACTAAGAAGATATATACTCTTGGAAAAAAGTCTTTCATTACTATTATTTTTGTAATATATTTTAATTTTCATGTAAAGGATCTACAAATCAAATTTCAAGAAATAAAGTATTATATTATAATACTTTTGTATTAAAATATATACAGATTTCGTATTCCTTTGTAATATCTGATATAATTAAGTTTTAATATATTTTGTATTAACTTCCAAATTTTAATATTTGTCAAGTATTAAATTTTAATAAATTTTTGGTGTTGTCATGTAACCCAGCAAATATTAAAAAGTACCTCAAAATTTTTAACCGTGTGATAATCACCCTCTATTAGCCATAAAGTTAGAGTTTCATACGCTCAGCGAGACAACAAAACATTCAGTGCCATAAAAATTCCCAAAAAGCACTTCTTCTCCATTTTGAAATTGGAAATTTCAAATAGAACGATCTCAAGAGAAGATTAACTGACTCAAGATTCATTAGCTTCAATATTTTAAGACCGACCCTATATATTGTTAAAAAAAATGTTTGATTTTTGTTTTCAACATGTTTGTTTTTCGAAAAAAATAAGTATTATTTTATTATTTTTTTTTAATAATTATGTATCAGCTGTCACCTATGTCAGTTTCAGTCAAATCGACCAAGGAACAACGAAGTTTCAATATATTGACACATTTTTGAAACACCCTGTTTTGAAAATATTTTTTTCTTTTTAAAATCTGTATCAGCTATCACCTGTTTAAATTTCATTGAAATCGCTCAAGGAACAACGAAGTTGACTTTTTTTTAAACACCCTGTTGAAAATATTTTTTTCCTTTTTAGTTATGTATCAGCTATCACCTATGTCAGTTTCGGTCAAATCGACCAAGGAACAACGAAGTTTCAATATATTGACACATTTTTGAAACACCCTGTTTTGAAAATATTTTTTTCTTTTAAAAATCTGTGTTCGCTTATCACCTGTGTAAATTTCATCGAAATCGCTCAAGAAACAACGAAGTTGCAATATATTGATCCCCAGGAGCATTTCCGTACCCTGAGATATTCATACTCCTTTGCCTCCCTGTCAACCATATTTACCTATTTATGTACATCCAAAACAATATATAGCTCCGACTCCGTGTTCGTATAAATGTACCCCCTTGCGGCCCTGTCAATGATTTTTACCTATTTTCCATCCTAAACAATGCTCTTGCCTTACCAATAACAATTATCACCCGGCACTTTAAATTTCCTGATATTCCTCTTTATGTCTAACTCCGACCCCGTGTTCGTATAAATGTACCCCCTTGCGGCCCTGTCAATGATATTTACCTATTTACCATCCTAAACAATGCTCTTGCCTTACCAATAACAATCATCACCCGGCACTTTAAATTTCCTGATATTCCTCTTTATGTCTAACTGCGACCCCGTGTTTGTATAAATGTACCCCCTTGCGGCCCCGTCCATCATATTTACCTATTTTCCATCCTAAACAATGTCTTGCCTTACCAATAGCAATCATCAGCCGGCACTTTAAATTTCCTGGTATTCCTCTTTATGTCTAACTCCGACCCTGTGTTCGTAAAATGTTCCCCTTTGCGGCCTTGTCCACCATATTAACCTATCTACCTACCTAATCAATACGTTTGTTCAACCAATACCAACCATCACCGGCATTTTAATTTTCCTAGATCCTAATTGTGTCTAACTCCGACCCCGTTTTTGTATAAATTTATCCCCACGACTCCATCATTAATATTTTATTCATAGGCCTTCTTTATTAATGTATCTACCAATAGGAATCATCCAACTCCATTTTTATATATATATTGTTTGGCAATTTTCCTCCTAGGGTTGCCAACTTAAAGCCAAGCTACAATATAGTGCCCTCCATTTTCATAGTTTGGTGAATCGTAGTCATCCGTTTAAAGTTTTCGCACCTACGAGTATTGTACGTTCTGGTATAGTCCCGCATAGTTTCGGGCTTAATAGTCGTGTTATAGATTCGATTTTCGTATCTGGAAAATTAATTTAACTACTCATAGAAACAATTTGTTATTCTTACAATTATCTTTAGAACCAGTTTTGAGAAATCAAGATATAAAAAGTGGGTAGATTTTAGTAAAAAAATTTCTTAAGTTTTTCTTGCTCACAGGAATCAACTCTGAAAATTTCATCCAGGTCAATGCAGCTATTTAATAGATATAGAGACATGATAAAAGTGGGCTTGGTTGTGGGGGGAATTCAAAAAATCATCTTCCTACATAGTCACGTATTTTATTGGACAAAACAAAATCAAAACATTTTCAATCTTTATTTGAGCTTTCTATAAAATCAGGGAAGTTTCCATGCTTATGGAAAAAATCATTTTCAATTCCAGTTTTCAATTCTCGAATATTTATATGAATTCAACAACTTGGTCACAACTCTTCACGTTTTCAAAAAAGGTGAAAAGGAGGAACGATATAGAGAACTATAGGCTATAACTATATATCAAAACTGTTTTGTATACCGAAGCTTTTCGAAAAAGTTATTTGTGAAAGCTTGGCATTTCATAGTAAAAATTTAATATGCCAAAAACAGCATGAATTTATGCAAAGAAGATCAACGATAACAAATCTTCTTACTTTCTAACACAAATGCTCCAATGCTTTAGAAAACGGTAGTGAAGTTGACTGCATTTACACTGACTTTTCTAAAGCATTTGATCAACTTAGTCATCATTTTATTCAAACTTAAAGCTTTCGGCTTTCCACCTTTTTTTATATATTGGATAAAATCGTACCTCGAAAATAGATCCTATCAGGTAAAATTTCGAAACTCTCTTTCAAACCCATTTCACGCTCACCCGGGTGTACCTCAGGGAAGTCATCTGGGCCCTTTTCTATTCATTCTCGCTATAAATGATGTTGTGTCATGCATACGTTCTAGTGAAATTCTTATATTTGCCGATGATATGAAGATTTTCAAAATAATAAGTGCTGACCATGACCACAGTCTCTTGCAGGCTGATATTGACAGCTTTACTTTATGGTGTGATAAAAACAGTCTTTCCCTAAACCCTGTAAAATGCCAAACAATTACTTTCTCAAGAGTGCTTTTAATTATTCTATTTCCCAGCACAAACTGTGCCGTGTCTTTAGCTTCAAGAATTTGGGTGTTCAGTTTAGTTCTAATTTAGAATTCACAGAACACATAAATTATATTGTTAAAAAAGCGAGCTCTATGCTTGGATTTATAAAACGTTGGTCAAAAGAATTTAACGATCCGTATGTTACTCTTTCTCTGTATAACTGTTATGTACGACCTCATCTTGAGTATGCCTCTCAAGATTGGTCTCCCTTCTATGAAATTCATAAAAGTCGTATTGAATCACCTACAACATAAATTAATTCGCTTCGCTCTGAAGGGTCTCCCTTGGGCTGATCCTTACAACCTCCCACCATATGAACGTCGGATCCAGCTACTGCAGGTCCCAACTTTATATCAAAGGCGGGTTAATAATGACTTAATATTTCTTCACCAACTTATAAGTGGTCAAGTTGATGCCCTTGACTTGTTAGCCTGTATTGGCATAAATTATCGCGGAGGATCACATCGATTTTCATCGAACTAACTACGGAATGCATGAACCTCTTAACCGTATGTGTAAGCTTTTTAATTTAAATGGTTCCTCAGTTGATTTTAACTTAGGTAAAATGGGATTGAAAACTTTGTTTCGAACCAGTGCTCCACGTTCTTGACTGTCTTATACTGTTTTAAGATACTTTAAATGTTTCTATTATTTTTAAATTTTGTATTGTTTTTATTTTTGTAATTTTGCTTAGTATTGTATACTTTTTGTTTGTAAGCATGTGTTGGTTTGCAGCTTGATCTAAGCTCTCTACAACAAAGAATCTGAAGTGTTAAAAAAAAAAAAATTAAAAGAACTAGGTAGGTTCCTAGAAGGTCCTTACTTCATAATTATATTAAACCAAAGGTTTTTATAGTTTCTACTAGGTACATTTATTTATTGATTTTCATTTACTAAAATCAGCTCTTTGAAAGATCCAAATCAATTTTTGCATTCCATTGGGCGAAAAAATCCATGTATATAAAGTTAGCAGGACACTTTTGGAAATTCATGTTAAAAACTATCCTATCATTAGTTGCTAATTAATTGCGAATTAGTTACGCAAAAAAAAAATTAATTGCTTTTTTGGTTTAGGAAAAAATGGGTGTCCTGCTAACTTCATATGAACTTAGCAGGACAACTTTCTCAAAAATAGAGATAATCGAGGTGAAAAAAGTTTATTATTGAGGACTAATTAATTGCGAATTAGTTACGCAAACAAAAATTTTATTGCATTTTTGGTTTGCGAAAAAATGGGTGTCCTGCTAACTTCATATGAACTTAGCAGGACAACTTTCTCAAAAATAAAGATAATCGAGCTGAAAAAAAGTTTATTACTGAGAACTAATTAATTGCGAATTAGTTACGCAAAAAAAAATTTAATTGCATTTTTGGTTTGCGAAAAAATGGGTGTCCTGCTAACTTCATATGAACTTAACAGGACAACTTTCTCAAAAATAAAGATAATCGAGCCAAAAAAAAGTTTATCATTGAGAACTAATTAATTGCGAATTAGTTACGCAAAAACAAATTTTATTGCATTTTTGGTTTGCGAAAAAATGGGTGTCCTGCTAACTTCATATGAACTTAGCAGGACAACTTTCTCAAAAATAAAGATAATTGAGCTGAAAAAAGTTAATTATTGAGAACTTATTAATTGCGAATTAGTTACGCAAACAAAAATTTTATTGCATTTTTGGTTTGCGAAAAAATGGGTGTCCTGCTAAGTTCATATGAAGTTAACAGGACACCCATTTTTTCGCAAACCAAAAATGCAATAAATTTTTTTTTTGCGTAGCTAATTCGCAATTAATTAGCTCTCAATAATTTAATTTTTTTAGCTCGATTATCTTTATTTTTGAGAAAGTTGTCCTGCTAAGTTCATATGAAGTTAGCAGGACATCCATTCTTTCGCAAACCAAAAATGCAATAAAATTTTTTTTTGCGTAACTAATTCGCAATTAATTAGTTCTCAATGAAAAACTTTTTTTTGGCTCGATTATCTTTATTTTTGAGAAAGTTGTCCTGCTAAGTTCATATGAAGTTAGCAGGACACCCATTTTTTCGCAAACGAAAAATGCAATAAAATTTTTGTTTGCGTAACTAATTCGCAATTAATTAGTTCTCAATAATAAACTTTTTTCAGCTCGATTATCTTTATTTTTGAGAAAATAGTCCTGCTAAGTTCATATGAAGTTAGCAGGACACCCATTTTTTCGCAAAGGAAAAATGCAATTAAATTTTTTTTTGCGTAACTAATTCGCAATTAATTAGTTCTCAATTGTAAAATTTTTTCATCTCGATTATCTTTATTTTTGAAAAAAATGTCCTGCTAAGTTCATATGAAGTTGGCAGGACACCCATTTTCTCGCAAACCAAAAATGCAATTAAATTTTTTTTTTGCGTAACTAATTCGCAATTAATTAGTTCTCAATTGTCAAATTTTTTCAGCTCGATTATCTTTATTTTTGAAAAAAATGTCCTGCTAAGTTCATATGAAGTTAGCAGGACACCCATTTTTTCGCAAACCAAAAATGCAATTAAATTTTTTTTTGCGTAACTAATTCGCAATTAATTAGTTCTCAAAAACCAACTTTCTTCAAATCATTAATCTTCATTTTTGGGAAAGTTGTCCTGCTAAGTTCACGTGAAGTTCGCAATACGCCTATTTTTCACAAACGAACAAAAAATTAATTTTTTTTTACGTAACTAATTCGCAATTAATTAGCTCTCAATAATCAAATTTTCTCAGCTCAATTATCTTTATTTTTGAGAAAGTTGTCCTGCTAAGTTCATATGAAGTTAGCAGGACACCCATTTTTTCGCAAACCAAAAATGCTATATTTTTTTTTTTTGCGTAACTAATTCGCAATTAATTAGTTCTCAAAATCATTTTTTTTAAAATCGTTTATACACATTTTTGAGAAAGTTGTCCTGCTAAGTTCATATGAAGTTGGCAGGACACCCATTTTCTCGCAAACCAAAAAAGCAATTAATTTTTTTTTTGCGTAACTAATTCGCAATTAAGTAGCAACTAATGATAGGATAGTTTTTAACATGAATTTCCAAAAGTGTCCTGCTAACTTTATATACATAAAAAATCCTCCTTGTACTAGTACCTACCAAAACAATTTTGAGCTGTTAGTCTACAAATAATGGTTTTGATTTTTTGTTTTATGTCTGTTGTAAAAATTTTGCTCAAAACATGAAAAAAATATTTGTTAATAGAAAAAGGAGACTTTAATTCATAAAACTAATATAACTCTACGAAAAGTGGACCAATGCTAATTGTTACAAATAATGAGATACATACACGTAAAATTATACAAATACCTACCTAGATTGAAAAAAAAGAATCAATTTCAAATCGCATTCCATTGGAAACGAAAAAAATCAAATTTTAGATGGAAATCTGAATCTACCGATGGTTAACCCCATAACTATCATATTCCTACAGGAATCAGCAGAGCGCAAACGACACGACGACAGCCACTGTCAACCACAAAGTTACTATGTTGGTACCTAGAAACCAAAATTTCATTACATTTCGACATACAAAATTGCAGTGCATTAGATGTATTGCATTAAAAACTAAATTTAAAAAAAACTTAATTTTTTTGCATGCAAAAGAGTTTTCTTTTTCTCAATTTTATCAAAATGTGAAATAACAAGAAAAATTACAATGTGTTACTAACTAACTTTGAAAATTCAATAAAAGCAGGGAAGCATAATACATCTACGATCTACCTACTACACAATGACTTTAGATAAATCTGAGTCAAGGTCAACATCACCAAATTTCCATTTATGTAGAGAAACTCCTTTTTTCGTTTTACAAATGTTCCACCGATCTCACTACGAGTGAACAAAAATACAACCCAATAATTTATACACAAGCTAAACGTAGAACGTACACGTGCACGCCAATAAGTAAACACATACCACGCACAGCAGACAATGCATGCAAAAAAAACAAGAAAATAAAAGAGAAGTATGTGTGTATGAGTACCTATCTATTCTATGACTCTGTGTATCTTTTGCCTTTTTTCTTCTCTCATGCGGAGTGACTTTTCGTTTTTATTTTTATTCGAAGTTCCGATCTTCGAATCTGAGTTCGACATTTTGGGTGGAGGCCTCTTAAGAGGCTCATGTATACCGTAGTTAGTTCTATGGAAATTTACATGTAAAAGTTCAAATCTTCGCAGATGGTGAGATCCTCCACGGTAATTTATGCCAGTACAGGCTAACAAGTCAGGAGCATCAATTTGACCATTTATAAGTTGGTGAAGAAATATTAGATCATTATTAACCCGCCTTTGATATAATGTTTGAACCTGCAGTAGCTGGATCCGATGTTCATAAGGTGGAAGGTTGAATGGATCAGTCCAAGGTAGACCTTTCAGAGCAAAACGAATGAATTTATGTTGTATTGCTTCAATACGATTTTTATGAATTTCATAAAAGGGAGACCATACTTGAGAGGCGTACTCTAGGTGAGGTCGTACATAACAATTGTATAAGGAAAGAGTAACGTACGGATCGTCAAATTCCTTTGCCCAACGTTTTATAAACCCAAGCATTGAGCTTGCTTTATTAACAATGTAGTTAATGTGTTCAGTGAATTCTAAATTTGAGCTAAAGTTAACACCTAAGTCCTTGAAACTAAAGACTCGACAGAGCTTGTGTTGTGAAATAGAATAATTAAAAGCATTTGCAAGTCGCTTTCTTGAGAAAGTAATTGTTTGGCATTTGGCAGGGTTAAGAGAAAGACCGTTTTTATCACACCAAAGAGCGAAACTGTCAATATCGGCTTGCAAAAGAAAGTGGTCGTGGTTAGCTTTTGTTGTCTTAAAAATCTTCATATCATTAGCAAATATAAGAATATCACACTTGAACGTATACATGAGACTACATAATTTATAGCAAGAATAAATAGAAATGGGCCTAGGTGACTTCCCTGGGGCACACCGGAGTGAGCCTTGAATGAGTGTGAAAGACAGTTTCTAAATTTGTCCTGGTAGGATCTATTTTCAAGGTATGATTTTATCCAGGTGATTAAGAATGTTGGAAACCCTAAAGATTTTAGTTTGAAAATAATAATGTTGTGACTAAGTTGGTCGAACGCTTTAGAGAAATCAGTGTATATACAATCCATTTCACTTCCATTTTCCAACGCGTTAGAACATTTATGCAAGAATGTAAGTAGGTTTGTTACTGTTGATTTTCTTCTCACAAACCCATGCTGTTGTTCACATATTATATTCTTGGTATGGAATGCTAAAGTCTCGCACACAACTTGTTCAAAGAGCTTTGGAATACATGATAGTTTGGATATAGGTCTATAATTCGAAATATCAGTTTTATCACCTTTTTTAAAAACTGGAGTTAGAAATGAAGTTTTCCATAAACAGGGAAATTTCCCTGATTTAATAGAAAACTCAAATAAAAATTGAAGAGGCTCAGCCAGTATATGTCTACACTTTTTCAATAATATTGGTGGAACTCCATCTGGTCCAGATGAAAAATCTTCGTTTAACGATGAGAGTAAGTCTAAAACAGTACTCTGTTGCACAGTTTGCGCATAGGAATGTAAATTTCTAAAATAATCTTCATCAACATCAAGAGGTGTGTTCCACATCCGAATTTTTCTTCGAGTTTACAAACTTCCAAAATGCTTTAGGGTCTTCTTTAAGAGATGTTCCCTTTTCGTATACATGATTAGTGTACAGAAACTTAGAAAGAGATTTAAATTCTTCAAAAAGGGCCATGTAAGAGTTGTGGTCAACTGAAGAAAGAGTTTTTAAATATATTTTCCATGCTCTATTTCTTCTATTTCGAAGTGACCTTAACTCTTTCGTATACCAGGAGTGGCAAAAGCTCGTATTTTTTAATATTTTTATAGGCATAGTATTATTTATGCAATTAATAAGTATGGTATTAAAGTTATTAACTGCTTCGTCTACTAGATACTGATATACTATCAATACCAGATCTAGCTAATTCTTCTGAGAGCAACTGAAAGTTTGCCTTTCTGAAGTCAAAACTATATGAGCGATCATAAGCGTTGCTATTTTTTATAATATGACTACTCAAGTCAAGAACTATATCCAAAGGAGGGTGATAACTATCTATATTAGTCATTCCAGAACTAGATTCTAGAACAAGAGTACTAATAGCGTCGGATGAAAATACTAAATCGAGAATTCGATTTTTTGAATTTTTAATACAGCTTACTTGCTGTAAGTCAGTTGCAGTAATTCTATCCAAAAGCTGGAGCTCAGTCTGTGAAGAAGTTAAAGATGCTTCCTGAAAACATTCATCTTCAGAAGGAATCCACTCTACAGACGGTAAATTAAAGTCTCCGAGAAGTAAAATGTTGCTGTTGGAGCAAGACAATTCAATAACAAAATCTAGAGCCTTAGAGAGTTCGACATAAACTGAGTCCGAGCTCTTTGGAGGAATGTATGCATTTATTATATAAATAAATTTTGACTCTACGGTTAACTTTATGCAGATTAGCTCAATTGATAGGTTAAAAGGGAATATAATAAGTGAAGATATAAATTTATTTGGAACTGCGATCAAAACACCACCTCCCACTTCTTTTGGTCTGTCAACATGGCGATCTTTTCTATAAACTAAGAACTCTTCATTAAAAAGTTCCGTATCCAAAAAGCTTGAATTAAGCCAGGTTTCTGTCAAAAGAAAGATGTCATGTGAAAATGCCTGGGAGTTGATATATATATCAGCAGTTTTAGTATGAAGCCCTCTAACATTTTGATAGAAGAGGGTAATCCTATTTAGTTTTTTGGGGATGGATCCTTGGAAGGATTATGAGAAAACCTATTTTTCCTTGCTGAAAATTCTTTAATAAGAGCTTCAGGAGGCCAATTACTTGAATCACAAATACATAGAATCAAAGTATAAGGAATTTGTTACTATTTTAAAGGATGAAACAAAACTATTTACTCTACTAATTTTTGTACACTTAACAGATATATTCGTAGGAATACAGTTATTAGCTAATAAATGGGAAACAATGTCATCGGCATCAATTTCTGGTTCAAGACGAGAGATAAAGATAGACTTTGGTTTAGACACAGCTCTGATAGGTCTAGGATCGGTAATTATGCTAGAGACAGAAGCACATTCTACACCAGGAACAGTGCATGGAGCCGTCTCTGAACTTTCATTCCTAACCTGAACCGAAGAAGCTAATTCTAAAGCAATTTGGGGACTAAGATTTGTTCGTTTAGGGGGTGGGCCTGAGTTTTTAACAACTATTGTGTTATCTCGTCCTCTTTTGTTATTTTTTTTGGCAACTATAACATTCTCATGCACGGTTGAGCTTGATGATTGCGCAAGCAAATCATCATTCGTGGACACGATTAGAAGAGGAAGAGGGTAGACATGTGTAACGCAGCGCTGCGTTAGCGCAATGCGTTGAAGCAGCAGCTGCATTATGTGCGCTGATACACCAATTGGTAACGCAGTAGCGCAAAAGCGCAGTTCATCAACTCATCAACTCAATAATCGAATTGAGCTTTTGAAAAGAGCTAGCGCAGCGCCAGGAACGCGCCGCACAAACAAAAACCATTGAAGCAAATGGAGAAAGCGCTGATTTCTTTGTAGCGCACAAAATGTGTTCGAAAAAAAATTTTATATTCACTTCACAGTGCTTGGATAAATGCTATCTTCCACATTTTTAGACAGATTTCAATAAAACTCAGTGTGGTTAATGTTTGGAACAAATAATTGAAGAACAAAATATTTTCATTAAGGGTGGTTCATAAAAAAGTGTTTTCGCACTTTAGGGAAACATTTTTTTTTACTGTTCAAAAATTTTATATGAAGCGTGTTTCGGGAAAAAAATATTAAATCTAGTATTTTTACATTAGGGTGTACCTTACAAACGCCATCTTCCACATTTTCAAACAGAATTCAATAAAATTAGGTGTGATTGATGTATCGAATAAATAATTGAAGAAAAAAAAATATTTTCAATGGGTGCTTCATAAAAAAAGTGTTTTCGCACTTTAAGGATTTTTTTTTTATTGTACAAAAGGTTTATGAAAAAACTAAAAATATTTTTTTGAAAGTTTAGGAAAAAACTTTTTTACCAATTTTTTTAATTGCTGCCCCCTGGAACCCCCCTGCTTGGGCTCACTATAGGGATTTGGGGTGGGAGAGAGGTTGGGTGCATGCAAAGCACTTTAAGAAAAAAATATCATTCATATTTCGGAGAAAAAAAAAAGTTGAGAAAGTTTAGCAGCAAAACTGAAAATAGTTTTTGAAAGTTTAGGAAAAAATTTTTTTTACCAATTTTTTTTATTTCTTTAAAACTGACACTTCCTAGATCACGAATATGCATTTAATAAGTCGCTAGGACGCTTAGTTTAGCCGCAAATCAAGTTTAAAGGTGTAAACTTTGATACCCGTAGGACGCTTAGTTTAGCCACAAATCGCGTTTAAAGATAAAAGTCGATTTTTCGTATAATCCGATGCATCAATTGAGCGCCAATGCCAAGTCTTCTTGAGAAACAGTACCTAGGGTGGCTGATAAACAGGGAGGTATTATGGGGGGTCATGCTGCCCCCTGCAACCCCCTGCTCTGGTTCCCTATAGGGATTTGGGGTGGGTGCGAGGTTGGGTGCATGCAAAGCACTTTAAGAAAAAAATATAGTTCATATTTCAGAGAAAAAAAAAGTTAAGAAAGTTTAGCAGCAAAACTAAAAATATTTTTTAAAAGTTTAGGAAAAAACTTTTTTTACCAAATTTTTTTATTTCTTTTAAACTGACACTTCCTAGATCACGAATATGCATTTAATAAGTCGCTAAGACGCTTAGTTTAGCCGCAAATCAAGTTTAAAGGTGTAAACTTTGATACCCCTAGGACGCTTAGTTTAGCCACAAATCGCGTTTAAAGATAAAAGTCGATTTTTCGTATAATCCGATGCATCAATTGAGAGCCAATGTCAAGTTTTCTTGAGAAACAGTACCTTGGGTGGCAAATAAATAGTGAGGTATTATGGGGGGGGAGGGGGCATGCTGCCCCTCCTACAACCTCCCTGCTTGGGCTCACTATAGGATTTGTGGTGGGTGCGGGGTTGGCTGTAAACAATGTTAGTTGCATTTAAAGAATCTGGATTTAAGGAAACAGAATTTGAACCCTCCTTTTTGGGTCCACTAAAATTAAAAAAAGAAAAAAAGTTGAGAAAAGTTTTATTTTTGATTAAAATTTTCAGAAAAACAAAAATTCAATGATTTTTCGAAGAAAAATTAATAGAACGGACAAAAAAGTTTAGACATTTTTCAACTTTTTTGTTTGTTCTTTTAATTGCCCCCCCCCCCCCCCATAATACCTCACTATTTATTTGCCACCCAAGGTACTGTTTCTCAAGAAAACTTGACATTGGCTCTCAATTGATGCATCGGATTATACGAAAAATCGACTTTTATCTTTAAACGCGATTTGTGGCTAAACTAAGCGTCCTAGGGGTATCAAAGTTTACACCTTTAAATTTGATTTGCGGCTAAACTAAGCGTCCTAGCGACTTATTAAATGCATATTCGTGATCTAGGAAGTGTCAGTTTTAAAGAAATAAAAAAAAATTGGTAAAAAAAGTTTTTTCCTAAACTTTCAAAAACTATTTTCAGTTTTGCTGCTAAACTTTCTTAACTTTTTTTTTCTCTGAAATATGAACTATATTTTTTTTCTTAAAGTGCTTTGCATGCACCCAACCTCTCACCCATCCCAAATCCCTATAGTGAGCCCAAGCAGGGGGGTTCCAGGGGGCAGCATTAACCCCCCTCCCCCATAATACCTCACTGTTTATCCGCCACCCTAGGTACTGTTTCTCAAGAAGACTTTACATTGGCGCTCAATTGATGCATCGCATTAAACGAAAAATCGACTTTTATCTTTAAACGCGATTTGTGGCTAAACTAAGCGTCCTACGGGTATCAAAGTTTACACCTTTAAACTTGATTTGCGGCTAAACTAAGCGTCCTAGCGGCTTATAAAATGCATATTCGTGATCTAGGAAGTGTCAGTTTAAAAGAAATAAAAAAATTGGTAAAAAAGTTTTTTCCTAAACTTTCAAAAAAATATTTTTAGTTTTTTCATAAACCTTTTGTACAATAAAAAAAAAATCCTTAAAGTGCGAAAACACTTTTTTTATGAAGCACCCATTGAAAATATTTTTTTTCTTCAATTATTTATTCGATACATCAATCACACCTAATTTTATTGAATTCTGTTTGAAAATGTGGAAGATGGCGTTTGTAAGGTACACCCTAATGTAAAAATACTAGATTTAATATTTTTTTTCCCGAAACACGCTTCATATAAAATTTTTGAACAGTAAAAAAAAAATGTCCCTAAAGTGCGAAAACACTTTTTTATGAACCACCCTGATTGAAAATATTTGGAAAAAAGTTTTTTTTTTTTCAAAAAAAAAAGTCGAAAAATTTCATATATTTTTCAACAAAAAAAAATTCCCACCTCTGTCCAGATCCCGACCCACCTCTGTCCAAATCCGATCCACCTTTGTCAAGATCCATAGACCCACCCAAACCCTACAAATTGAAAACCAAACAACATTTTCGTCATGAATTGTAAATTTTATTTATTTTATTGTTAGTTTTTTTAAATTTATTTTTTTTGCTTCAACACAGTCCAGTTTGTACGAAATTTGTATTTGAGTCAACAAAGCACACAAAAGAGTGACGCGCTCCGCGCTGCGCTGTTGCGCAAATTGAGTCAGTGAGTTATTTTGTTTCAAATGAGTTAAAAAAAATTGCGTTATGGCGAAAATTGCGTTAACGCATTTCGCTGATACACTGAAGTGCGCTTGAGTCAGTGTATCAGCGCACGAATTTTCACTGCGTTACCCATGTCTAGAAGAGGGTCCTGAATTAGGTCATCAGCAGCTTGCTCTAAGCTCACTACAACAAAGAATCTGAAGTGTAAAAAAAAAAAAAAAAATAGAACCGTCTGTAATGACAACGTGAACTGAACTGAATGTTCACATTAAGGAAGTCAACAAAACACGCCTAATATAAACAAATTGGTTTTGGAGGGTGCAAAGCTGTTACGTCTACCTGAAAGAAAGGAAAAAGGAATTGGATCCGCCGATTCTGGCTAGGGCTAGCTAAAAAGAAACACTCGCTTACCTGGTCGGCAGTTTAAGGTATTGTACCCATCTTCAGAGAGAAGATGCACCAATGGATAAAAAAAGACGGCTTGCCTTAACCGAGGAAGAACTATCCCTCTTCCTGTGAAATTCAGGCGCAGGAAAGAGCCAGGGCAAAATGAAAATGGCTAGATGCATTCCCAGAATTCTTAGGCTATTGGAGGTCGGCTTCTGGCGGGGGTACAAATACCTGTTGGTGGGCATTCCGTGCATTGGAGCCCTCCCGCTTCCAGGAATGGCGGATGAGCTTCTGGAGGTGTCAAGTTGCTTTTCATAGTGACAAGACCTCGTACGGCGGCGGCGGCGTGGGGTAGTCCAAGGTACAAGATGTTCCTCGGGGGGGTGTTACTGGTGGGATACCCAACAAGAAAAGGGGCGCATGGATGGGGTTATTGTGGAGAACAACAGCGAATGATTTTTTTTTAAGATTTTCACAAAATTCACGAAAGAAAACTCTTCATCATCATCATCAAGTCCTGTAACCCCGATTGGGGCATAGGGCGCCAACAAATCGTTTCCATCCTTCACGGTCTGCAGATAGATATTTTAACTGTGGCCACGTCTTTCTCTGGGAGTCCTCCCGCTTCCAGGAATGGCGGATGAGCTGGATTTCCAAATTGGGGACAGAGTACCGAAGGCAGCACGAGCTTTATTTATTCTACTTTTAACGTACGGATCCGTACCACCGTTTGCAGAAACAATACTGCCAAGGTTGTTGAACTGTTCCTTTTCTTCAACTGGCGTCTCCTGTATTAAAATACGCTGATGTGTGGACCGGTATGTGAGCATTATTTTTGTCTTTTTGCTACTTATTTTAAGACCACTCGACTCTCCTTTTACCTTCAGGGCTTGACACATTACGTTCAGCCCGCTGATGGTATTTGCCAAGAGACATATATCATCGGCAAAGTCTAACCCCCATATTAATAAACAGCGGATAACAACGTGCTAGCGTTTATACATCTGTTAACTAGTAATTCTTATTGACAAATGCGTAATAGTCTGTGACGTGTGTTAACGTACGGATAATTTTAACTAGCCAGATTCCACGTATAATGAACCGATAACTTCTTAACACATACACGCACGCGTATGATAGCACCGTTTACTACTACCAGTATACACTTCGTAAGGCAGTGCATGCATGTGACACATGTATTAGAAAATCACCATAATTTGATGAAGTGGTGAATTTGGTGAAATGATAAATACTGGAAAGATATCATATCTTTTTTAATAAAAAAAGTTATCAAGCGGACAAGTTGTCTATCCGTGTGCCAGTTAACACGTGTGTTAGGGTGCGGATACCAGTTTTTTATTAATACTGCTGTAAGTGACTAAGCCTTTTAAACGGTCTCCATTGAATGCCCTGCCTCTCTGCTGTTCCAACGCTGGCCATCAAAACATCGTCAATCGCCAGTAGAAAGAGAGTTGGCGATAGAACATCTCCCTGTCTCACACCCTGCCGCACTTCGAAAGAGTCGGATAGCTGCCCATTGTGTAAAACAAAACATCTTGCGTTGTTATAGGACTCTCTTATAATGGAAACAATTTTTGGGGGAATTCCTCTACCAAGAAGTGATGTCCATATACATTCACGGTTGACTCGGTCAAAGGCCTTCTCGAAATCCACGAACATGAGGTAAAGCGGTGATTGAAACTCCGCAGAAGAAAACTCCGCAGAAGAAAACTCTTAACAATATTAATTACGAACCGTGACGAGAGAATGTTCGCGCACAGAATAGAAAATGTGCCAAAATGAACGACAGCTAAACCAAAATAGGAAACTGAGGATAGTCTCTCAAACTGTGAGAAGTTTAGGTTGGGATATTGGGAAAGAGGTAGGTTTACCTAAAAAAATCCCAGCTAGCTCAGTCGGTAGAGCATGAGACTCTTAATCTCAGGTTCGTGGGTTTGTGCCCCACGTTGGGCGCCATTTTATACCAGGTTATGGGAGGGTGTTAGGGGATGGGTATAGATGAACTGGATGGGGCTTTGAATAGGAGAAAGAAAAGAGTTAAGAAAACAGAGGGGATAAAGACTGGAGAGGGTTTCAAGGTTGAATTGAAAAAGCAAAAGTTCAACCCAAGCAATTGAAGTCCGGAAAAGATAAGGAAGGAAGCTGCGATGCTAAAAGAAGGGAGTCACGGTTATCACCAAAGAACCTTCGCCTCCCTTACCGCACCCCCTAGAAAACACCTTGATTTCATCAAATCTGGCGTGATTTAGTCCCCTATTACACGATGATTCTTTGCGTCTGACTCTTTTCCAAATTCAATGGGTGTGATGGTGAAATCAGATGTTTTTTCTCCTTCGCACTCATGAAAATTCGAAAAGAGTCAGATGCAAGGAATCATCGTGTAATAGAGATCTTACAAACGCTTCTTTATTTTACGAAAGACTAGTGTTAATAAAAATCCCTTAAAGTGTGGTACATTTGTTCATAATCTAAGTATTCTCCAAGACAAATATTATAGAAATTAAGACCGGTAAAAATTATTACAATAAAGCGAAGTTAATTTAACTATAAAACGAAAGGACTCTTTCCGATCAAAAGCTAGGAACGGAAATCTTCAAATAAAATGTCTACACAAAGAGAAATTACTATCTGTTGATTACGGGAGAACGTTTCTTAAAAATTACCGTAATACTCTTATGCAAGAACCGCTGGTGTAATCGGAATCCGGAGGATCCACTCGACCAATTATTGGCCACCTTCAAATCTAATGGAAATTATCTCGGATTCTCTACCTATACAAAGAGCTTGATGTACTAGGGGTTACCGCACAGGGCAAACGATTGTGCTATATAAAAAAAAAGGCGTTGGAGGAACCTTACCACCGAGGGCAAGAAAAAGAGATCCCTAGAACCCCACTTTACCCCAACTTTCTTTAAATTAATGTATATAAAGTAAAATAAAATTATAAATAAAAGTTTGATATCAAAAAAATCATGTATATAAGAAAAAATTGATAAGAAAAAAAGGAAATTGATAAATATAATTACTAAATACAACACGAAGAGGTATTATCACGCCAGGATATAACACAAAAAAAAACAATCACAAATGATCCCTTGTGACCGACACCAAGGTCAAGTATATGCACTCGACTAAACTGTGATGCACGAAGCAGGGGCGTTTTTACCCACTCGTTCTAACATCGTCGTTTTGTGTGTGCAATAAATTTTCCTTCTCGTGTTTCTTTGTTTGTGATTATGGGGAGAATTTGAGTCTAGAGGAGCGCTCTGAGTTAACGATATACGGGTGGCGACCCACTTTTGAAGACCAATCTTGACTATGTACTTAGTTTTATATTTACTTGAATAAAGCCTGGAGAGTCCACAGGGCTTGGCTTCCGTTACCAGTAGTTATCTGGGTATTACTTTCCCAATAATATCCTTAGGTCTCGGATCGCGAGTTTGCTTGTGTTAAATGCGAAGGCCGGCATGCAACTAAAAACTGTCCCATGGGCAGAGAACAGAAAGCGAAATGTGTTAACTGTCAAGGCAATCATCCTGCAAGTTACAGAGGATGTCCAGTCGCCAAAAAAATTCCAAGACACAAAAAGAAAAAACAAAACTGGGAACAAGCTTAGAAACTCAACAAACACAAAATCAATAGTTGAAAGCAAAACAGTAACGGTAGAAAACAAAACTAAAAATCAACCGGCAAAAGCAATTGCACTAAGCAAAAGTAATGAAAATAAATCCTATTCCCAGATTGTAAAAAATGTGCGGAAAGACGAAGAAACATCTATCAAAGAAATGCTTGAACTTATCCTTAAAATGTTTGACAAACAAGATTTAAACATACAACAGCTAAGCGAAGAAGTCGCTCATGGAATGCAAACGGTCTTTTACAACATGTATCAGAACTAAACATCTTTTTAGACATAGAGCATATAGACATTTGTTTGGTATCCGAAACTCACCTTGCTATAGAACAAAGTCTTGATAATAAATTACCAAACTATACGTGTTATCACGCTCCGCACCCAGCTGACAAAGCTAGGGGTGGATCAGCAATACTTATAAGAAAGTGCTTAACACACTATGAAGAACCAAAGTTTACTAATGAAAATATGCAAGTAACAACAATTAGTATTGGTATAAAACAGAAAGAGTTTAAGATAGCAGCTATATACTGCCCTCCGAGGCGCTCTACAACTGAAGAAGACTTTGCAGAACTCCTTAATTTATTAGGACATAACTTCCTTGTTGGTGGCGACTTCAATGCTAAACACACCCACTGGGGATCTAGGCTCATAACCACAAAAGGTAGACGGCTATACCAAGCAGGCCGCAAATACAACTGCGAATTTTATTCTTCTGGTTCGCCAACATATTGGCCATCTGATACTAACAAGATACCAGACCTTATAGACTTTTTCGTAGTTAAAGGTATTAAACGAAACCATATAAGTGTCGAAGGTAACTACGACTTATCGTCAGATCATACTCCAGTAATTTTAACACTGAGTGAAGCGGAAATAATAGAAAAAAGTAATCCTAAGCTCGTGAATAAAAGAACAAACTGGAACGAATTCAGAGGTAAACTTGAAAGTTTTATAAACCTGAGATCCCCTATGCAAACAATTGAACAAATTGACCATGAAGTAGAACAATTTATTGCTGATGTGCAACAGGCTGCAGAAGAAAGTACTCCAACTATTTCGAAATCAAGAGAAAAAGAAATAAAATATCCTGTCGAAATAAAGGAGCTGATATTGGAAAAAAGAAGAGCTCGAAGAAAATGGCAAGTTACGAGATTTCCAGGTGATAAGGCAGTTTTTAACCGTCTTAACAACGAACTAAAGAAAAGAATCTGTGAGTTTAAAAACGAATCACTGAGTAGATTCCTGAATAATCTGACGGCGGATTCTTCTACAGAATACTCTTTATGGAAATCAGCTAAGCGCTTAAAAAGACCACAGACACAAAACCCGCCAATAAAATCTCAAAATGGTAAATGGGTCGGAAATCCGAAACAAAAGGCTGATCTCTTCGCTGAACATCTAGCGAATGTTTTTAAGCCATTCCCAGCAAACACAGCTACAGATCCCTTACAGTTTGTTAATAGAAATGACGAATGCGAAATACCTTTTGTCACGCTCAAAGAAGTAAGAAGCATGTGTCAACATAAGTTGTCTAACAAAAAATCACCAGGGTACGATCTCATAATTGCTCAGGTTTTCAAAGAAATGCCTTTAATAGCCTTCAAAAAACTCCAATTTATAATAAACGCATGCCTTAAACTAAGATATGTGCCACATCACTGGAAAATTGCAGAAGTCATTGTTATACCTAAACAAGGTAAGCCACCAACAGAAGTAACATCTTACAGACCAATATCGCTTATACCAATCATGGCAAAAGTTTTTGAAAAACTGCTACTGAAAAGGCTAAGCAAAATAATAGAAGAAAGAAGACTAATTCCGAACCATCAGTTTGGATTTAGAAATAAACATTCCACGATAGACCAAGTGCATCGAATTACGGATGTTGTGGAAAAGGCACTTGAAGAAAAACAAGTATGCTCGGCTATATTCTTAGATGTTGCTCAAGCCTTTGACAAGGTTTGGCACTTGGGACTTGAGTACAAACTGCATGGGGACCTTCCCAGGCAGTACTACGAAATACTGAAATCCTACGTTACGAACCGACTCTTTAGAGTACGGTTCGACCAAAATTACTCGGAACTAAAGAAAATTGAAGCCGGTGTACCACAAGGAAGTGTCCTAGGACCAACCCTGTATCTGTTATATACAAGGGATATTCCAGTGGACATCAACGCTATCATGGCCACCTTTGCTGATGATACTGCAATATTGGTGCCAGATAAATCCGTTACGAAGGCTACAAAAAAATTGCAAAATGCAGTCGATAAAGTTAGTGATTGGACGCAGATATGGCGCATCAAACTAAACGAAACAAAATCGACGCATATAAACTTTACAAATAAAAACATAAACAATGTTCCAATTTATATAAACAGTACAGCAGTACCTTACTCCAATACCGCCAAATACCTTGGAATGACTTTGGATGCAAAGCTTAAATGGAAAGAGCACATCAAAAAGAAAAGAGAAGAACTAAACTTGAAGTACAGAAAAATGTACTGGTTACTAGGAAAGAACTCTGACCTATCTATCCAGAACAAACTAATGTTATATAAGCAAGTATTGAAACCCGTTTGGACATATGGCATCCAACTATGGGGCTGTACAAAGAAAACAAATGCTGAACCCATCCAAAAATTCCAAAGCAAGGTCCTTCGTGGAATAATTGATGCCCCTTGGTATATAAGAAATAGCGATCTACATCGTGACCTACAAATTGAAATGGTTACAGAAGTGGTTTAAAAACACGCTGTATCACACAATCAGCGACTGCAAAGTCATACAAACTCTGAAATGGAGACCGTCCTAAATGTACGAAACAATGTTCGGAGATTAGGAAGAACCAAGCCTCATGAGCTGATGGTCTAAAAGCTATGGGAAAGTGTTATAACTTTAAACTTCCCCCAATGCGATTTAAAAATTAAGAAATAAAAATCATTTATCGATCTTTCATAGATTGGTCCTGATTCACCGGTGGTTTTAGTGCGGTAAGAGTCCCACACTACTTGGTACCGATTCTTACCGAGTGTCTTTTGAAGATTTCCATCGGATAATAAAAAAAAAAAAAAAATTGTCATCCACCAACCGTATCGACAATATGCCGTGGTGTTGCGGATCTAAGGTTTGATGGTCTATATGCACATTCATAGATCATCACCGTTTCTTGTTGAATTAAATTACCTACCTACCTGAAAACTTCATTTGGCATATATCCGTAATATACTTTTAGGCGAACCTACCTCTTTCCCAATACTTACTTACTTTACTTGCTTTAGATGGCGTCCAGGGTGGACTGTAAGCCCCTCCAGCTAGCTCGGTCCCTAGCTAGCTGCCTCCCCCTCCATTAACGCACTCCAAGTTGGTTGAGGTCGTTCTCCACTTGTGTGCGCCACCCAAGGTGCGGTTTTCCTCTGCTGCGTAGACCATCAGGGGTAGATTCGAAGACTCGTTGGGCTGGTGGTGCGTCAGTGGTCGGTGTCCATACGCTCCACGTGTCCCAGCCATTTCAACCGCTGTATTTTCAGCTTTTTGACCAGGTTGATGTCGCTGAAAAGCTCGTAAGGCTCGCTGTTAAATCTTCTCCTCCATAGCTACTCCATCGATACATACTGGACCGAAGATCACCCGAAGAATTTTCCTTTCAAAGCACCCAAGCAGATTCTCATCCGTTTTTGACAGGGTCCATGCTTCTGCCCCATACAGCTGGACCGGGATGATTAGGGTCTTATATAAAGTCTCCTTGGTTCTTTGAGAGAGGGCTTTACTACCCAAATGCTTTCTAAGCCCGAAGAAAAAGCGGTTGGCAAGAGTAACCCTTCGTTTGATCTCTGCACTGATGTCATTTTGCAATGTAGTAGTGGAGCCCAGGTAGACAAAGTCCTTGACGACTTTGAAGTTGTACCTATCCATCGTGACGTTTTGCCCGAGTCAAAGATGTTGAGATTCCTCTCTCGATGATTGCATATACTTTGTCTTGTCCTCATTAACAGCCAAAGCCATTTTTGCAGCCTCGGATTCAATACTTGCAAACGCGCTGGTAACAGCTCGCTTCGTTCTCCCAATGATGTCAATATCATCTGCATAAGCAAGTAGTTGAACGGACTTTTGAAAAATCATACCTCTGTTGTTGACTTGCGAGTTGCGTACAATTGCTTCAAGAACGATTTTGAACAGGTTGCATGATAACGCGTCACCTTGCCTCAAACCTTTCTCGACATCATAGGGGGCCTATTCTAGAAAGCGCGGCGGATCGAATTGAAAGCGATACCTCAATTTCGACCGTCTTCGCTTTGGGTTATTCCCAAAAGCGAAAATGAACAAAAACGATCATTCCAGTTTTCTCATTTGAGTTCCAAATAATTCCAGTTTTCTCATTAATACCAAATAATTCCAGGCCACTCCCATTTTCACTTCCACTCGCTCATTAAAATATCATCTGTTTCCAAGAATATGACAGAAGGACCGTGTCAGCAAAACATTTTTTTTTCTATTTATGCAAAAAGTATTTTAATTCATAATTTTGCGATTTGTTGCACTTGTCTAAAAAATAAAACAATTCGTTGGACTCCATAAGTGTGTTTTTAAATGCTATGCTAAAAATGAGGAGAAAAATATTTAAACATAACTTAACACTCGTAATTGCATTTTCTTTCAATCCGCCAACAATCCGTCCCCTAAATACCTATCGTTTTCAAACACGAAATGACATAAAATCAAAACACACTTTTATTTGAAAAAAAATCCCCAAAAAATTACAGAAACAATCAAAGAACATTTTTATTTGAGAAACAAAACATTTTTTATGTAATTATTTATATTTTACTTCGATCCGTCACTAGTTCGTCAGCTTCACATCTATCGCTTTCAAAACGTACTGACAGAATGACATTTAGTTGGAAAGCGCTTTCGCTTTCCATATGCGGTCGAATGAAAAGCGAATCGCTTTTCAGAATAGGAAAATGCAAATCCGCCATTGAAAGCGATCCGCCGCGCTTTTCAGAATAGACCCCCAGGGTTCGGTGGTGTTCTTACCAACCTTGACAGAGCAGCGAGATTTCTCCATCGTCATCCTACACAAGCGGACAAGTTATGCAGGGATGGCGAGATGCGACATGGCTCTGTATAGTTCTTCTCTATCTACGCTCTCACATGCTACTTTGAAATCGATAAGGAGGTGGTGTGTATCGATTTGAAACTCCTGGGTTTCGAACTTTCAAACATCCCCCCTGCCATTACAGTCCTCAATAGACTCGACCGTTCGCTTCGCATGCTCTCTCATTTTCCTTCTGAGAAATCGGCATCCATCCCTTTGCTTTTACCCATAGAACTCCCGGGCTACTCTTTCAGCAGCTCTGGTTTAAGTCTGCAGCATTGATTGGTAAGCTTCATTCTTTGCTACATGCGCCAGCCTGCATTCTTCATCGAACCAGGGGTTTCGTTGTGGTGACCTAGTGAAACCCAGCACATCAGTGGCAGCACTTCTGATGGCTTTTTGGCAGTGCTTCCACTAGTCCTCTGCAGTTGATGCTGGTGGTGGAGTTGCTGAAGGTTAAGGGAGACCTTGTCAGCAAAGGTCCTGGCGATTTTAACTTCACGACATTAAATCTTTTCACAGCATCCGCTTGGCGTTGTGGCGTCGTAGATATCCGCATTCGTACTTGAGCTACAACCAGGTAATGGTCCGATACAATGTTGGCCCCTCGGAACGTTCGGACATCCAGGATACTGGAAGCATGTCTGGCGTCTATCGCAACATGATCAATCTGGTTGACGGTTCGTTGATCAGGAGACCGCCAGGTCCCTTTGGGTATATTAAGGTGTGGGAATCGAGTGCTGGCTATGATGATGTTACGCCCCGCTGCAAAGTCAATGAGCCTGAGTCCGTTACCGGAAGTGTTTTCGTGCAGGCTGTGTCCTCCGACTATTGAACCAAAGATGCCCTCCTTTCCGATTTTGACGTTGAAGTCGCCAAGAATGATCTTGACGTCGTACTTGGGGCACCTATCATACTCGTAGAAGTCTTCCTTAGTTGAGTCATCTTTGTCTTCCCTTGGGGCGTGGGCACAGATCAACGTAACACTTTTGAATTTTGCTTTGATGCAGATTGTGACAAGGTGGTCGCTTGCATTTCTGAAGCCAAAGACTTCTTGTCTAAGTCTTCCCCTTACCACAAAACCACAACCAAAGAGTCGGTGACCCTGCTCCTTGCAGCACTCGCCGAAGTAGATGTCCCACGACTTCATCCTCCGTATGCCCTCTCCATCCCATCGCATTTTCTTTATGGCTGTTATATCAGCTTTTAACCTATCCAGGTTCTCCACTAACTGTTCGGCTACACGTGATCTGTTTATGGTCCGGATATTCCACGTGCAGATCCGAAATTCATTTTCCTTGTTTCGTTTGCTGGGGTCGTCAGCATTAAAATCATCCATATCTGAGGCTTGTTGTTGTTTCGGAACCATTGTTGTTTTCCGTGGTAGAGAAGTTACCTCGACCCACAACCCCCAACCTGGAGGGCCAGACCCTTAGTATTACTTGGATAAACCGCTCCTTATAGGCCTGAGCTACGAATATGTTGTAGTAACCCATATAAGGTGCTCACTAAGTAGTTCAGCCTCACTGGAACTGTAGACGCCACCGTTGATTCCATCTGGAGGATTCTTCCACCTCGATAAAGGAGAAGTGCCTTAGTGGGAATACTCCTCCCCCCCCCCCTCTCGTTTGCTGCCCCCAAAAACCGACCACAGGGATTGGAACCCCATCTTCAGTTAAAGGTACTAGGCACCCGATGTTCACCACGGGGAGGTGACAGTAGGAGTGGATAGACAGGTGACAGTAGGAGTGGATAGACGCTTTGAAAAAAAGCTTGTGGACGCTTGTGTCCTCTTGAATGCACCATGTCTACCGCCTTTGAATATCACCTCTTTCCCAATATCCCAACCTAAACTTCTCACAGTTTGAGAGACTATCCTCTGTTTCCTATTTTGGTTTAGCTGTCATTCATTTTGGCACATTTTCTATTCTGTGCGTGCGAACATTCTCTCGTCGCAGTTCGTAATTAATATTGTTAAGAGTTTTCTTTCGTGGAACACCCCCGAAGAACCTCTTGTACCTTGGACTACCCCACGTCACCGCCGCCGCACGAGGTCTTGTCAATATGAAAAGCGACGTAACATCCCAGAAGCTCATCCGCCATTCCGAGGAGGACTCCAATGCTCGGAATGCCCACCAACAGGTATTTGTAAAATTGCAAGAAATTTTACGTGAACAAATATACCTAATATGTGTATAAACACATGTCAAATCGTGTAGGATGCGCTAGTCAAGTTGTGTGTGATGATATTTGATGTTTAGTTTCAACACTATTATACATATGATTTTCTTCTCACTTTTTTGACATGTGTTAATACTCAATGGGCATTACTAATAACCACACACTAATGTCGACTATTAGTTAACTTTAAGAACAAAGTTAAGTGTGGAGCTTTAACAAAATGCTACCAATAATCAATTTTAACCTTTTGCTAACAAAATCCTCAGACTTTCCTTTAATCTACTACAATTTCTATCAAACTCCATCAAACATGCTCTAAAAAAAAACACACACTACAATAACTCAAGTGAAAACATAGAAGAAGAAATACACAACACACAAATGCATTGACACAGGGTCGGCGTGCAGTTACATGGCTAAATTCTGGGCCGCCCAAGGAAAGCATGAATTCAAAAAGAGACAAAAATCACTGAGATGCTTTTAGGAAAGTGTATAGAGATTTTAAATCGTTAAAATAGTAAAAAAAAATAGCTTAAATAAGTGAAATAAAAATAAATACAGTGAATACTTGCAATACTCAATCAAACAAAATATATAAGACAACATGCGGCATTAAATAATGTAAGAACACCTATAATACAGAGTAAACAAATTTTTCATATCACAGTAAGTTTTGTCCCATATTCTACATAAAGTTATGTGAAGTGGTGTTCTTAAGGCAAATACATTATAGTAGAATACTTTCAAACTGACATAAAACTTCTTGACGAAAATACAAAACTGACATGAAAGATAGGGCCAACAGTAGAAAAATCTTTGAGAATATTTTATTCAAAACGTAGAAAATAACTCTGCACTTCAGATGCTAATAGGATTTGAGTGCCTTGCCATCACCAACAAAAATTAATCCGTCCCTGCTGGACGAGAATTTCTCATTTGACAGATGAATCTTAACTAAATCACTCGATTGAAGTATATTTTTATTTACAACAAATTAGATTTTTTAAAGCAAAATATCATGAAATATCAATTTAAAAAGTATTCTACGATAATTTAATAACCTAAAACACATCACTTCACATTACTTTATGTGGAAATATAAGAAGAAACTAACTTGTGAAATGAAACACTTGTACACTCTTTATTATAGGCGTTTTTACAGGATTTAAAGGCTCTCCCAAACCAACGCGAAACATTCGCCGACGAAGCGAAATTGTTCACAATAATACAAAATATGAAAGATACACAATGCATAGCAACAACAAAAAACTGTTTTTGCGAATGATTCGCTATGATTTCGCGTTGGTTTGGGAGAGCCTTAAAGCACTACCGCGTGTTTTTTTTTTTACATTTTGTGTAATAAAGTATTACAAGTGCCCATTATACTAATTATATTACACTTTTTTATTTAGTTTAATAAGCTTTTTCAATTGTTTTACCATTTTTAAATCTCAATACACTTGACAACTGCTCGGCAAAATGACAGATGAATTTCAATTTGTTTTTTTTTTTTGTTTTGTTAAAAGAGTGAAGATAAGTATTGCCGTATTCTTTTTTAACCGCTACTTTTTTAGTACTATAGTATGTAAAATGTTCAAAGGGTTTGGACGATTTTGATTTATTTTAATGAACATAGTTCAAAAACATTATACAAAAACATACATATTTTGAGTAAACTTCATGGTTTTTGGCTAATGCACATATCAGTGATATTTCTCTTCCTGCCAATATGTTTTTTTTAGGGCTCAGAGTACTGTTGTTTTTATCAGACGTTTTATCCTTTTCAATTCCAATAAACTATGAAACGACCGCCTTTTATGAGAAACGTTTTTTTCAAACATTTATTTCTCGGACAAGTAATCCGAAGAATGACTACGTATGTTTACGTGTATAGGTGTGCTCTCCAACTCCTAAAACATAACTGCAATAAGAAAACCCATTGGAAGATTTTTGGAATACAGAACGAGTGGAAAAGAACTAATAGGAGTGACACTGAAAAACGACAGGATTGACAATTATTTTGAAATTTGTCACGTTATGTTTTTGACAAGACCTTTGTGGAAGTATAAATATTCAAATGTATTTAATTAACTTTTTTAATAAATACAAATATATGAAACGAATTCCCAGAACGCAAAACAAACATTTACCTACCTAATCGCTTATAAATATACGTATACAAATATGTACGCTCATAAACAAAAAAAATATTGTTATTTTTTCAACAGACAGAACTAAATGCAATGAAATCATCAATATTGACTCCTGAAAAAAAAATCAATCTTACATTGATTCCCGTTCAACACAAAAAATTACTTTTTAGATATACCTACTTAACAAGGAATATAAGTAAATATATAAAACGGAATAATCAAATCAACTACATACGTATTTAACGTAAGATCCAGACGTACTAAATATTTATGAAAAATTAAATAATCTGTTCCTGTTGCAACACATAAACATAGGTACAAACAATAATTGAACTACGTCTGTAAAACAAAAATCTGAAGATTGAAACCAACCCAAAAATACCTCTACCTATTGAAATCAACCTGATAACTTGGGAATAGATTTAAGTATTAAATACAAATTTAAATACCATAAAACAGCACTAAGGCAACACTTTCTACTTAGTGTTCGACTTTAAACATGGATTTCCATGTATTAAATTTTGACATACTGCTAACGACTAAACTGTGCCGAGATTCAGCTATTTCAGCGAGTGAGATGAGATGACTCGCCTTACTCGCCGACTCATCTCACTTCACTCGCAAAAGCGATTCAGCTATTTAAGTGAAATGAGTAAGTTCGAATTTAGTTTCGAATATGAGACAAAGAATAAATATAAAAGAGCTAAATTCTACCTCCTTGTCACACTCGTTACGCAAAACGAAATGAAACAGCAAATACAACAATGTAAACATTGGAATCTTTAATAATGGAGTTTGGAGTATCTTTTGTTTCAATTATTTTTTTTGTCATAATTAAAGTTTAATGTGAGTTTCACCCTTGAGAAATAAAAAGTTTAGAAGTGTTGAAAGTGAATAGAATATAAATTTATTTAATATAAATATGTGCATATGATAATAAAATAAAATTAAGGAATCAATAAAAGGGTAGTTGTTTTTATCTACGTTGATGTTTTTTATTTCGTTTCCTATCCATGAATAGGAATTCTTGAGAAAAGCACACATACCTATCCAAAACTAGAAATCTACCAACACATACACCAAGTCACTGCGGAAATATCTGGCGAGTAATCTGACATTTCAATTCACTCGCTCACTCACTCCTTTTTGCTAACTGAATCGATTTTCGATGAAAAGTGACTCATCTCACTCACTCCCTGCGGCTCCGAGTTAGCTGAATCTTGGCACTGGAGATTAAACTCGTTATTGGTATGCGGATTTTCTAAAATCTGAATATTTTCTTTTAAGCTTAACACTAAATTTGATTATTAGTAAGGCCCAATGATATAACATATTTGGCGACATACTATATTTTTATTATGAAACAATTTTATTATTGAAAACACTCTTATTTGTCGTCCAAAATAAAAAGAAAAATGATAAATTGTCAAAAGTTACACTATTTTTCTGTTTTGCTCCAAGTAGCGCTGGTGGCGCTTATTTGTGGAAAATGAATCTTTGTAAACTTGGCTCCTGGCAGTTCATGTATAAAATGTCTGAACCTTTACTTTGAATTTCTGTGATTTTTAGTCCAAACTTCTGTCATTTTTTTCAACTACACTTTCGAATTGACGTTTGTTAAAACACAGTGAGTTAGTGTGGAAGGGCTTTTTTTATCGAGTATCGTTGACGTAGAGGTGATTTACAGTAACCATGGCTGGGATTGGCTGAAACTCCAATTGGATCGATGGCTGATTCACCCCACGCACGATAGACTTTGGATTGGTGGGCGTAGGGCCATTTGACTCCTCGGCTCTTCCGTGTATGACAAGCTTAATACCATTTTCGATTGGACATTGAAGTACTCTTTTTCCACTCCTTTTTCACTCCTACTGTCCTACTACTCCAAATTTTCCATATTTTACAGGAATGGAACACAACGCAAAACTAAACGAAAACGATATAGATATAAACGCTAAACGATTTTCCATTTTGCATGCAGAGTTACTTACAACAAATAATGGCACATTATGTATGTACCCGTCTCTTTTTGCCTTGTTTGTTTATTTTGCATGTGTCTGCTGCCTCTTTTATTTGCACTAGTGAGACTTTTCACAATAGTGAATAACCTCCTACGACCCAACAGAATAAAAACTACTTTCCCATTTTTAGGGCTGGCCACGGTACCAGAAAAGTCTCGGTATCGGAAAACCAAACGATACCGAGACGATATCAGAAATAATTCTCGGTATCGTTTGGTATCATTATCAGAAACCCAAACGATACCGAGACAATACCAGAAATAAGTCTCGGTATAGGTATCGGAAGCCCAAACGATACCACCCGAAAAGATTCCGAGATGATACCGAACCGATACCGTACTTTTGGGACCGAAATATTCCGAGAATCTCGGTAGTATTGTTTGGTATCGACAGAAAAAAATTGATTTGTATTATTACAAGTAAACAATCCTGGAAACGGTTCTAACGATTTGGATGAAATTTCCAGTTTGTTTTTTTTAAGCAAAGAGGTCTAGAAAATGATTTTAGTCAAAACCACCTAGTCGCACGCCCATTTTTATCATGCTTTATTGTTCGGAAAAATTTCAAGAATTTTACTACTGAGCTTAGTTCTGATTAGTTATCCGACACAATGTATACCTTTTAAAGGTATCAATTCAAAAAAAAAAAAATGCTTCTGGGATTTACAGTTTTTGAATTGTTTTCCTGTTAACTAATGGCCCTACGTCAGTATTTACTGTGTGGGCTCATATTCGGGACTTTACTTAGACATTGTGAAATAACCCCTCAAAAATAATTAAGTCATACAAATAATTAATTTAAAAAATGAATGTCTTTCATTCATTATGAATATTTTCTAATAGTGATTTTTTTATTAAATCTTACAAATACCAAGCATTTTAAACTACAAGACCTTGGACATGTGACCAAGTCTCGAATTTTTTTTTTGGTGTGGGGCTCGGGAATATTTTCAATGTCTCATCCAAGGAATAAGGCAATTCACTTCATACTTACTCCAATACCACTATAATTTATCTTTTCTCTCCCAATCGAAAGCCAAAGAGTGCCCAACGGAGGAGTTGAAAAAGCCTTGGCTCAAAGCAATCATTGCAGAAGTTGAACTTAGAATTGAGTGAGCTATGTATTGCCATTATAGCATCTATAAGCATGTTTCCCGTCTGCATTCGCTATGATTGGCCGACCCAAATTTGGGTAACTTCTACTCAACCATTAATGAGCCTCACAAAGCCGTCATCTTCAAAGATTTGCATCTTGAATTGAAGGCAGAGAGTTGGAACTACATGCAGTAGCATATCTTGCTGCCAGGATCCCGAGAGCTGGTGCGGTCTACTTTGACGGGTTCTTGAAGTGCTTTGCCTGCTCTGAAGGCACACCTAACATTGAAATCGATGGAAAACATAGCTTATTTCTGTATTCTCGAATCTAGAGGATCATTTTCAAGTCAATCATTCAAGAAGACAAATATTTGACACTATTCAGGTTCACGTTAAGGTAGAGAGTTTGTTTCCAAATGAAAAGATATCAAAATATGAAATAAAATAACAGCAGTATTAATAAAAAACTGGTATCCGCTCCCTAACACACGTGTTAACTGGCACACGGATAGACAACTTGTCCGCTTGATAACTTTTCTTATTAAAAAAGATATGATATCTTTCCAGTATTTATCACTTCACCAAATTCACCACTTCATCAAATTATGGTGATTTTATAATACGTGTGTCACATGCATGAACTGCCTTATGAAGTGTATACTGGTAGTAGTAAACGGTGCTATCATACGCTTGCGTGTATGTGTTAAGAAGTTATCCGTTCATTATACGTGGAATCTGGCTAGTTAAAGTTATCCGTACGTTAACACACGTCACAGACTATTACGCATTTGTTAATAAGAATTCCTAGTTAACAGACGTATAAACGCTAGCACGTTGTTATCCGCTGTTTATTAATATGGGGGTTAATGTTTATAATGATATGCATTTAAAACTAACAAATAGTACAAATAAATTACATAGTTTCAGAATAAAATTAAAAAATTACTCCAATCGAAGATGTGATCGCCGTCAGTAAAAGTCACAGGAATTCATAGCCTTGGTGACCCAGAGAAAGTGGAATGTTATTTGTAATTCTCATTAGGCCTTTCAAATCCACGCTCTGAGTTATATAGTTTTGTTCATATTTTCCATAGCTTCTTGGACGTATACAAATTTATTTATTTATTTATTATCATCTATCGAGCTTATTATCTCTATTAGACTTAACAATAGGTATATATACAATAGGTACTTAACATTCATAGAATAAATATTCTTTGTCCATAAAAAATTATTATACTAAACTTACTATCATGACCGATTAATTTACCATATAACAAACATTAAAGTTTTCTTAAATAAAAATCTGCTTAAATGTAGGTCAATTATATCGCAAACTGAATTAAATAAAATGCAGGAGCTGGAAGCTGGGTCACTTTTACCATAATTTGTGTAGAAACGTGGCACGTAAAAAAACATTTTTCTTTCTCTCAAAGGTCTTGAAGGAGCAAAAATCGGATAAAGAGCAAGAAGGTCGGAACAATCAATATGTGAACATAAGACATCCCTTGCCAACATAACAAGATATTGCTTTCGCCTTGATTCCAGAGTTTGCATCCCTAACAGAAGGCATCTTTGTTTATATGAAGGCTTAACGCTATCTACCCAATTCAGCTTTCTTAAGGCATATCGCGTGAATTTGCGCTGGACTGCTTCTATACGGTTAATACTAACCTCATACGTTGGATTCCAAATACAAAAACCATATTCTAAATTTGACCTAACTAAGCTTATATATAAGGATTTTAAAGTATGTGGATTAGTAAAATCCTTAGAATTTCTCTTTAGAAAACCTAGCAATTTATTAGCTTTAGATACTGTAATATTTTCTCAGGTTAATAAAACTTATTTACTTTATTTAAAACGTCCACTTATTTCACAAAATAAAACACTTTACTTTTCTTACTACCAACAAAACGATTTATTATTCACCACTGAAATTAATTCACAAGCTTTACTTTTCACTTTTATTATAACCAACTTTATTCATTCACGATTAAAAACAAACTGTCTCGCTGCCGTTCAAACATGTGCCTTTTATACTTGTTTTCCAAACTCTGGAAAGTGGTGGAAGGTTCTCGTCTCTGCTTCCAGAGCTTTCTGTAGGGGAAATTTCCCAATAATTTCCCTTCCAAAAGCTTTTATTTGACAGCTGGTAAATCTGCTATAATCCGGCAGATGGCGCTTCCTTCGTTTGAGAGTTGCTATAATATTATAGCTAATAAGGGTATGTTTGCACTGCGACCGTAAGCTTTATTGTTTCCGTTTGTTTGCATTTCGGAGTCGTTATAGTTCAAATATGGAAAGTTATTACACTGCCCCCCTCTTAGGATTGATCGTCCCGAGCAAATCCATCACTTCCATCACCATTATAATGATGTAAACGGTCGCTGTGAACTACTTTTAGTTTGCCTCTTAATCCTCTCTGAATGCGGTAGACGACATCGTTTATTCGTGTTACGACAGTATAAGGGCCTTCCCAATTTTGTTGAAGCTTCGGTGAGAGTCCCTTCCGACGGTGGGGATTATAAAACCACACAAGGTCTCCCACTTGGAATCCTGTCGTTGTGGCTTTTGCGTCGTATCTTGTTTTCATCCGATCACTCGACAGCTTTATATTTGCCCTCGTCCTTTCGTGAATGTCAACTAGCTTTTCTTTGAGGTTGTCCACGTAGTCGTCTATTCCTTGTGGCTCACTTGTATAACATCCAAATTTGATTTCGCTTGGTAGTCGTATTGTGCTCCCGAGCAGGATTTCTGATGGTGTATGTCCTGTTGAGCTATGTTGCGCACTTCGATAGGCCATCAAGAATAACGGAATATGCCGATCCTAGTCTCGTTGGTTGTCGCTTACAACTTTGGAAAGGTGTTCTTTAAGGGTCCGGTTGAATCGTTCAATCATCCCATCAGATTGTGGGTGAAGCGGTGTTGTCCTCGTCTTTTTAATGCCAAGGAGTGTACAAACTTCCTGAAAGATTTTGGACTCGAAGTTCCTCCCTTGATCTGAATGGAGTTCCATAGGTACTCCAAACCTGCTTACCAAGTTGAAAACAATCTGATCCGCGACTGTTTTGGTTTCCTGGTTTGGGATGGCAAATGCCTCAGGCCACTTGCTGAAGTAGTCCATTACTACCAGGATGTATCGGTTTCCGTTTCTGGTTTCGGGAAAAGGGCCTGCAACGTCTATTGCAATTCTTTCAAAAGGCGTGCCCACATTATACTGCTGCATCTTACTCTGAACTTTTCTGCCTGGTCCCTTGCTTGCAGCACAAGTATCACATTTTCGGCACCATTTTTCGACGTCTTCTCTTGCGTGTAGCCAGTAGAATCACTGCCTTACCTTTTCCAGTGTCTTATTGACACCCAAATGTCCTCCGGAAGCTCCATCATGCATCTCTTGAAGAACGTCATTAACTTTGGAACGAGGTACGACTAGCTGCATCACATATGATTTGCCGTCTGTGGACTCCCATTTACGTCTTAGTATTCCTTCTTGTACATGAAGCGAGTCCCATTGTGCCCAATACGCCTTAAGAGTTGGACTTCTGTAGGAGATGTCACACCATTCTGGCTTCTCTTGGTGTTCCTTCCATGCAAGAATGGGTTCAATATCAGAGTCTTCTTGTTGGGCAGCTCTTACTTCTTCATTACTCCAACCGTAAATGGGGTCGGCTCTTAATCGCTGGATGGAAGCAACCTCTTTCTCTTCTTGACGTGTGCAGTGCTTGCAGTCCGGTTTGCATGGTCTCCGAGATAAGGCATCTGCATTTGAGTGCAACCTTCCTCTTCGATGTTGGATCTGGTAGTCGTATGTCTGCAATCTCTCAATCCATCTTGCCACTTGACCTTCAGGATTTTTGAAGTTCAACAGCCAATTAAGTGCGCCATGATCTGTTCGAAGAAGGAACTTCTGTCCATAGATGTACTTATGGAAGTGTTTTGTTGCCGATACTAAAGCTAGAAGTTCTCTTCTGGTCACACAGTAATTTCTTTCTGGCTTTGAGAGCACCTTGCTGTAATAGGCAACGACCTTCTCTTCTCCTTCGTGGACTTGTGATAGTACGGCACCAATTCCCACGTTACTTGCGTCAGCGTCGATGATGAATGGTTTCCCTGGTGTCGGATAGGCCAAAACTGGGGTATTGCATAGGCGCTGCTTAAGTTCCTGGAAGCTTTTCTCGCACTCGCTTGACCATTTGAACGGTTTGCCTTTCTCTGTTAGCTGATGCAAACTTTTCGCGATCCCAGCAAAATCCTTCACAAATCGTCGATAGTACGTGGCTAGACCAAGAAAGCTCCGGAGTTGATGTTTATCCTGTGGTGTTGGCCAATTCTTTACGGTGTCAACTTTTTCAGGATCAGTCTTCACTCCTTGGGAAGAGATGATATGTCCCAAGTATTTTACCTCAGACTTGAAAAACTCGCACTTGTCTGGATTCAATTTCAAGTTTGCTTCTCGAAGCCTCTGGAACACGGCCTTAAGGTTTCCACAATGCTCATCAAATGTCTTACCATAAACAATGACATCGTCCAAATAGACTAGGCAAGATTTCCAAGTAAGTCCTTGTAAAACGCACTCCATCAAACGCTCAAATGTTGCCGGAGCGTTGCATAGTCCGAAAGGCATCACTTTAAATTGCCACAGACCATTTCCTGTGGAGAAAGCCGTCTTTTCTCGATCTTCTGGATGGATTTCTACCTGCCAGTAGCCACTCTTCAAGTCCAATGTTGAAAACCATTCAGCTCCTTCCATCGCATCCAGAGTATCGCTGATTCTTGGCAGAGGGTAGCTGTCTTTCTTTGTCACATCGTTCAGCCTCCGATAGTCCACACAAAATCGAGTACTTCCGTCCTTCTTTTTGACAAGAACAACTGGGGATGCCCAAGGACTTTTTGAGTTTTCGATTAGCCCATCTTTCTTCATGGTCGATATCATCTCTTCAACTTCGGCTTGTTTGGCTAATGGGAGACGTTTTGCTGGTTGTCGAATAGGTCTTGCGTCTCCTGTATCGATTCGATGCTGCACCAGTTGTGTTCGACCAAACTGCCCACTGGGTGAAGAGAGTATATCACCGTACTCGTGAAGGAGGCTTCCAGCAACACTTAGCTGACGTTCAGTTAATTTGGATGACTTCAGAATTTTTGCCTTCATAGTGTTCACTTTGCCGGGGTCCACAGATTTTTGTGCGTCAGCTTCTGTGATCGTAGTTATGGCGGAAACAGATTCACACTTTCCAACAATTTCTCCTTTTCTTAGCTTGACTTCGTACGGTTTGATGTTAAGTATCCGTACGGGTACCATGTTGTTCTTTGGTGCCACAAGGGTCTTCCCTAGGATGATGTTTTGGGAAGACTGTTCAGAGTCTGGTTCCACCATTAGGTATCGATGGCTACCCAAATCACCTTTTATTTTCGTCCAAACGAATACTTCTGAGGAAGGTGGCAGGCATATATCTTCTTTTATGACAGTCCTGAGAGTTGATGAGTTTTCATTGCCGTAAACCATAGGAATCTCCACATTTCGGTACTTGATAACTTGCTTCCCGGTGTCGAGAATTACTCCATGCTCTTTCATAAAGTCGATTCCAACGATGCACTCGTCACATATATCTGCTACCAGAAACAGATGTGAAAACTCCAGTTCTGCCAAACGGATTGTAAGACGAACTTCCCCGTAAATTCTGGCTGCCTCTCCTGTTGCAGTTTTCAGGCGGTAAGTGTTGGTGTTATGCAGCCATGTTATCTTCACCAAGTCCTTTCGAACAATGGAGGCAGTGGCACCGGTGTCGATCGTAGCCACTTGCTTTTTGCCGTTTAGTGTTGCCTCCACAGTCAGACTTTTATTGTTTCGTTTCGTCTGTGATACCTGGATGGTGGTTCTGGGGCCATCGATACCAGAAACCAGCTTCTGCCCCTCGAAGTTGGTTCTTACTCGTTTCCCGGTTGAGAAAACGGGCCGAGTAGGAGTATTGACATTATTGTTGTTGCTGTTTCTGCTTCCACAATGTTGACATGCAGGTCTTCTAGGGGGCAATCTGCACTGGCGTTGAAGATGTCCAGTTTTGTTACAGTTCCAGCATCGAGCAGGTCCATCTCGCTGGTTCCTTTGGAATGCAGTTCTCTGGCAAGAACACTCCTCAATTTCTATTTCTCTTACCCGATGAACTCCTTGAGAAGCCTGTTCTGCTGCTTCCATAGTCAGGGCGAACGCTAATGCTTCAGGGAGCGTGCGTTTTCCAGCCGTTCGAATTGCTCGCTGAAGGTTGATGTCAGAAACAGCACGAACAAAGGCTTCTGTTGCGAATTGGTTAATGATTTCATCTCCTGCAGCTGGATATGCCAGATGCGCCAATCGTTCGATGTCTGCTTGAAGCTGTTGCAGAGTTTCTCCCCTTTTCTGGACTCTTGTATTGAGTTGAACACGGAAGACTTCTTGCATATGGCCGTCTCCAAAGCGTTTGTCAATGGCCTGAACAAGAGCGCTGAAGTTGCCATTCTTTTCTGCTGGTATGGTTTGCAGCAGCTCAGCAGCAGTTCCTCTAAGAGCAAGCGTCAGAGCTATATATTTGTCTTCGTCGTCCCAGCCGTTCGTTGCTGCAGCTGCCTCAAACTGCTTCTTGTAGATTGACCAAGAGGTTTGTCCATCGAAGGTTGGTGGATGCATCTCCTTTCTCCTTGGACAGTCACCAGAACTTTCTCGAACCTTCATTTTCCTTACTTTGTCCAATTCCTTGGTAATGGATTCGATTTTATCTTCTACCTTTTCAAACTTTGCTTCAACAGTCGAGAATTGTTTATCGACACGCTCGTCAAGGGCAACAATTCTGTTGTCAAAGGCATCTAATTTAACTTCGAGAAGATTCCGAAGATTTTTTTGTTCTTGGCCTTGTTGTTCTAGAAGATTCTTCTGCTCTAGGCTTTGCTGTTCGAAACGTTCGAGAAGATTCTTTTGTTCACTACGTTGTTCTTGGCTTTGATGTTCTAGAAGATTCTTTTGCTCTAGGCTTTGCTGTTCGAAACGTTCGAGAAGATTCTTTTGTTCACTACGTTGTTCTTGGCTTTGCTGTTCTAGAAGATTCTTTTGTTCTTCAAATTTTGCGAGCAGCTGAGACAACATATTGGTCATGCCCGATGTACTTACTTGTTCTTGCTGTTCTTCCATTTCAATGTCGAATATAAACGTGTCCGGATTTTTTCCACATCTTCTTAAATCTTCTTGCAGACGAATTATAAGATCATTCTTTGTTCCAGCAGTAGGAAGATCTCGCTTATTCAGTTCTGCCTTCAGTTCCACTAAATTTAAATCATTCAAAGATTTACCCATTGTCTTTTTTTTTCACTTTCCACACAATAAATCTACTGAGTGCACAGATAAAATAAGTTTTATCCCACTTCTGACACCAATGTAATATTTTCTCAGGTTCGTTAATACAACTTATTTACTTTATTTAAAACGTCCACTTATTTCACAAAATAAAACACTTTACTTTTCTTACTACCAACAAAACGATTTATTATTCACCACTGAAATTAATTCACAAGCTTTACTTTTCACTTTTATTATAACCAACTTTATTCATTCACGATTAAAAACAAACTGTCTCGCTGCCGTTCAAACATGTGCCTTTTATACTTGTTTTCCAAACTCTGGAAAGTGGTGGAAGGTTCTCGTCTCTGCTTCCAGAGCTTTCTGTAGGGGAAATTTCCCAATAATTTCCCTTCCAAAAGCTTTTATTTGACAGCTGGTAAATCTGCTATAATCCGGCAGATGGCGCTTCCTTCGTTTGAGAGTTGCTATAATTATAGCTAATAAGGGTATGTTTGCACTGCGACCGTAAGCTTTATTGTTTCCGTTTGTTTGCATTTCGGAGTCGTTATAGTTCAAATATGGAAAGTTATTACAATACTATATAATCATAATGATGATTGAAAGTTAATTTACTGTCAAAGACAACGCCAAGATCTTTTATTTTGTCAACTCTCTCCAATTCTTTGCCATTAATGATGTACGAGTTCTGAATAATTCGGGGAGATCGAGAGAAAGAAATCAACTTACACTTAGATATATTCAATTCCAAACAGTTATCAGCACACCACTTAGACACTCCATTAAGATCGTATTGAAGAAGTTCACAGTCATTAATGGATTTTATAAGCCTAAATACTTTAAAATCATCTGCAAACAGCAAGTTTCCAGAAAAGTTCACCCAAGAGGGAAGGTCATTTATAAAGAGATAAAAAAAAAGAGGTCCAAGGTGGCTGCCTTGAGGAACTCCTGAAAAGTTTTTTATTAGTTTAGATAAATTACTGCCTATCTTTACATACTGATTTCGATTAATAAGATATTGTTGAAACCATTTTAAGATACTTGAGTGAAATCCTAAAGCTTTTAATTTTTCCAAAAGAATAACGTGTTGAACTCGGTCAAAAGCCTTTGAAAAGTCCGTATATATCACGTCTACTTGACCACCTTGTTCCATTCCCTTTGTACAAAATTGCGAAAAAAGAGATAAGTTAGTAGTAGTTGATCTTCCACTAACGAACCCATATGTTGACTATCGGAAATTCCACGTTTAATGTTTACATAGATTCGTTTTTTAACAATCGCTTCAAACATTTTGGGAATTGTTTGTAACATTGAAATGGGTCTGTAGTTGGTGATGTCTTGCTTGGAGCCTGCTTTATGTATTGGTGTTATTACCGAGGTCTTCCATTCATCAAGAAATACTCCTTGTTCTAACGATAAGTTAAATAATTTCCTCAAAGGTTTTGTTAAACTTTCTTTGCACATTTTTAAAAACAAAGGGGAAATTCTGTCAGAGTCCTCCTGCTTATTGCTATCTAGAATAGAAAGTTCTTCCAAAATTTCTTCGTCAGTTATAATAAGACTACCTAGACTGGTAATTGGTTGAATATTTGGTGCACTTCTGAAAGTCGTATTTTCAAGTACAAAGTTAGACTGGAAAAAATCAGCAAACAAATTACAAATTTCAAGTTCATCACATGTTACTATATCATTTAATTTCATATTAAGATTGTCTTTTTCCGTTAAGAAACAACCAAAAAGATTTTGCATTTGTTTTGATTTTAGATTCCAAACTCCACATGTATTGACTATACAAAATTTTTTTCAATGTTTCATATTCCTGTCGAAGTTGTCAATAGATGTCTTTGGAAGCTTCATTGGATCTATAACTTTTATGAGCTAAACCAATTTTAGCTTCTTCAACTTTTTCTCTAAATTTCGCAAAGCATAGTTTTAAATCATTAGATACAAGAAAGTTATTCCAGTCCACCTCTTGAAAGAATGAATTTTAAGCAACATAATCAGCCTTTACATAATCGTACTCAAATATGGATTCCCGTTTAATAAAATTAAGTTTAAATTAAATTCAGTGGCATACTTGATTCAGATCTTTTGCGAATGAAGAAATATTCTTGGAGGAAGGCCTTTCATGAGTTCACTTCATCTTATTTATGTTTATTGACAGCAGTATTAATAAAAAACTGGTATCCGCGGCCTAACACACGTGTTAACTGGCACACGGATAGACAACTTGTCCGCTTGATAACTTTTCTTATTAAAAAAGATATGATATCTTTCCAGTATTTATCACTTCACCAAATTCACCACTTCATCAAATTATGGTGATTTTCTAATACATGTGTCACATGCATGCACTGCCTTACGAAGTGTATACTGGTAGTAGTAAACGGTGCTATCATACGCGTGCGTGTATGTGTTAGAAGCTATCCGTTCATTATACGTGGAATCTGGCTAGTTAAAGTTATCCGTACGTTAACACACGTCACAGACTATTACGCATTTGTTAATAAAAATAACTAGTTAACAGATGTATAAACGCTAGCACGTTGTTATCTGCCGTTTATTAATATGGGGGTAAATAAATACTTTATTATGTATTCAAAATGAGTTATTAATTTTACTGAGTTGTTGAATTTAATTTCTGTTTAATTGTTCCTGATAGTAATTAAAAGCTTAAACTTCATTTGGTTTGACATTTTGTGTCAAAAACTGTTCGATTGTTATTCAATCACATTCAATTTAAGGTATGTTCGATTTGTTCACACTTAATTTGCAACCTAATTTCGTGCAAATTTGGTGGAAATCATCTTATTTCGATATGTGAATTTTTATGGGAAATGGAGAATTTCGGATCCAATTTGGTAGTTTTCAACGAAACTTCCTCATTTTCTCTAATGAAAACGCAGCATTAGCGACGCCATCACAAAAAATAAAATGGAGTTCCATACAAACTAGTTACTATATTGTAATATTTTCTCAGGTTCGTAAATAAAACTTATTTACTTTATGCAAAACGTCCACTTATTTATTTCGCAAAATAAAACACTTTACTTTTCTTACTACAAAAGTCATTACAATATCGATAACAAGTATGAAATTTGTTGCCAGTAACAGTTTTTATCTGGGCTAAAGTTAAGCCCGAAGGGGCTTTGTTGTGATGAATTCGGGCAAAGGAAAAAAACACACCTTATGTAGCCTTGCGTTAAGAAAATGTGTTTCAGGTTTTATTTATAATTTACCACCTACCTAGGGTAGTGCAGTGCTATTTTTAGTACAAGTACAGTTTGAGAGACTTACCAAAATCTAATGACAGCTCAGAGCTTCTCATATATGGAGTACTTTTGGTGCGAGTTGTGTGGAAAAACTCAAATTGTAGATTGTAGAGGTGACAGATTTTTCTTATTTCTTTTCTTCTAAAAAATATTGGATAATGTGTGATGAGAAAAAGTTAAGTCGCGAAATAAAAAAAAAACTTGAAAATCGTGAATAGCTATAAAGAAAATTGGATGTTTTTTCCATATTAAATTCACTATAAGTTGAAATGAAAGTATTCCAATTATTTTCTATATGTAGGGGAGACAAAAAAAAATAATTATCTTCACGTCCGCACCCTTAATCAAATCCAATTCAATTTTTTTCTCTTTTTTGTTTAAAATAAAGTATATTTTTTACATCCTGATATTTAAATACATTAATGGTTTCATTTGCGTTCAAATAAGTGAAAATAATATGATAACAGAGCAAATTATTTAAAATTTTGCGGTCCAGAATCCTAATCGATAAAATACAAGTTCGTGTTAAATAAAAGAAATTAAAATAGCTTACGAACTAGTACGTAAGCAGTGTAAACAACAATTACATACGCTTAAAATAAGTTATCCAAAACTAAATACTTGTTTTTGTTGTTGTTTAATGCGATTTTTCGTTGATTGCATTTTCTATTGAATAAAATATTCAATAGCTACTTTATGATGGGCAAATAAATCAAGGTGAGTTGGATACTTCTTGTTTAGTCAATTCAGATTTTCATATTCATTTAATCTCATACAAAGTCAAAAATCTTTCAACATAAATTTGGATAGCAATAGTTATTTCGAATTAATTTTGAAATTATTTCACTTAATCCAAAATCCAATTCAGTAGGAGTGTAGGAGAAGTAAGTCGCTGCCAATGCCAATTGCTATGCGCGCAACGTAGGCAATATTTAATGTTTGCAAAAATAGTAAAGTGATTTTTAAAGAAAAGGGTGTGGCAAACCCTCAAAACATTTTCTTTTTGCAATATTTAATAATTAAAACAAATTTAACTTGGAGAATCTCAAAATTTGAATTTAAATGGCATTTAATGCGCAACAACCACTTGGAGGAGACAAAATTCAATTTATCCGAAGAAAATTTCAGCGTGTGTTTCTGTTTCTTCTTCATTGGCTTGACCTATGAATGTGACTTCTGTTCTTTTGTATGCAAAATTGTTTCTTATTTTGTTAAAATATCAACTAATAACATCAAAATATGTGCTATGATTCAAGTCGTTTTTTGTTGCGAAAGCTTTGGATTTCAAGCGTCGGCGATTAATGAGTAATATCGTTTCTTAGCTGATGGTATAGTAAAAATAACAAAAACAACAACTATGCAATCACGTAATTTTGTATAATAAAGCAATGTCGTGATTTCAATTGAAAATTATATCAGTAGATATAGAGGTAGGTATACAAAAAAGACTTATTTCATTGAGTTGCCGGATCAAATTTTATTTTATGTTTTAGGTATTTTAAACAAACAAATCATTTTACGAGTCTTATTTATCAAATTCCTACTTCCGGTGGTATTATATTAGAATCAAAAAAGCAAACAAAATTGTGGCTTTTTACCTACCTACTTGTCGGAACTATTTTTAGATTGACAACATAGATAATTCCTAGCTTATCGGTATGAAAGCATATAGGGGAATATTGTATAGGTACCTATTTCTTTTAATTTAACGTAATTAGGGAAGGGGAAGAGATTCAAAAACAAATGTTTTTATTAAAAACATACCTAGGTATCAGCTCAGTTCGCGCAGTGATTAAAGCAACTCAATAATTTAACTCAGCGATGAGCCATTTCTAGCTATGTAGAATAATATGCTGTAGTCCAGAAAATTGACAAAAATAGATTATAATCTAGACAATAATGCACATAGGTTTCAAATTTGACAGTTGGAGGTAAAGAATAAATCCTGCACAACACCAACGCTATCTTTTTTTGTAGCAACAACAAGCGTCAGATACAGACTGATTAACTAATGAAGAATAGAATATGGATAAACTTCGGATCTGATGTTAAGTCCTTAGGAGGGAACGTGCAGTCGAGACATAAGCGGAGACTCAAACTCTCTGTAGCTTGTCCCTAAGAAGATAGAAAGTGTCAAATTTTCCAAAAACCACTCAGGTAAACACATGATAAACTGTTGTAATTTGGTAGAGGAATGGAATTGTATCATCTTTAAAAAACACTCAGATAAACACATGACGAAATGTTGAAATTTGGCAGAAGAGTTCTCCTTTTACCTTCTCCATTACCTGTCGCCTTATATGCATAATATCGCTTCTCATCTCCAAAGTGACGTAACTCGCAAATTGTCGTTTTTGAGATTTGGGCATACATGTGTTGCAATTATGTGGGTAGCAGTTTTCCGTTATATTGCATATTATTGTGTTAATACAGTGGTTTCAGGTTCTAGGTGTATTTATCGGTGAGTAGAAATAAAAACGCCGTAAGTTTATGTTAAGATTAGACCCATTTTTGCTATTCACCCATCACTAAACTTAATTTAAATGGCATTCCTGTTTACTATACTCAAACAAAAATTTTTAGTAAAAGGCTCATGGGCGAGCTTTTTTCAAAACAGTGATAGCTGTGCATACTTTCACGACACTAAAATGTCTCACTTATAAGCTTTTTTCAAAACAGTGGTGTCTGCGTATACTGTCACGACACTTGAACTTCTCAGTAAAATTTCCAACGAACTGACGTATCTGGTTGATCAATTACTTTTAACTGTTTTTAGTAAAATATATAGGAACATTGAGGGCTTGTTTCACAATGTTTGAATAAAGTTCTGATTAGATATCCGACACATAAATATTAGCACAGGGTAATAAGTCCACAGAAGAAAAATTCTCAATTATTGTCTTATGACCCACCTGATTAAGTTATGAATTCACACGCAATTTTTTATTTGTGAATATATGACCCTGCCTCAGAATTTATGTGCCGAATAACTAATCAGAACTTTACTCAGAGAATGTGACGGGCCCTGAATCTCATATCTTTTGAAACTTTAGCAAATTCTTATAATTTTACAAAAAAAAAAAAAAATACCAAAAACAAGAGTTCAATTTTCAGAACTTCACTTCATATCGTGCTTCACAATTTATACAACTCACACCATTGCATATGTACATATACAATGAATGTACTCCAAAATGCGCTGGTGCAAAAGACTAAATATACAAATATATGATCACGGTGATCATATTTAGGATGCTGAATTATCATCATGGAGTCCTGTAACCCGGTTGGGGCATAGGGCGCCAACAAATCGTCTCCGTCCGACACGGTCTGCAGCAAGGTATTTTAACTGTGTCCACGTCTTTATCTGGGATTCTGCTTCTGTTAAAACAGTTGGTTTCCATGTTGTTCTTGGTCTTGCAACCCGCCTTGCACCCTAAGGATTCTATTCAAATGACTTGCTCTACCTCAAAAGTAGGTGCAGAAAATATTGTACCTGTTTTGGAAAATTTCATGGGACACAAAATGACAGAATGTAGAACACTTTGGGTAAATTTTATAAATACATTTTTACTCATGGAACAAACAGCTGCATTGTGGAAGCGTAAAAGAAATCACGTACGACACTTTTTGACAGCTATTCCAGCTGCAACTGTAGCTCTAGTTGTAGTAATCTATTCTGATCAGGCAGTAAACTGGGGTGACAAAAATTTCACATAAAACACCAGAGTGCGAGTTCAGGGCGACCTAGTGCGCCCCAGTGCTAACATCGAACAATCCTATTCTTTTTAAGAAATTATACACTGCACGCCAGCGGTACTTTCTGCATTGTATAGATTCCTCTTTCAATACCTTACACAAACAAATTATGGAATAAATTTAACGCTGGACGCTCTTAAAGTTTTAAAAATGTTTGCTTCTATTTAAGTGCCGGGCAGTGTATAAAATACAGAGCAGATTATGAACAAAATAATACAGAACACTTACATACATACATGATTTTGTATACAAAATAATTTGAAATATTATGGGTATTCATGCAACAGCGTAAACGTTGTAAAGTTTAAAACTTCGTAGTTCTGTCACAATTTGTATAGATCTACGAAGTTTACAACTTTACCACGTATACGACGACTTTACGCTGTTGCATGAATAACCTTATTTTGTTTGCTTGATATTTAGCTACGTTTTGCGTTTTCTACTTACATACATAGTTAAATGTTTTTTGTTTTATCCAATTACATGCCTTATATAGCCAAAAATGTGGGTTACACAGAAATGTTTACTTTTATCGACTTTTCTGCAAGCTAAAATAACGACTTAATTTTTGCCGACATTTTAAAATCTCGACTTGATAAAAAATCGACAGCCCTGAAAAAAATTCGAAACAAATATCGATGTAAATCGACATTTTAAAATGTGTCAATATTTTTTCGGACAGTCGTTTGAACGTATCCCAAAGAACAACGCTCTGCTTTAAATGTTTGCAGGGAATAAGCAAAAACTCGAATCATGAATTCTTATCTCTAAGAGGAACTTAACAGTTTTAGGTATTTGATGCTAAGGGACAGCCTAAGACTCTGATTAAGACACAATTTCTGTTCAACTTTAAACAATCGCTTAGTAAGTGCTTGAGTGGTGGTTTATGACAATGAAAAATAAGTTAATAATGATCAGATCAGAGTTTAGGGAATAATGTTTGCAAGCGCCCGCTATTTAACATCATTCCCTATATTCTGATTAAAATGCCGACTGTTGAAATTTCGATTCATAAATGTCGATTACTGTCGACATTTTGAAAATCGAAATGAAATTTCGATTCATAAATGTCGATTACTGTCGACATTTTGAAAATCGAAATTTCAAAAAGTCGGTGAATTTGTTTTCTATTATTTGACTAGTCGATCTTTCAACCAGTGCAAATTGTACCTACCCAATCTCCCAAAATATACCGAATAACTTCTTTTATCTACATTTGATTTCTGACGCGATAAACTAACTATAAAGCAGTATTTTACTTTATCGCATCAAAAACCTTCAGAAAATTATTCTTTCGTTTAGAGCATAGACAAAAATTTGAATTTTGTCGCAATGTGTATTCGCAATCAGCCAATCATGAGCCACAATGTTGATTAGAGTGCTCATTTTCAAAGTAATTTCTGTAATAGTCGACGGGATCTGGGCTTGTGGTGGAAAAGTTCTGTGTAAAATGATTGGTGATAATAATTATACAGGGCAAAACAAGTTAGGATAAAAACAAAAATATGTAATTCGAATTTGTTATTTTCTGGAGAGATTCAACCACATGTACCAAATAAAAATTACAAGGAAAATATTCACAGTTATCAATTTGGTTTTATTTAAGTATGTGGGTGAAAATTAAAAAAAATATTAGTTGGAAATAATCGAAGATCTTGCTGCGAATTTACTTATTTAATTTGACCGTGGACATGAATAGACTGTGGATTCAGTCGATTCCGCGAAAGTAAAATGTTGTCGCTTTTGTTATCAGCATTTACATAAAATTGTTATATTGCTAAGCTTGGTTATTAGACTTATTTCCCTTCGTTTGATGAACCTTTATGATGGGAACAGAATTCTCGATTCTATAATAATAAAATTCGAAATCGCAAAATCTCAACTTGCCATTTCTATACAAACGCTTATAAACTGAATTTGAACAACGCTATTTGAATATTCTGTGGCAAAAAGTTAAATCCTACTAGACTCGAAAGTAAAATAAAGTTTGATAGTAGGGCCATTAATTTAATTTTAAGATTCTAATTATAATTAAATCAATTAAAAATAAAATAATTAATTAATTTAACTCTTTCAGATTTTTTAATCTAAACTCTAAAACATTTTCTTTATAAGAAAATTTACTCAGTAACTGCCAAAAACACAACAAAATGCCGCTTCCAAAACGTTCTATTGACCCGGTTCATGTAGCTCGTTCTGTATACCAACAAGAAGAGCTTCAAACGACTGAACTTGAAACTGTAACGAATACTACGCTTACAAATATAATTCGACAACTGTCATCACTTTCCAAGCATGCTGAAGACATATTTGGGGAACTTGCCCGTGACGTTGGCAATATTGGAGATCGAGCAAATTCATTACAAGCTAGAATAGACAGACTAGCGATCAAAGTTACTCAATTGGATAGCAATGTGGAAGAAGTCCCACTAACAGATATTCAACGGAAAAAAGCATTTAAATCAGCTAAAGTTTTCGATCAGCAAATATTTTCAAGAAACACAATGCCCACTCCAATGCTGGAAACTTACTCACAATGTGATAAGCCACCACCACTGGACAAGCTGAATGTGTACAGGGACGACGGAAAGGATGGACTTAAGTTCTACACAGATCCGAACTACTTCTTCGAATTGTGGCGGCAAGAAATGCTCAAAGATACTGAACGAGTAATGCATGACAAGGGTAGGAAAATACACCGACCACGCCAAGAAGGTGGCAGTGGAAGTGGTGGAGGTGGAGCCAGAGGTCACAAGAAGAAAGTTCGCATTCCTCACAACACACGGGAGAAGCAAAAGCAGTTAGTGATTGGACATGGAGAAGTTATTATGCCGAACAATGTAATATATAGAACTCCACATTCAGTTGTTACTGATGAATCAGGTTATAGCAGTAAGTCAGCGGAATAATATTTTTTGTATTTTTATACTTGATTTTCTTTTATTTTAAGGTATGGGAATGTATGAACCTAGACCCGTTCGTCCAAGTTCGATTGAATTGGGGCGACGCTATCCTACAGACACAGTTGACACGTATGGTCCTATAACACCGCATTCTGCAGCTTCAGCAATGCTTAACAACGGAAATGGAATGAATACTCAAAATCAACAACACCAAATACAACAGCAAATGCAGCAGTATGACGAAGGTGCTTATAGTTCACAGACCCTATATGGACAAGCAAATCAAAGTTCAATGTCTTCAGAAGTTATTTATGCCGCTGGAACACCTTCACGAACGAAACCTCGCCCATCACAACCACCACCAGCTCCACCATCTAACGGAAGTGGTACTGGTACACCAAATACATCGAATGCCAATACTCCCACACGCGGAAGAAGTATGTCTACTAGCCGAGATGCTTTACCACCACCACCTCCAATTCCAGATGGAATGCCATCTCCCACGCTGGGAGCAATAAATGGCAGCAACGTCGCGGCAAAGTTGTTGGGTCGCACTAATAGCACTTCGAGGGTAAGTTCGCCACAATTGGCGCCTAGCAGTAGTGTTCAGGATGCTAACGCATTGGTAATGGCTCAATTGAGCAACCAGATTAACAATTTCAATAACATTATGGTGAATTCGCAAAATGATCTACCACCTCCTCCACCAATTCCAGATCAGGTTTTAATAAAATCAATTACAAATGAAATGTTGTTAATACTTTTTTTTTTTACAGAATTTACCAAAACTATTACAACCAGCTCCGCCACCACCACCTCCTCCTCCACCGGTTGAGGCTCAGACACCTCATCAAATTTTGAAACCAATCGCTAATGGTGACATTCCGACAGCCATACCAAGTGCTGTTCACATTGTTGGGGCAAAGAAGCTGCTACCTCCATATCATGATACGAGAAACGATTTGATGAAAGCTATTCGAGATGGTAAGATGTTAATTCTTTTTGATTTGGACTAAGAAGATTTTGTTCGTGTTTTAATTTACTTTTAGAAATGTTTTGTACAGGAGAACAAGATAATACCTTCATCTTAGAAATTATGGTGACCAACTTTGTTTTTACAGCATCTAATTTTATGAATATTTGACAGGTGTACGGTTAAAGATAACCGACTTTTCTTTACACTGATGTTTTGACACGGTTAGGTTCAGAAGGAACCCAAAGATCTTTTTAATTCATACTCCCTGCTATACCGATGGGTTGCGACTTTAAATTCAGTTTAACAACCCCGACAGGCCTCTCAGCCATCCGATGGCCGAGAGCAACTTAATGATGTAAATTAACATACGACTTTTAATATATTTCTTTCTTGGCGACTTCGTCTCCAACCACTCTTCTGAAGAGCTATTTGGTTGCTCTCTATTTTTTACAAAATGAATTCTTAAAGAAAAGAATGTAACTAAAATTTAACTGATCCTGTGTTAAAAAACCAATAGGCTTGTTTTTTCGATCTTTTGCATTATGTTTTTGTATTTATGTATTTCGAAAGAACCCAGTATCAGCTCTCCATGTTTTCTTATCATTCAACACTCGGCGTGGTAGAGCAGGACTGCCTGTATAAAAGTTTTGTAGAGCATGCATTTGTTAAACGTAGATGAACTCCTCAACTACTTCGAAATTGTTGCTGTCAATAGTGATATGTATTTTGTCTTATCCGGTGGACAAATATTTGTTTGTTTCTTTATAGCAAGTATTTGGTCTTGTCGAAACCAACGAGTTTCGCCTGTTTTTCAACTGCATTGAATGACTCTATTACGGAACATGGTGAATGGACGATGATGTCGATACCGTCTGGCAGACATAGGATCGCATTTTTTGTAGATGTGACATTTGGAGCTGAGAGTCAAGTCTTGGGGCATGCTTCATTCCACTTATATGTACTTATTAAAAAATTAGATGATTGGGCCCTATCAAAACATCCTCTCCTTATATGAAGAGCTCCGCTGATTATCCATCAGAACTTGTTAATCTTAAGATTTCTCATAATTAAGTCTACCTTTTCTAATTATGTCTTTACTGATTGGGGCTGTCTTCTTGCCTTATTACTCGCTTCACATGATTGCCACCCATTTATTATTCCCTGCGTTCCGGTGACCAAGTTACCTTCACTGCTTCAATCATAAAACAAGAAGCCAGTTCCTTGAATTTTTTTTATAAAACCTGGGGTCTCGTTTCTTCACGAGACTGCCTGGAGAGCTCCAGGTTTTTTTTTTTTTTTGTACGGCTTGGAAACTTAGTGCTTCTTATAACCGCGTTAGGAGCTGCTGCAAATTCTATTAGTCGGAAGCCGTTATCTGTTGTCGTTTCACAGAGGCTGCATCAACTCACAGTACACAAATCTAAGGTATTATACTGCGCAGGTTGTCAGTCAAAAATAAAAAATGGCTGTGAGCGTGAAGAAGAAAACACACGTAAAAACAACAACAAATTAAAATTGAAACTGTCAGAAATAAAAATGGCTGGAACGGTGATGACTTAAATACACGTAAAAACAACAACAAATACTGGGTACGTTCAGACGACCCAAGGGACTTGATATTCAGTCAACTGCATTCGTTGAACGCAAATTTGACCAAGGTAACTAGGTTTTTTTGAAATGTCAAACTTGGAACTTTACTTTTCAAACATTTACCTTCAGTGCATAGTAAAGAAAGTACTGATTATATTTTATCTAAGAAAAACCTCACACCTGAAATAAACCCTCAACGAGTTGCAATGAACAAGCTTTTAAAAAAAAAGCTTTTGAAAAATAAGCTTTTTGAATAAAAGTTTTTCAAGACTATTTGATTTTTGTATTAGGAAACCAATCATAAAATTAACAAATTTCATACAAAACTTATATTTGTTTACTTATCATGCAGTTAGGTAATAATTTTCTTTTTCGTATTTAAAGAAACTTCCCACAAAATGGTAAAAACTAACGTGCAAAAAAAATAATAAATCAGATAACAATAAAGTCCAGCTTTCTGTTTAGTGACCAAATATAATCAGCTGATATTCTGACACAAGTGCACTTGACTAGATATTAAAGGAGATTTTTCTTGACTTACTTTCCAGTCAACTTTCCAATAAAGTTGCCTTAATTGGAAAGCAATATATTAGCAGCTGACCAATCAGAGACTAGAAACTTGCCTTAATTTCTACTCCCTTGGGTCGTCCGAACGTACCCACTGACATATGACACAAATTTTGATATATGCGCAGAAGAAACAAAAATCAAAACTCTAATGATATTACCTTTAATATGTGTACTGTGGCATCAACTAATACACCCTAGATTTTCATTGAAGTCCCCCAGAAAAACAATCTAGGGGATCACTTATCGGATAAGGCGCCAGTTATATATAGATATCATTGAAACTCATCATTGAAAACTTTAATGATTGATTTTGAGGCGTTTAGAAAGCAAAACCATTTTTTATTTTGATGGACGATTAAAGCTCAAGACTTAATTAATATTTCTAGTAAAAGAAAATTTCAAATAGGCCCAACTTTTCACAAAAATTGACTTTTAATTTTTCAATGATCATTGGTAAGGTAGTTCAATCATTGAAATAAGGAAAGTCTTTTTATGTGTTAAGTTGGGCCTATTTGAATAATTTTGTTGGCTAGAAATATTAATTAAGTCTTAACCTTTATTTGTCCATCAAAATAAAAAATGATTTTACTTCCTAAACCACTCAAAATCAATCATTAAAAATTTTAATGATGAGTTTCAATGATAGCTATAACTGGCACCTTCCAACCTTCCACAAAAATTGACTTTTAATCTTTCAATGATCATTGGTAAGGTAGTTCAGTCATTGAAATAAGAAAAGTCTTTTTATGTGGAAAGTTGGGCCTATTTGAACAATTTTTTGACTAGAAATATTAATTAAGTCTTAAGGTTTATTTTTCCATCAAAATAATAAACGATCTCACTTCCTAAACGTCTCAAATTCAATCATTAAAATTTTCAATGATGAGTTTCAATGATAGCTATAACTGGCACCTAAGGAACCTAAGGTGCCAGTTATAGCTATCATTGAAACTCATCATTGAAAATTTTAATGATTGATTTTGAGACGTTTAGAAAGCAAAATCATTCATTATTTTGATGGACGATTAAAGCTCAAGACTTCAAAAATATTTCTAGTCAAAAAAAAATTTCAAAGAGGCCCAACTTTCCACAAAAATTGACTATTGATTTTTCAATGATCATTGGTAAGGTAGTTCAGTCATTGAAATAAGAAAAGTCTTTTTTATGTGGAAAGTTGGACCTATTTGAATTATTTTTTTGGCTATATATATTAATTAAGTCTTAAGGTTTATTTTTCCATCAAAATAATAAACGATTTCCTTTCCTAAGCGTCTCAAAATCAATCATTAAAATTTTCAATGATGAGTTTCAATGATAGCTATAACTGGCACCTAAGTCAATAGTTTAACTTGTAAGCCAATTCCCCACAAGGTATTCGCATCCTTACATTATGTTATCGTTATCAAATAAATAAATTTGGTGTCACGACAGCTCGTATCTTACTTTTTTGTGTCAACGAAGAATCGAGACGAAAAACTTGGTGATATGATAAATATGTAATAGCAGTTCAAAAAATAAGAGGTCCAACTATTCTTGTAAACAACAATACAGAGGAATGAGACAACAGTCTATTTATATATTCAAAATACCTATAGCATTTTTACTGAATAAGAAACTTGTATCACTGTTGAAACAGCTGTTTAAAAACAAAGATTGATTTTTTTGTATTCGTTTGCTAAAGGGGAAACCATAATCAGCTTGCACCAGCTTAAACTCGTGTCAAAATCATACGAAAAACTAAAGCTAGAACTATAATGCTCGGAGGGGCACAAGCGAATACACGAAAAGCATACGACGCGACTATAATTGTAGAGTGGATCGTTTCGTCAAGTTTCGTTCAACTTTGCGCAACTCACTTAAGTAAAACTGACATTTGGTAAAATAGGAATGCCAAAAAATGATAGATTATAAGTATAGTATGGGTGGGTTCCCCTTTTGACGATACGGAAAGCTAACATAAGCTTCACTGGCTTTCTGACCATTATAGTTCTACCTTAAGAAAAGTATCTTTTAAACGAAACGCTTCTGCCAACTTAGTAGAACAAATATGGGCAGACAGACGACATCATTCTGTCAAATTTACAATTTAAGTACGTTATATATTGAGCCATTTTTGTCGTTCTCCTTTAAGTCCCTTATAGCCTATTGAATGGTCTATTCAATAGGCTATAAAAAAGGAACAATTACGTGCAAGGGTTTTTATTACTAAATATGTTTGTTTGGCCCATAAGCATGCTTAAAACCGAAAATGCTACTAAATTCACCCATGCGTTTCTGAGAGAATGATCACACTGGCCACTTTTCAGTATTTTTCGTATAACTCGAAAACTAAGCCGAATTTGACAATTTTACATTTAATACTTTTTGTTCAAAATTAAATTTTCTATCGAAATGGATATTTTGGAAAATTTCTTAAAAAAATTTAAGCAGCAAAAGTAAACAAAAACCAACATAAAAAAATCGAAAAATCAAAGATTTTTAAATTTTTTTCTAAACAGCGCATAACTTTTTTCGGAGCAAAAATACGCTCAAGACATGCATGAACAAAATAAACTAGAGTCTTAGGGCCTTAATATGACATGTTAAAAAAGCCATAGTATTTGAAAATTGACAAAGATATAGCCATTCAAACTTTACCATTTCTTATCATTTTTCGCAGTTTTTGCCCGAAAGCCTATTTTTTGACACTTTATCACAAATTTAACGTTCCTAGCACCTTGTACCAAATCTTATGTTAATCGGACCAGACGTTCGGTCTGTAGGTCTGAAAGCATTTAAAAACAGCCGAAAAACGAAATTGCGAACTTACATCCTTTTTATAAATTCTCTATAGTTCTACTGTCATATTATATCAAAATTTTGATTTCGAACATTTTTACGAACGTAAAAATTGTACCGAAAAAGGGACTTTCGGTCCAAAACTGCAAAAAATTATAAAAAATGATAAGGTTTGAATGGTAATAACTCTGTCAATTTTGAACAAATATTAATTTAGTCTCTACTTTATTTTGTCTGTGCATGTCTTGACCCTATCTTTGCTTCAAAAAAAGTTATGCCCAATTTACTGAAAAATTTAGATATCCTTGATTTTTTGATTTTTTTTAGGTTGGTTTTTGTTAACTTTTCCTATTTTAATTTTTTCGTAAAATTTTTTGAGCTATCCATTCCAATACAAAATTTAATTTTGAACAAAAAGTATTATAAGTAAAATTGTCAAATTCGGCTTAGTTTTCAAGTTATACCAAAAATATTGAAAAGTGGCCAGTGTGACCATTCTCTCAGAAACGCATGGGTGAATTATGAAATATGGGCCAAACAAACATATTCAATAATAAAAACCCTTGCACGTAGTTGTTCCTTTATACCCCTCATTTCCGGTCTATTCAATAGGCTATTAAGTAAGTTTTCGAAACTAAACAAAAGCAGCAAAATAGCTGTTATAGGCGTAACTATTTAACATTGCGCTAAAGAAAGGCTCAATAAAACAGCAAGCGAGAAATACTTCAAAAAATTAATAACTTCAGAAAAACACAAAATCTTTAATTAAACTCTTTATTTTTTATATATTTATTAATTCATTTTAAATGTTGTCTTCCTTAGGTATTACTTTACGCAAAGTTGAGAAATCAGAGCAAAAAGAAATCGAAAGAAATACAGCATTGCATGATGTAGCATCGATTCTTGCCAGACGAGTTGCAATCGAATTATCCGAATCCGAAGATTCAGAAAGCGAAGACGATAGCGAAGGTTGGGTAGAACCCAATGAGACATCCGCCTAAAACAAGCTGTGGAAGTATTCAACTGTTATAACAGAAATGTATCCGATAAAAAAATGTTATTAAAAATATTAAATTACAAAAAAAAGTAATATTGAAAAAATAATCAAAGTGTTGAACATTTTGATTGAACACAATATATATGCAACATACATACTGTCTACTTTAACAATATTTATATTTATTGCACTATTTAAATGCTCGCTTAATTAATGCGATTATATAGAAACAATAATAAATCTTTGAAAATAATTATTCAAGCTAATAATATATTAGGTATGTATATACATAAGGTTGTAAGATATGAAGCAAAAAAAAAATTAACAACTACTTTTATGTAATTGTATTAATTATTATTAAATAAATAAATTTATTCATACTTTTATCTAAGCACAAAAATGTTAAAATATATAAACTTAAAATAATCGTTTTTGTTGTATTATTTTTATTGAAGATTTACCTTTTGTGTGTCATATTTTTAGAGCAGTCACTTCAGCTTCAGCTTAGAACCTAAAAGGTGACGAATTATTTTCATCGATATTTTGTCCAATGTTACCTTTTACTTGCGATATACATATAGGTTCTATATGGCAAGATGATAGGAAAGACGAAAAAAGTGGGCATCGCAATTCTGTCTGTGTGTTCGTTGAGCTACAGCCTAAACGGCTGGATGGATACTTTTAGGAAAGGCTACCTTTGGGTAAGGGGTCAGTTATAGCGATCAGGAAAACGCATGAGGAAAATTGTTTCAAATGGATTATTTACTATATTTTCAACGGATTTGAAACACAAATGCTATACGAATCAATGACGAAACACTCGAAGAATTTTTTGATAATACAAAATTTTCAATTGAACAATTATTTTTTCTAAAAAATGTATTTTAACTATTTTCCTGATGCAAATTAATTTTTCGTATCAGGAAAATAGTTAAAATACATTTTTTACAAAAAATAACTGTTCAATTGAAAATATTATTTGTACAAAATATTCTTTGAGTGTTTTGTCATTGATCCGTGTAGAATTTGTGTTCCAAGTTCGTTGAATACATAGTAAATAATCCATTTGAAAACATTTCCCTGATGCGTTTTCCTGATCGCTATAACTGGCCCCTAAGGAACCATTTTTCAAAAAATGTATTTTTTATTCAAATAAGTTAAAATAAAATTGCATATCAAAATTTTCAAATTTTTTTTTTTTTTCGATCGGGTTGCCATATTTTTTTTAATTTCATTTTTATATGCTCCTAAATAAATACTTAAAATTTGCATACCAACATTTTTCCTTAACAATTTGATACAGGAATTAAGATGGTGCTCTTTTTTCCCCCTCAAACTATCAAAAGAGTTGTTTAAGCTAATTAAAATATCGTATTTAATACTTTTAAACATTTTTCTTTCATAATTTCCATGTCTTTTTATACAATTTTCTTAAACCCTCAGCCTCTTGAACATAAGAGCCAGTACGTTTTTTTGAAACTTGAATCATACATATATATTAGGCGTGTTTTGTTGACTTCCTTAATGTTAACATTAAGAAATACTTCACATTAAGGCAAATTTTCCAATGCAAATTCCAACAACAACAAGTTAACTTCACATTTCAACTCCAGTAACTCTATGGCTTAGAATTAAATATATAACTAATCGCCATTGTTGGAAAAATCTGCGGCATTTTTCATATTAGTGTTTGCTCTCACAAACACAAATGCACTCCAACAGCGCCATAACAATCATTTTTTAGTTTCTGAACTTATTTTTCTTCTCAGCGGTATGTTTAAGAAAAACTTATTTTTTTTATGATAACCGTATAGGGCGCCGATAAAATTTTTAAAATATATTTTCTTCAAAATTTTGTTGTTTCAATGGAACATTATAAATGTACTTAGTTTAATTTACGCATTGTCATGAATAAAGGCTCTCCGAAACCAACGCGAAATCAAATTAAATCATTGGCAGTGATACAAAATATGACACCCCCGAATGTGGCCTTACTTCATTCACTTTCAGACTGGTCATCCATTTTTGCTTATACCACTCGACTTTCGAAAACCTTTTAAATTTTTAATTAAATTATTTTAAATATTTCTTTTTCAAGCAAATAAAACAAATATTTTCTGGGCATCTTCTTGAATAGACAAGTAAATTTACATTAAAAACATGAGCAAATAACTTGACTACGAAACAATTCGAGAAAAATTCTCAAGATATGAGCGTATGTTAACATAAATATACGAACACCAAAAGTACAAAATCGATTTAATAACAAAAAAAAAATCCTAATATAAAGGGCGCTTAGCATATAGTTGCGCCAAAAAAAAAAAATACGTCCCTGTTTCACAGAATCGCAGTTTGACATTTCTTCTATCCACAATTATATCAGAAAAACCATGTGCAAGTTTTCAATTAATTAATATTATTCTTAGCCTTTTTAAAAGTTCAATAATTTAAAATGTGTTGAATGAATGAATGAATTAATAGGGGATAAGCGCACTGCGACCTAAAGATCTATTGTGCCCCCTTTAAGAGTAGAGTGAGACGGCTCATTCTATAACTCTCCCTCCAGATTGGTTCCTTTTAGGAACTCAAGTATGTCGGGTATTTTCAGAGAGGGAAACTCTCTCTCGTCTATCTGGTAGTGTCCCAGATACCTGTGTCTTTGATGCGCGAGCGCATCACATTTTCCTAATATGTGGTCCGGTGTTTCCTCGTAGGCGTTGCAGAATCTGCAAGTTGCACTACTTGCTAAACCGAGGAGACTGAGATGTCTTATTAGCTTGCAGTGCCCTGTGAGAATACCCGTTATTATTCTTAGGTTGTTCCTACTTAGGTTTATGCAGGAGGTGTAACGCACTTGGTTATAATTCCCAAGCAGTAGTTTGGCCTGCCTTAATTTTGGGAGTTCTTCCCAGATTTTTGATCTTTTAGTCTCCTCTTCTGATTTTATTTTGTATTTGATCACGTTTTCACCTACACCGCAATAGGGCTCAGGTCCCATAAGGGGGTCTGTTGCTCCTTTTTTGGCTAGGGTGTCTGCTTCCTCGTTACCATGAATACCAACGTGTCCTGGTACCCAATAGAGTGAGACAGTGTTTTTCTCGCCGAGTTCATTCAGCTTACCCACGCATTCCCAAACTAATTTGGAGTCGATTGTGTAAGAGCCTAGTGCTTTAAGTGCAGCTTGGCTGTCTGTCATGATGGCGATGTTTTGATTACGGTATTTTCTTTCGAGGTTCTTTTCCGCGCACTTTCCTATCGCGTTAACTTCCGCCTGGAAAATGCTAGTGGACTGTCCCATCGGTACAGAAAGTTTGGTTCTTGGCCCAAAGATTCCTGCACCAGTCCCTGAAGACGTTCTCGAGCCGTCGGTGTACCATTTGATGGCATTCTCTTTGAGGGTGTAGTTTGTCGTTTCTCCTACCCACTCTTTTTTGTTACTCAACTCCGTTTTGAAATTTTTTACGAAGTTGTATTTTTTAATCATGCCATCTCTTGGAATGTCAAGGAGGTTTGTTACTGTGGACTGGGTTAAGTTTTCTTTTTCCCTAATGCCTATACATTTACCCTTCCCAGTTCCCTCTTTGGCGAACCTCATGATAGCTCCCTGAGCAACACTTTCAATAACCACGTGTAGTGGAGAAAGGTGAAGTATGACCTCCATTGCTGCTGTAGGGCAAGTTCTCATTGCACCAGTGATGCTGATGCATGCAAGCCTTTGGATTTTGTCTAGTGCTTTCCTAGTAGTTAGTAATTCGGTTCTTTTGTGCCATGCTACTGCACCATAGGTAATGATGGGTCTTACCATCATGGTGTACATCCATCTAAGAATGTTAGGCTTACACCCCCATGTTCTTCCTGCAAGTCTCTTGCATATCATTAGGGCCTTTGTGGCTTTCCCGACTGTTATTTCAATGTGTTTGTTCCAGAGGAGTTTGTTGTCTAGTGTGATTCCTAGATATTTTACCTCCCTCTTCGTTTCTATGACTTGGCCAGCTAACCTTATAGGTTTCATTCGTGGCAGAAGCCTTTTCTGTGTAAATGGTATGACCGTCGTCTTTGTAGGGTTTATATTTAGTCCTACCGACAGACACCATTTTCTTGTAATTGTTAGTCCTCTTTATACTATGTCACAAAGAGTTTCTTCGAACTTCCCAAGGGCTGTTATGACGATGTCGTCCGCGAAACCTAAACAGCGTATGCCTTGAGCAGTCAGACTTTCTAGTAGCTCATCCACAACGAGACTCCACAACAAGGGTGACAATACCCCTCCCTGAGGACAGCCTCTTGTTGTGGTGATTTTCTGAACACTTTGCCCTGTGTGTGCCTCTGCCGTTCTTGTGCTCAGCATTTGATTGATCCATCTGGTTAAAGTGATGGGTACTCTCTTCCTAATCAAAGCTTTATTTACTGCCTCGTGAGAGGTGTTATCGAAAGCGCCTTCAATGTCTAAGAAGGCACATAAAGCGATTTCTTTTCCATTGAAGGCAGTTTGAATGGTGTTAGTCAGGTTGTATAAGGCAGTGTCCGTAGATCTGCCTACCCTGTAAGCATGCTGGCGACTGTTAAGAGGCAACTTGCTGAGAACTTCTGATCTTAGGAAGTTATCAATTATTTTTTCCAAAGTTTTCAGTAGAAAAGATGTTAAACTTATTGGCCTGAATGACTTTGGATGGGTTGTATCTTTCTTCCCTACCTTGGGAATGAAGATGACTTTAGCTCTTCTCCATAGACTTGGTATGTACCCAAGTGCTATACTACTACGAAGTATGCTAATTAAATGAGGCATAAGTTCCTCTTTCCCTTGCTGTAGAAGGGCTGGGAAAATACCATCCACCCCTGGAGATTTAAAAGGTTGAAAGTTACTTAGTGCCCAATCAAGTCTTTTGTCTGAACAGATAGTTTTCGCTATCTTCCAGTCTTCTCGTTTGGGTTTGAGAGGTATTCTCTCTATGGTATTTCCTTCTGTCGGTAAACTACCTGGAAAATGAGTATTTAGCAGTAGTGTAGACCTCTGCTCCTCATTTTCAGTGAAGCTACCATCGGGGTTTCGAAGTGCTACCGATGTTAATGACTTCTCTCTTGCTAGAGCTTTATGTAGTCTTGCAGCCGCAGGAGTAGAGGAAATTCCCTCACAGAAGATTGCAAAACTATTGCTCTTAGCTTTCCTTATTTCCCCATTGTATTTTGTTAGCTCTGCTGAGTAGTTAAGCCACTCACCAGTTCTCTTTGCCTCATTAAAGAGTTTTCTTACCTTGGATCTTAGTTTAGACAGATTATTGTTCCACCATGGAGCATCTTTCTGCATCTTCTTGGTTTTAAGGGGGCAGCTGAGTTCGTAAGCCTCATTTATTGCCCCACTAACATCATTCACTATTACTTCTAATTCCAGGTAACTACTTGTAGTTCTAACTGGGCCTATTTGCTCAAGGTTAGTCCTGAGGGTATTTCTATAGAGATTCCAGTTTGTTCTCTTAGGATTCCTTCCAGAGGTATTCTCTGTTAGAAGGCCATCTAAGGTGAACATTAAAATTCTGTGGTCAGACATTGAGGGTTCGCTGGAGACTCTCCATTCCTTAACCAAGTTGCTTATGTTCGGACTACCGAGCGTTAAGTCTAACACTTCTTTTCTGGTTCTAGTTATAAAAGTTGGGGTATTCCCTACATTGAATATATCTAGATTTTTTTCGATAATAAAGTCTAAAAGGTACTCACCCCTTTGGTTTATATCGGAACTACCCCATGTTGTATGGTGAGCATTCGCGTCGCATCCAACCAACAACGGTAGTTTTCGTTTGTTGCAGTAGTCCACGAGTCTTTGGACCTCCAGTGGTGGTATGTTGGCGTCATCACCTGGAAAGTAGGCTGATGCTACAACCATTGTGCGGGGGCTGCCATTGATGTTAATATCAGCCTGGATTGGAACTAGATCCCGCGTCATAAATTCTGAAAGACAAATAAATTTTATGTTATTTCGTACTATTATGCATGTTCTGGGCGATTTTTGTCTCGTATCCCAGATTAGTGTAGAGTCCTTACTTGTTAGGCCTCTTACTTGGCCCCCGTAAATCCAGGGTTCTTGAATCAGTACTAGCCCTAAGTTTTCCACCGCGAATTTCCTTGCTATGACAGCTGATGCCGCCTTAGCATGGTGGAGGTTAACTTGGGCTACCCTGGTACTGATCCCGCGTCTGTACATTTTGGTTTTTTTTTTAGTTTGGGGCAGGTGCCCCCTCATCTGCTAGCAGATGCTCTTCTTCCTCTTCAGTAGGAAGCGTTTCTTCTTGGTCCCTGCTAGGAGAGAGGTCCATGCCCTCTATCTCGTCGTCAGTCTGACCCGTCTCAAAATCTGGAAGCATTACCTGGTCCGTGGAGGGAGGGGAGGTTGTCTTGGGAGGTGACGAGGGAGGGGGAGGTGAGTTGATTGCTGGTGTAGCTGGGTGGATTGTTGGGATTGGGAATGGGATGGTTGGACTGACGAGAGGGGGGAGGGGAGTGGGTTTACGGATGGGGCTGGGGATTGTAGTGGGGCCCACTATGGTTGGTTCCTTCCTGCTAGGGACATTGTTGGGAGCGTCACCGGAAATTGGCATCGCTGGTTTTTTGAGACCTATCACGTTCACCTTCCCGAACTTGTAGTGAAGTTCGTGATTTGCCTTCACTATCGTCTTAGCCGATTGACCATCAATGCCAATCACCAGCAACTGTCCTTTACCCTCAGGTTTACTACGCAGGACCTTCCAAGCTTGCACAATCAGACCTTCGTTTTGAGCCTGGATGAGTGCCAGTGTTTTATGGTGATCTTGGCCCATACTTTTTGGAAGGAATACAGTAATGGTGTACATCTTGGGAATATCATCTCCCAAGCATGCAACCAGTGCTGTTCCTTTCCAATTGCTTAGGTTCGAAGCCTTCTGCCGCAGCCATTCCGCCGTATGTTGCCCTTCGCAATCTACCACAAGCAAGCCTGATCTGTAGTGAACACCGTTGAACTTCAACTTGTGTTCCCAGCCCATGGACACCTCCTCGATGATTGCATCCTCCAGGGCCGTCAACTCCTCAGTACTGAGGGCCTCCTGGGGATAATTCTTTGGCAAAACGGCTATCCTGACACTCTGGGCTGCAGCTGCATAGGAGAGTGGCCTATGTTCGCTGCCATTTCTATATGCGGTACTTGATCCCGCCATATCAGATGCCACCACTCTGAGTTTCTTTGCATCTTGTCTCAAGGGAGGAGTTAGATGTTCATTCGTCCTCTTTCCCTGTTCTTGGCTATCGAGGCGGCCGTTTTTCGCTGCTTCTTTGCGTTCATCCACCTTTTTCCTTGCCTCCTCTCGGGTCATCCCTCTATCAAGGAACCGGAGGTACCATTTAGTACACGCACCGCTGAGTCCTTTCCTCCACGGGTCATCCAGGCCTCCTGGTTCACCCAATTTTGGAAGAGGAGTCGATCTACGGTAGCGTCTTTTTGGCGGTCTTGTAGGTGGTAATGACGTGTTTACTGATGGTGTCATCCCATCAGTGATACCTTCTTTGGTATTTTCGTTGGACAACTGCCCGGAAGGTATTCTTCCTTGGTCAGTTGTCACTTCGTCTTGAGAGGCGTCTTCCTTCGGCCCGGGAGGTATTCTCCCCTGACCAATGGACGGCGCCACTCTTTTTTCTGCCCGGTTTTGTATGATCCTAGGAGGCATCCTCTTTAGGAACTTACTACATCCCGGTCTCGGATCTTCTCCATGGAGCTCACTCTCCATGCGATCCGCATATTCGCTTGCGGTAACATCCCGCATGTTGAATCTTTTGTGGTTTTTATTGTTTTTTAATTTTAAATGTTTTGGCATTGAATCCCACGAGTAGCTAGAGAAGGGTTGGTCAGCCATGTCAGAGCTCCGCATAACATGGTAAGGTCGTAGATACTCTTCAACTGGACCCGGCATCGAAGAGGCACCGTTAGAATACAGCCGGTATACCCCCTGGCTGCAAACCATCCAATAGGCACGGTCCGCTTAACACCCTGGATTAGGGGGGGCAGTTCTTGGTTCGTAACTCCTCAAAATTCCTGCTAACTCTGGTTTCCCAGGTTCAGCAGTTCAGATGAATCTTTGAAACTTAAGCCTCCGCACCACATCAAGGTGACTGCCACGCGAAGGTAAAATGTGTTACTTGATTGGTGACCAAATAAAACACAAACAATTCACATCACTCTCTTTGAGAAAAATATAATTAAACTCACATGTGAAAGGAAATGATTCTTGTCCGCCTTATTTTGGTTTGTTTTTACACAATTTCGCACTGCTTTTCATATTCTTTTATTTTTATTAGCAAATATACACAAATTTCTTAGTAAATCACTGCAAACTGTTTGTTTTTTTTCAACAATTAATGATTTATTAATAAAAGCTCGTGGCCATCTATGCGTCTATGTAATACTAATTTTTGTTAAGGGATCTCGGTAAGGCGATCACAGCGAACCTATCGACCAAATGTCTACCTACAAAATCGTGTTTCATGAGAATACTATATACCCCTATTACACGCCAGCATCGAAACACCTTACCGACAAAGCAATTTGATTCTGTATGGGCATTTACACACCCATTGTGTCGATGTGGGGCTGTCAAAACACTAATTTCTGAATGAGCCCAGATACATAATGCATTATCCTTTAATATCACTTAAATAAATAAAAAAAACTAATTTCAAATTAATCCAGCAACAGGCAAACTAAAAAAAAGCAACAAACCGCATCGGTAAACCATTCCGTTCCTTTTTACATACCACGTCGTCAGCATCGGCATACTATACCGGTGCAATACTACTCGAAATACTGTGTCGGTATATCTCCTTTTTACACGACCAAAAAACTTTATCGACACAATGTTTCGCGGCGTGTATTGGTATTCATAGATGGCATTATGGATAAGATGATCTTTTTGAATATTCTCAATGAAAATCTTGGAAAAAGTGCAAAACAATTGGGGTTTGCTGGCAATTTTTAGTTCCAGCATGATAATGACCCCAAAAAACTGCCCATAAAGTATAGGAATGGCTCTAATAAAACACTCCACATACTTTAGAGACACCACCACAATCACCAGGCATGAATCCTATTGAATATCTGTGGGACGTGCTGGAAAAACGAACTAGAAAACACGCTTTTACCAATAAAAATCACTAAAAAACGGTGATTAAGCATAAATGGAGTAAGATTGGCCAACAGGTTACTAAAAAACAGTTTTTTTTATGCAAAACATGCTTCAGGAAGTCATTAACAACAAAGTGATGCCAAATCATTACTGAAGAGTTATTTCATCTTGCATTTTAGTGCGTATTTTGGGTTAATCCTGAACTGTGCCAATACTTTTTTCCTTCTTAAATTGTATTTTTACAAGTGTTTTCTAATTTGTGTTTATTTAATCAACTCCAAAGTGATTTTATTTATGTTATCTAATAGAAAACAAATAAAAATAAATTATGTTAAAAAAAATTATTAAAATACTTTATATTTATTTGTATACACTAATTTAATCTAATTAGTTGCAACTGTGCCAATACTTTTTTCCGTGTGTGTACTAATTACTACTCAAAATTGGCATACCAAAATTTTTTCAAATGTTACCAAAATTTTATATATACAAATTAGTTTTTCAGAAAACTACTCCAACGATTTAAATTTATCATATATATTATTTCTGTAGTATGTCTCCCTTTTTAAGCTCACACACTGAACCGATTTTAATGAATGAGGTATCAAAAGATTCGAAATTTCCCGAGGATTAAGCGAATTATATTTTTATTTTATAAATATTTATAATTTTAACAGAAACTCAGTTCAAAAATTAAATATTATTCCAATAAAAATAAACACTTTGAGTTCCAATGAAATGAAAAACAAACAATTCCACTTTCCAATAGCATTGGAAAATTAGGTCTGTTCAATAAATGGGGTGCATGAAAATAAAGGTTAGAAAGCACTTGACATTGACGGGACTACACTTCAGTTTAAAAGTAAAGCTTGAACTATAATGCTCGGAGGGGCACTTAAGTGGTCGGAAGAAAACAAGCGAATACACAGAAAGCATACGACGCGGCTATAATTGCGGAGTGGAGGGTTTCGTCAAGTTTTTTTCAACTTTGCTTACATTTGCTGAAATAGGAATGCCAAAAAGAGATAGATGATTGTTACATTATGGGTGTGTTCCCCTTTTTTCGGTACGGAAAGCTACTTATAGTTGGTTTTTGACATAAGCTTCAGTGCCCTTCCGACTATTATAGTTCTACCCTAAGAGATGATCAAAAAGTTTTTATTTATATATGTATATAGAATTTTAACATATATATATTTATATATCGTCGTCGTTCAATGAAAACTCCCTGAACCCATTTTGATTTATTTTGAGATATCAATACTTTTTATCGCTCTTTAGTGAACAAAATTTGAAAATTTTTGAATTCGGGTAATTGAACGGCGACGATGTTTAAAAATTACAGAAAAAAATTAATGGCATTTAGGTTTTAATTTCAGTGCAAAACAATTAAAATTGATTAAACACGAGTACCTTTTATGCGTATCTATTGAAACTAAATCACATTTATTCACAAACATGCAAATAAACGGTTCATAATGCATTATCTGTAAAACCAACTCTTCGATCCAGGTTATTCGTCACAAATTTCGACGCGACTTCACTCCTCAAGCGTGAATGCGTCGAAACAAGCCCATTTCAAATCTATTCAGGTTTACAAAGAGTCGAAGTGAGCTTCAATATCACTCCGATACCCTATGTTAACGTAGTTAAAAATACATGGTTGCTTTGTTTACATGCGGTAATTTGCAATTTGGAATTTCCCCCGAACGTCAGAATCAAAGAACAAACAAACTTTTGAGCTGTTCACTAAGTTGGCATTTACGTTGATCTTTTTTTCCAAACACAATCTTTTAATTGTTGCAATATATTGCTTTCTCTAATTTTGAATTCGATCATATTCCCTCCACACGAAAGATCGTACTGTTACCGACAATTTTAATTTTTTTTTTAATTTCAAAATTTAAAACTTTCCAAATTCTTATTTAACTATTTATCACTTTTCAAATCAAAAACAAAGAACATGGAAATAACCTTTTGTTAGCGTTTTGAAATGTTGAGAGTTATATTAACATCATTACACTGCATTTGTGAAAACTTTTTCTGATTTTCATTATGTCAAGAAATATTATCGTTTGCATTGTATCTATCTATTTACAATGCATGTGAGTTTTGATATTTTGCATATATACATTTACACTCAAAATATTTGCATTTAGCCTTTATGAAGATCAGACATTTATCATTTGCATTTTGTAGTTCCTCCCATGTCAAGTGCGGTCCTAGCTTTATTTTCATCCACCTATTCAGGTTAACAGAACAGACCTAATTTCCCATCAAATAGTCCAAAATGATTGGAAAGTGAAAGTGTTTATTTTGATAATTTATTTTCCATCCCATACTTAGGTCTGTTCATATAAGGTGCTCTAAAACAAATACATTAGGCATGTTCTCGGAGACCTCAGCAACCTCTCCTCAACAAAATTTTCAAGTTTTGCTGACAAATTACTGACGGAGCAAAACGAACGCAAACAAACATGTTCATCTTCATAAGTGCCTCTATAAATGGTTGTTGTTGCGAAAAGCGCATCCGGTGAGAAAAAAGATGTTATGTGTGAAAGAAAGAGAACGAAGATTACACCCAAAATCCACAGATGCACCTCTTTCAACAATAAATCTTTGACATGAGCGTCGGACATGATACATTTTTTACTGTGCAAGTTCCTGGAACTAAACGCATTTTTTCTGCATAGTGTAGACATGGGAATTTCAGTAAAATGAAAGTGTAGACACGTTCTAATATACTTTTGATAGATTCATTTTTTGGCATTGTAGTTTGTCCAACTCCACTTTTCTTCAATCCTGCAGATGCAGAAGCATGCAAATTCACCACACATCTATGTAAATCAACCATCATCCTCGTGAAAATAAAACGATGTGGGTTAGTGCGAAAACAGTGTTATATATCCATCTCTTTTTATCTTTTGTTTACTTATTTTTCATGTACGGCCTGTCTCTTTTCCTCACACTGCTGACAAATCGGTGACATGAATAACAATGGTTAATAGCCACCTGCTGGTCAGAGTGAAAACTTATATCTATGTTATTGAAATAAACTTCGATAGAAGCCTAGATATCATGTTATTTTTGTAATAAGTATTATATCTAGACAGCCTCGACCCAGACCCGGAGATAATAGAACGCAGCTATTAAACAAATTATGGAAAAGGAAACAAACCAAATGCTTCTTGCAATTTAATTTTCAAAATTATCTCAAAATTATAACTGAATTAATTCTATATACCTAAATACAAAACTTTATGAGCACATTTTATTTTTATTGGTGCGAGAGGTCTCGCACGGGTAGGCTAGTTTTTGTATATTATTATAATTTTTCAAGTAATCAATGGCTTCAAAGCGAGGACGGTCGAAATTGAGATGTCGCTTTCAATTCGACCCGCCACGCTTTCTAGAATAGTCCCTGAGTGTTTTTAAGTGGACACCATAAAATGTTTTAATGCAAACTGAGCACTCACGCACGACATGGTACGCAAAATTTATTTCGAAATAAATTCTAATTTTCGGCAAATTTAACTGATTCGGACGCGGCTAAACGAATACTCGGTTTTACAAACGATTGTGGTTTTTCAGAATAAGGGTCCAGCAATGAAAGTTGTACTCTACAAAAAATAAAATGCACGACTGGGTCGCACGTACTTGCTCTTATGTTCAAGACACTGCGAGTCTAAGAAAATTGTATATACAAACATGGAAATTATGAGAGAAAAATGTAGAGAAGCATGAAATACGACATTTAAATTAGCTAAAACAACTCTTTTGACAGTTTGAGGTGAAAAAAAAGTATGCCATCTTAATTCATGATGGAATATGATTGTATGGGAACAAAAATTTTAAAATCGTTGGAGCGGTTTTTTTTTTAAATTAATTTTTTATATATAAAATTCTTAAAATATTTTTAAGAACAAATTTTGGTATGCAGATTTAAATTATATATCTATGTGTATATAAAAACAAAATTTGAAAAAAAAAATTGTCAACCCGTTTTTGAGATATCGAATTTTCAAAAAAAAAGTTTGAAACTTTTTTTAAAAATCCAAAAACTTTTTTTTGAAAATTTTGATATGCAATATTATTTGATTTTATCTGAAATTTGTATATAAAAAAATTCATTTAAATCCGTTAAGTTGATAACGAGAAAATTCAAAATAAAAAAATACGTTCTATGACAGGTACTATTAATAGTTGCAAAGTGTAAAATTTTATAATTTTTAGTAGTAGATCGTACTAATTTTAGTATATGAAAAAAGTTTAATCAAAATCGTAGGAGTCGTTTTAAAGCAAAAAAATATTTTCCTTTGCGGTTTTTTAACTTTTGTATGGAAGGTACCGTTATTTTTTCATAAATGTAAGATTTTTTCTAAAAATATTTTAGAAAGTACTAAAAAAGTCTTAAATATCGAGTTTCAAATAATCGATCATGTCGTTTTCGAAATATTTGATTTTCAAAAAAAAATTTTGAAACATTTTTTAAAAATCCAATAAACACTTTTTCAAAAAATTTGGTACACAAAACTATTTATATTTTTTGGAAGCTTCTGTGTAAAAAAAATTATTGAAATCGGTCGTACCGTTTTGAAGAAAATCAAAAATAAAAAAAATGGTTCTTTGGGAGGTACCATTAATAACCATTTTTGAAAAATGGTTTTCCACCCAAAGAAAGACTTTACTAAAATAAATTTTTTGAATTTTTTTAAAGAAAAGTTGTCGAGCCGTTTTTGAGAAAAATACGATTATGTAAATTTGCCAAAAAAAAATGTATGACAGGTACCGTTATTTTTGGTTCTAAAAAAAAATGAAAAAAACGTGTCGGCAGAATCACCAAAAACCACTAAGTACCAAGTTTGAAGAAAATCGATCGAGCCGTTTAGGCTGTAGACGAACAGACAGACAGACAGACCGACAGAATTGTGCCACCCACTTTTTTGGTGTTCTCTATCATCGTAATATCATGTTTGATTGTTATCTCAATTTTTTTTTTCACGAATCCAAAACTTGCCTTATAGACTAAGAGCCCACAGCAGATTTTGGGTGTGATCGATAGCAAAAAAAGAAGTATAGGCGTCGAAAGCTTCATTAAAGGCTATTCAAAAAATCAAGGTCTTGCAGTCCACAACTGGGGCCTTTGCGAGAAACAGTGCATCGAAAAAAAAATATTAATGCAACTTCGAGAATAATCGTGTTAGCCGAAATTGGTTTTCACCCCTCCCTAGATAAGCTCCACGGATCCCATATCACGGAATCAGAGATCATTTGAGTGTTTAATTCGCCCTGCCAGAGTGTTTAAAAAAACAGTTTTTCACTTAGAATTTAAAATTTTTTAAATGGTCCGGTAGAGCGAACTATACACTCAAAAGGTCTCAGATTCCGTGATATGTGATCCGAGGAGCTTATCTAGGGAGGAGTGAAAACCAATTTCGGCTAAAACGATTATCCTCGAAGTTGCATTCATATTTTTTTTTTCGATGCACTGTTTCTCGTAAAGGCCCCAGTTGTGGACTGCAAGACCTTGAATTTTTGAATAGCCTTTAATGAAGCTTTCGACGCCTATACTTCTTTTTTTGGAAAAAAAACCAAACGCGACATCCTTGAAAATAAAAGCAAGGTTTGATCCCAAAAATTGAGGCAAAACTGGAGAAGTTAAATTGAACTCGTTATTTTTTAAACTATATTTTTTTATTAAAGTATTTTTTTTAGTATTACAAGTGAATTAATATAAATATTTTTCTGTAATTATTTATCTAAGCCCAAATTAAGAATAATAATTCTGTCGTGGGTAATAAATTGTGTGCGAAAAAAGAGTGTAGACTTCTCCAAATAATTTATTACAATAGGCGTTTTCCTTTGGACGTGGCGAAGTACTTGCAAGTACTTTGCTAGCTTTTTTCAATGGAACATATCAAACTGCTTTCCCATGTAAAATGTATCTACTCGCACATGAGAGCATGTGCAGTTGGTAGTACTAGATTAGGGTTTTCATCTACGCATAAGTACTCTGCCACCTCCAAAGGAAAAGGGCTAATAATCAATTACGGTCGTCGAACAGCGTACTGTAAAACGAAAAGTAGAACTAAATTTTTCGTTTATGATATCGTTGACATATTGTCAATTTGATAACTTTTCTTATTAATAAACATGTGCAATCGTATTTATAAAATTTCCTTAGAACACTTGAGTATTTGTCCAGCTGGTCGTTACTTAAATAGTTTCACCTTCTCCGTATTTATAAACAAATTCCATAGTCCAGTCATTTAAGCATTTTGCTTCGGAAAAAATGGCGGAAAGCTGAATTTTGGTATATAGTCTCCTCATGGCATTCTTAAAAAACTGTAAAAAGTCCCCATCGATATGAGCGCCGCTAACAATTTTACGGGGGGTCAAAGGTCCCCCCAAACGGTTTTTAAGCAATATCTCCCGAATGGTAATTCTTACAGAAAAAATGTCAAAGACAATGTTGTAGCTTAGAAAATTTCCGACAAAAAATGTTAAGTATCTTTTTTTCGTAAGAGTTACCGTTTTCGAGATAGTTCAATCCGTAGAGTTACAGATTTTATGTTTCTGTACAAAATGTACTCTTTTACGCCACCTTTGAGGTAGAGTGCCAGGTGAGTTTTTCTTGCGTTGTATCCCCTTGGAAAACTAGAAAACAGTTCCAAAAAATATACACAGGGATTTATTTAAAGTTTTTGGGAAAGTTCCCCAACGATTCGGGCTCCACCACATTAATCATAAGGGGTCGAAGGTCACAAACATGATATTTCATTTATACAGGGTGATTCGTATAAAGTGTGACAAAAAGTTAGAGCGCGTAGGGGGGGTTGATAAGGAAAAAATCGTACAGGAGGAGGGGTTCTATTCACCCCCGTATAGCCAGGAGGGGCAATTTTCTAAGAAATTGACTTAAAACAGAAAAAAAAATATTAAAAAATAACGGTCATACTTACAATGCCATGCTATGCTTTTTTGTAAAGCCAAATATCTCTTCTTTTATTTTTATTTTAAATAAAAATGTTTAAGCCAGCAATTATTTTTCAAACTCTAAATTTTGAAATAAGAATAAAAAAAAGAAAATATTAAAGTATTTTTTTCGACATTTTATGTAAGTAAGTACTCTTTTTGCTTTCAAAATTCAATGGTTTTCTGTTTTTGAATAGATATAAATAAAAACATTGAATTTTGAAAACAAAAATATCACTTAGTTATGTAAAAGCAAGTTTGAAATTTTCTTTGATATTTTTCTCTTTAAAATTTTGATTTTGAAAATTAATTTTTCAAAAATTGTTCACTCAAACAATTTTATTTAAAATAAAAATGAAAGAAGAGATTTTTGGCTTTACAAAAAAGTATAGCATGGTATTGTAGGTGTTACCGTTATTTTTTAATAATTTTTTTTCTGTTTTAAGTCAATTTCTTAGAAAATTACCCCTCCTGGCTAAACAGGGGTGTAAAGAACCCCCCCTCCTGTACGATTTTTTTCTTTATCAACCTACCCTACACACTCTAGTCTTATGTCACATTTTATACGAATCAACCTGTATAAAAGAAATGCCATGTTTCGTGACCTTCGACCCTGTATGATTAATGTGCTGGAGCCTGAATCGATGGGGAACTTTCCCAAAAACATTATATAAATCCCTGTGTATATTTTTTTGAACTGTTTTCTAGCTTTCGAAGGGGATACAACGCAAGAAAAACTCACCTGCCACTCTACCTCAAAGGTGGTGTAAAAGAGTACATTTTATACAGAAACATAAAATCTGTAACTCTACCGATTGAACTATCTCGAAAACGGTTACTCTTACGAAAAAAAGGTGCTTAACACTTTCTGTCGGAATTTTTCTAAGCTACAACCTTGTCTTTGAAATTTTTTCTGTTAGAGTTACCATTCGGGAGATATTCCTTAAAAACCGTTTGGGGTGGCCTTTGACCCCCTGTAAAATTGTTAGCGGCGCTCATATCGATGGGGACTTTTTATAGTTTTCTTGGAATACCATGAGGAGGCTATATACCAAAATTCAGCTTTCCGCCATTTATTCCGTAATTTGGATGATTTTAAGCCTTATATGACTGGACTATGCACTGATTTATGAAATGTACGATTATAGTAGGAAACCGTTATATCTAATGTATGCGTGGGTGTGTTAAGTTATTCGTCCATTTAACGGGGAGTTTGGCAAGTTAAGGTTTTCCGCTCGCTGTTACATGGCAGAATATTTGGGCCAGTTGTACAAATGTGCTCCAAATCTTGCTCCTGGACTCAGCAATTTTAAATCAACGAGTTAATTGAGCTTGAACCATTGTTGAACCTCATTTAACTCACCGAAATCGGTGATTTAAAAAGCTGAACCACGGAAAAAATTTTAACCACGTTTGTACAACCGGCTTTCACACATTTATTAATAAGAAATATATGTTAATGTAAAAGTGCTTACTCCTTGTTGTTCTTTCTTTATTAATAGAACGCTAGTGATAATAGTTATCAGCGCCTAGCTTTAATTTCTTTCATCTTTCAAAATAGACTTGATTGAAGGAATATATAACATAGAAATAATAAAAATATCAATTATATTTAGAATTTTTTTCTTTTCTTCGTTTTAAGTGCAAGAGGCCCCGGTGTTTTGAAGACAGTGCTAGAAAAAAAATAAAACAATATTCTTTGATAAATGAAAATTGAATAATTTATATAATTTCTTACTGGCATGTAGTGCAGATTGGGCTAAACTTGCAGAAAACTGAAATAACGAAAAATTATAAGTTGAATTTTAAAATGTAGATTTTGTAGAAAAATAGTATTGGTGATTTCAAATAGAAAGAGTAATAGATAAAAGAAATAAATAAAACACCACCGTCATCTTCCATTGAGTTCACTCAGGGATTCATTCATTCTGAAATACAATGAAACAGTTATGTTTGCTTCTACTACATTCATAGTTTTTCTCTACTGTCTCGTTTTCCATTGGTTTCACTCATTCAGAGGTCTAATGAAACAGGCCAGTTTTGTCTCTGTTAGGTTGGTAAAAAAAAAAAACTTTTTCTTATTTTTTGATTGGCCCACCACATAATTTTACTACCTCCATCAATTGTGTTATCGATATAAGATTTCAAACTCCTAGGTATGTATAAGGCAAGGAGGTGCTGAAGCGGCTTACTTTTCTTAAGTTTTACCAAAGACCGTATAATACCAAGATATTGCATCTAGTGTAAAAATTCGCAGTCAAAGCGCTAGTACTGTGACGACCCCAGTGGTGACCCCATAGATGTGTGAGTGAGAACCCCGTCTATGTATAAGTTTTACAATCGTCGGTGGCGCGGTCGCTGAGTCGTGGGTCTGCGGCGAATAAAGGCTTGCATGTCTGTATGTGTTATGTGAGTTCGAATGTGAATGAGGATGTGATACAATACGTGGGAATGTTTCCCTTCCCCCGACCGACCGCATCTAAAGCTGATTTTTGGTGGTTGGTTGAGATGCGGTATCTTGGTATTATACGGTCTTTGGTTTTACTAGAAAATCCCCAGTGACGGGACAAAATACTAATTTTGTAATAAATTGACTCAAAATGGAATAAAATATTAAAAAACTGCAGTTACAGTTACAAAATTATATTGAAGCCTTTTGCAAACTAAACATAATACTTTTATATTAATATAGCTATAAGTATTTTGAATCAATAGTATTTGAACAAATTATGTTCAAGCTTAAAATTAAAAAAAAAAATTGGAAAAAAAGTTGTATACTCAATTTGTTCAGAATTTTACGTTATTAAGTACAAGTTTGGTGTTCGGTATTTAATGCTCCTTATAACTTTAGGTTCAATTATAAAAAACTGATGGTTTTATGTCTTTGGGATAAGTAAAAATTACAAAAACATTTGTTTCGTTTGTAAAATCTCAACTGTAAGTTTTTTTAAGTGCAATCAACTGACTAGACCAGGCAAAATTAACTTATGTACACTGGTAAGAAATCCATGTAAAGGTTTCTAAATACGATTATCTTTGAGTGCATAATGAGCACACACCGAAAACACCAATGTCAAATCTTGTGCCCATCAAAAGTTATGCAAGGTCAAATGTAAACATTTTTTTTTGCCTATAACTTTAAAAAGCAGTGTGAATTAAGAACCCCGAACTCAAAATTTCTTTTATTTTTTAACCGGATTCGTTTGTCCATCATTAATCCACGTTTGTCCAACCATTAAAAACGTTTGTCCACCACCGCCATAAAAAAAATATTTGACTTTTCTTTTTTATAGCAAACCTCGAAGAACAAAAAAAGGTCTTCTTCTTTTTACGTGCAAAAAAGAAAAGTTGAATATTTTTTCTAGGGGATGCACAAACGGATTTTTTAATGCATTTTTATATAGAGCTGGGGGACAAACGAACCCAATCCGTCCCAACCCCCTATGATTTAATTTGGGGATGCTAGAATACTTTTTTTATTTTTCGAGGTTTGCTATGAAACAAAAAAGTAAAATATTTGTTATCTTGGGGGTGTGCAAACGATTTTAATGGTTCGACAAACGTGGATTAACGATGAGCAAACGAATCCAATAAAAAAAACTTAAATTTTGAGTTCGGGGTTCAGACTTCACATAGCTAGTTTTAAACGTAAACGCGATTGAAAAATAGGCACTTTTTCTCCTCCGACTGATCGCGTAGTGAAGGACAATTGGCAATAAACGAAGCCGGCAATTTTGATGCAATTTTTTAATTTTTTATTCTTCAATTACCGTTATTTCCCCTCAACTTTTTCCCACAGTGATAAGCTGCTATTTTAATTATTACTGTGCATTAAAATACCTCTCCAAAGACATATTTTTCGTCGGTTTTGTGCCTTTAGCAGCATTTTTGGCCTCACAAAATAAATTTTTCTTTTCATACTAAAATGCGATAAAATTAGGAAATAACTTTTTCACAAAATGATTTAAAATAAGCTTCCAAAGTTACTACTGTAGCAAAATAACTATATACAACGATATTTGTATGTATGTTTTTTTGTAAATTGTTTCCTTAAAACTAAACAGTTTTCTAATTCGAAAAGAAATGTTGTGAACAAGGCTCGTCACGCAGTGAACATCTTCGCCATTCAAGAGTAAAACTAAAAAAAACTGGAATTTTTGGCTTCTGACGAAATTTTTAAAATAATAATATCTTTGAAATTATAGCTCTTAAAACATTGGGTTTTTATGTAAAAGGTTTTATCGGGTACAAAACTTTGCATTAAGTTGTTGCATTTACCGCTATTGATTTATTTTTCATTTTACCCTTTTTTGACATGATGATACCTTCTACGGGATCAGTCGGAAAAAGTGCCGCGTTTACGGTTTAAAAGTAGCTGTGTGAACTCAAAATGTCTACTCTTTTTATTGAATTCGTTTGTCCGTCATTAGTCTACGTTTGTCGAAACATTAAAATCGTTTGTCCAGCCCCAGGATAACAAATATTTGCCTTTTCTGTGTTTTAATAGCAAATCTCGAAAGTTAAAAAAAGTATTCTAGCATTCCAAAATTAAATCGTCTGTCCATTGCTAGTCCACGTTTGTTCAAGTTTTTTGTATGGATTTTCATTTGAGCCGGTGGACAAACGAACGCAATTAACTCCGCCCCTATTAGATTTTATTTGGGTCCTTGGAGCACTTTTTGGAATCGATTTCATATATAGCCCCCGGTATGAAAAAAATATGAGGAGTAAAATCTGCTGAACAAATGACTATGAAACGAAAAAGCGACACCAGAACAGGGTTGCCACTTCTCAGATAATTTTTCGCAGTAAATTTTGTTAATTTATTTGTTCAAAAAATTTCAAAAAACTAATTATGTCATTCCAACAAAACTGATAAATACATAAAATACATATAACATTTGTTTTTCTTCAAAACATAAAAAGAACAAACAAAATAGCTATAAATTAAACATGTCATATTATTATTAAGGCGTGAAGGGTAATTTTGTTCGTAAAATCAAGTGCAGTAGTTTAAGGCAGCAGATTGATTTTGAGAAAAAAATGCAGTAGATCTACTGCAATTGCAGTAAAGTGGCAATCCTGCACCAGAAAAAGAAACTGAAATGCATTTTTTTTCTCACTCGCACTCACATAAAAAAGTACGAAGTGAAACTTCTTTAGTATCGTTGTGATCAGTGAATATCAAATAAAGAAGCCAAACCTCAGCTGTCAATTTGATTTGCCTACAAGCTGAAGCGAACAGCTGATGTATTAGATTTGCAAAGTATTATTGAAAAGCAGTAAAAAACGCACACATACACCCCTATTACACGCCAGCATCGAAACACCTTACTGACAAAGCAATTCGATTCTGTATGGGTATTTACACACCCATTGTGTCGATGTGGGGCTGTCAAAACACTCATTTCTGAATGAACCGAGATACATTTATCCAGTTTCTGCTATAATGCATTATCCTTTAATATCACTTAAATAAATAAAAAAAATTCATTTAAAAATAATCCAGCAACAGGCAAACTAAAAAAAACAACAAACTGCATCGGTAAACCATTCCGTTTTTTTTTATATACCACGTCGTCAGCATCGGCATAATATACCGGTGCAATACTACTCGAAATACTGTGTCGGTATATCTCCTTTTTACACGACCATAAAACTTTATCGACACTATGCATCGACACAGTGTTTCGTGGCGTGTAATAGGAGTATATGCATCGACTTTGACGGTGTCCACATTGGGTATGAAAAAGTGGATTTTTAATGACTTTTCAGTATTCACATCTCACTTCAATGAAGGAGTGGGAGCGAGATATGAATACTGAAAAGTCATTAAAAATCCACTTTTTCATACCCAATGTGGACACCGTCTAAGTGTTTCGCGGCGTGTAAAGGCTCTCATAGAATCAACTCGTCATTCAGCACAGGTCTTGTTGTTGTTGCAATTCACATGAAATAAATACAACAATGTAAACAAATGGATTTTGGAAGGTGAAACGTATCAAGGATTCACAGTACACATATTAAAGGTAATATCATTAATTTCCGCCGAAACTATTAGACAAGATGTATCTGTTCTGATTTGAAAAGCCAAAGAAATTAAAACAAATGTTACAATACATGAAAGGAAAGCTCTTAATGAACTGAAGAGAGATAAGGAGGTTATTGTATTACCTGCAGACAAAGGTAATTGCACGGTTGTACTAGACTCAAAAGAATATGAGTCTAAAATTCTGTTCCTATTAAGTGACGAATACACATAATAAAGAAGTTTCATATGATCCTGCGATGAGGGTTTTAAGAAAAGTCCGACAAGCAATTGGCCAAAATAAACCAAAAGAGTTAGCTTTAAAACTAAAACCATTAAATACAAATACCACCTCATCGATTAGAAATTCACAGCATTTTGTGTCCATGATAAAAGACGTAAGCTTTGACGTCACGTCCTTGTTTACAAATGTTCCAATTAGAGAATGCCTAGAAGTGATAAAATCGAAACTATCTGATTCTGAGAATGATTCCAAGTTGCTAGAGCTAATTGACATGTGCCTAACGTCGGGGTATTTTTTATACAATGGAAAATACTATCTACAAATTGATGGTGTTGCAATGGGATCTCCTCTAGCACCAGTAGTAGCCGATATATGGATGCAACATTTTGAAAAACTAGCACTAGAAACATCACTATGCTCTATCCAACAAAAATTGTCAGTAAAGGGAAGATAGGACGTTTGCCTCTCAGTCTGGTTGCATTGGCTTGCATACATCTGTCTCAAGTTAAAGCTCTCACAGGGTTTCCGTACTTTGAATTATAAATTGCCTTAAATTGCCTTAAATCGAAGAACAATGTGCATATGGTTACCATTGATACCATTTCAAACATATTAAAAAAAAGATCCATTCATCTTTTTTTACCACAGCACACCTTTTTAAATGAATTTGATCACGTAACGCTTTGTGAATGTTTCAAAACTTAGCGCAAAGAACTTTTTTCTTCTTAAAGACTAAAATCGTACAAATTTTAAGTGCATTTTATAGCTTTATTCAAATACACAAACAAATAATAAGGGGACAATCAAAACGACAACACTTTTGGCTCTCACCTTTATTAAGATAAAGCTTCAAAACTGAAAGTTCTTTCATAAAAACCACTGAAAAAGCTCTTTCGTACTGTTGCAACATGGCAAAGGCAACTCTGTTGGAATTTGAATTTTTGTTTTATTTCACACAGCGAAGGTAGAAGCGAAAGCGAGTATACGATCAGAATGCTTTTGGCATTGAAAGGCGACGGTCATGTTGGAGTGTACGAAATGTTCCAAGGAGTTGCAACAACAATTCCTGTATGTTTATCAGTGGTTTAGTATCTTTTTCAGTGGCAGGTTTGTTATTTGAGTGTTGTGATGGTATACACTGGCGCCACTGTTTTGAAAAAAGCTCGCCCATAAGCCCTGTACTGACAATTTTTGCTGGATAGACTATAGTAAAACCCATCATTTGGAAAAGATATGTAGATGACACTTTCTGTATCCTGAAAGCAAATACAGTAGATAGTTTTTTAAACCATCTAAACTCACTACATGAGAAAGTAAAGTTTAGCCCAAAACAAAACAGTCCCAAAATACCATATCACCTCCGGTGGAAAAGCGCGCTTTTCTACCATATATAAAAGGGATTTCTGATGGAATTGGGAGAATTTTGGGAAAACGGCATAAAAACTGTTTTTTAAACCCCCAACCAAGGTACGCCAGCTCTTAAGAACACCCAAGGATACAGTTCCTTTCCTAAATCCCGGTGTATACTCTGTCCCCTGCAGTTGTGGATTAGCCTATATCGGTGAAACAAAAAGAACAATGACAACACGCTTAAATGAACATATTAAAGCTATTCAACATAATTACGTCACAAAGTCTGCAATCTGTGAGCATTTAGCTTACAACGAAGATCATTTTATTCGTTTTGATCAAGCCAAATCAATTGCTACAGAAAGATTTTATGTGCCAAGGATAGTAAGAGAAGCCATTGAAATAAAAAAACATAAGAATTTCAATAGAGATTCTAGCTTCCAACTATCCCCTACATGGGATCCACTCATAAGCAAACTCAGATCGAATAAAACACACGCAAAAACTTCAGACGTTGTAAGCGTTGTATGCACCCAAGCTTATGTAAACATGATTCAACTAGAGCAAAACAACCAACCACCCACAGAAAATGTAACAACAACAACGCACCGGTACATGTTAAGAAGTAAAGTAACCAACAACATCAATCAAACGTCAGTCTAATCCCGTGACCACGAAGAGTGAAATTTCTTCGAAACGTCGGGAAGAAGAATTTATAAATAATTCTTAATAATTAACGCGCTAAGTTCCGAAAAGTTCAAATAAGTTAAAATATCATGAGCGTTTTCATTTTTGTTCAGTTCTGCGCATCCATCAAAATCAATGGAAAATGGTGATTCCCGTGACCCCACTCGTTAAACATCAAAATTTGTTGTGTGTTATGTGTTCATTTATTACTTATCACAACAAAAACATAAATGTTAAAAAAGAGCCAAGTTCTAATATGTACAAGAAACCCGTGCGTAAAAAGTCAGCCAAAAAAAGTAATGAGATCTAAAATATATGCCAAGTTTTAAGTTCATGAAGTTTAATATCAAATACCTATCTTAAGTAGAGTAATATCGAAACAATTCCAAATCATGACAGAAATTTGGTATTTAATGATTACTGGTTAAAATTTGGTGGGTTCGTTCACTGGTCAAGTTTTCATACATTTTAAATAAGTAAGTAATTAAGAGAAAACTTGCCAAGTAAATCCACCAAATTTTAATCAGTAATCATTAAATACCAAATTTCTGTCATGATTTGGAATTGTTTCGATATTAATCTACTTAAGATATTTGATATTAAAGTTCATGAACTTAAAACATGGCATTTATTTTAGATCTCATTACATTTTTTGGCTGACTTTTTACGCACGGGTTTCTTGTACATATTAGAACTTGGCTCTTTTTTTAACATTTATGTTTTTGTTGTGATTTCACTCCTTTTTGCAAAGATTTATTTTGCCAGGTAAAAATCAATCCCTACCGCTCTACAGTTTCATAATTCTACGACACCCGAAAGTGCTCCATATAAATAATAGCAATTCTGATAAAGAGGGTGGATGGCACGCCCCCTGAATGGAAAATTCCAATTTTTCGATTTTTTTTTCTTTCAAAGTACTTCAAACCCTACCGACATACCAATTTTCATCGTTCTACAACAATCAGGAGTACATTATATAATTGATAACAATTTTTAAAAAGTGGGTAGATGCCACGCCCCTTGAGCTGAAAATCATGCATTTCTTACTTTTATCTTTGTATGCACGTCAAACCCTACCGCTCCACCAATTTTCATCGTTCTACACCAATTAGAAGTGCTTCATATAGTTTATAAGAATTTTTGAGAAAGTGGGTGGATGCCACGCCCCCTGAACTGAAACTTCCAATTTTTCAATTTTTTTCTTTCAAAGTACTTCAAGCTCTACCGACCTACCAATTTTCATCGTTCTACAACATACGGAAGTGCTCCATATAATTAATAAGAATATTGAAGAAAGTGGGTGGATGCCACGCCCCCTGAATAGAAAATTGCAGATTTTCGATTTTTTCCTTTCTATGCACTACAAGGCCTACCGTTATGCGAAATTTCAAGTTTCTACGATGTCGGGAAGTGCTCCATAATTTTGATGATCTGTCAGTGAGTCAGTGAATCAGTCAGTCAGTTACGGTTTTTGCGATTTTTGAAGTCCTATATCTCCGGAATCACTTATGCTAAAAAGTTGAAATTTGGTGAGCCACCTGTGTTTGATCAGCTCAGCTAATACTGCGAATTTGAAGTTAGTGACTTTATTGGCACCGAAGTTATAGGGGGGTTGAAAATTGCATGAGTTTGTTCCTGTAAAAAGGGTGTAGTGCCGCGAACTTGGCTGGGCACTACCGTGCCCTTTGATTTATTAGAAAATACAATTATTTCAAGCTTTTTAGTGTTTATTAATATTATTTTGTCATGCAAACAAATTTCCTTCCTGATTTTTAGTGTTATTTAAATTATCCTTTTGTGTTTGTTTTCTTCGTTGTTGTTGTAATACAGCGGACGGGGTCACGTAAGGCTGCCATCTTGAATTTCTTTGATAGTTCTCATTTCGGACAACATGCGCAAGATAATACCTTAGATATGTGCATTGTATATATGTATATTATTATAGTACTCTCATGGAACAGCATTTTGAGCTTCTAGTTCGGCTCGTTTTTGGGCTCGAGTGTGGCGCTGCTAACCACAGCGAATTGCTTCTGTCAGGGGGATAAGACAGAGAGGATTATATTTTTTTATTCTGACAACAATAAGGGGGATAAGGGAGATGGTGCGTCAGCTGTTAGTGTCGTGGCAACGACAGAATGAGGTAGGGAAAATAAGTAAAATGTTCATACAAGTATACGAAATTATACAATGGTGTTGGTTTCTTTTATGAATTAATGAACACGTAGGTATATCTATAGATATAGGTACTATTATTTTCTTGCAAAAATTGAAATTCGAATTAAAATTTCCAATTTTTGTTTCAAAATCGATTTTCAAGTGTGTATCAATATAGGTATTGATTAACTCGCTCATCTTATAAGAAAGAACATAAATTTAATATATTTCTAGTACATGCATTTATGTAGGTGTCCAATAAGGAGTTAGTTTTGTAAATTAAAATATTTAAAGGGGTGAAAAGGGGGTAAAACTAAGTGAAGGTCGAAAATCTATTTTCTAAACGGTAAGAGATAAAAAGTTGATTTTTTCACCTTTGATAGAAAATAAAATTCTAAGGAGGTTGTTAGACCAACATTTAATTCTAAAAAATCCCGTTTAGAAGATATTAGTTTTTGAAAAATGTAAATTTTAAAAAATCTGTTTGACAAATGTCTTGCTGTTGACTAGTGGAACGTAGGATGAAAATAAAATGTATACCCACGGAAAGCAGACAGAACAAAAAAATTATCCGTGTTTAAGGAATTTTTGATTAAGATAAATTTCCGTGCTTGATGATTTTTTTTAAAACAATGTTTTTTTGGGTGAGTTTTTAGAGGTTTTTAATTTTTAACTTTTTGAAGAGTGAAGAGAAAAACTTGAAACTTTACTGAGTGATAACTATTGTTTATTCCAGTATCTGGTAAAAATTTCGATTTTCTAGAATACCGCTAAGTGGAGATATTTGACAATTTACGCTAGCTTCAAGCTCCAAACGATTCGATTTTCACTTTTCAAAATGCAAAAGTTGATGAAAAAATTCATAAATATGAAAAACAATCTACTACACATTTGTGCCTCCAACTATCTTCTAAAATAATGTTTGATAATGTTTAAGGATTAGGTCAACCAGAATGACACTATGTTGGCTTAAATGACTCTCACGAAATCATTTTTAATTAAAAATTTAATAAAATGGTTTCACTAATAAATCTTCAACTTCAAAAGTTCTTAACGGATCTTTACGATTGAGGTATTCAAATGCGCGCTTTAAGATAGCCAATAAATTTGTAATACAGAATTACCAACAGTAGGCAAAATTTTGAAGTAACAATTATTTACATGGGTATACTTGCCATACAATTTTTATATCTGATCAACTAAATATTTTTATTTCTCAAAAATGGCTACTACGATTATGATGAAATTTTTTCTGTATGCTGAAATTAGTTTGATCTACTTCTAAATATTAAAAAAAAATATACTTGATAAGGTAAAATTTTGAGAAAAGTTGGTTAAAAAAAAAATAATTTCTTTTTTTATCAAAATTTTAAGTTTGAAAATTATTTTCAAGCAATATATTTATAAAAACAACTTTATTTTAAAATATAATTAAAGGACCATTCTCTGGCTTTAAAAAAAGCTATTGCATGGCATTGTAGGTGTTGCCGTTATTTTTAAATAATTTATTTTCTGTTATAAGTCATTTTTTTGAAAATTAACCCTCCCACCTAAACGGGGGGAAATGGACTCTCCACCCAAAGTAATATTTTTCTTGTGTAGACCCAACCTACATGCTCTAGCTTTTAGTCATACTTTTTCAAAAATATTTTCAATTAAAACCATAATTTTGAGAAATAATAAATTTTTGGTACTCTTTAAGTATTGTTGTCACCCACTATATGCATTAATGATTCATTTTTATTCAGAATTTACCTACTTCAATTTTAGAAAAAATACCTACCTACAAAAATGTATAACATTCCTCACTATTAATTTCATTAAAACATTTTTTTTTAGTGGCACTGTGGTTATAGATATATTCTTCATAAATTTCTATTTTCCCAATTTACTACAGTCACTTATGCAACCAAACAAAAAAAGTCCGGAAAATTGATAAAGAAAAACCCACAAAATTGATGTTTTTCTTGTCTCCCTTGGACTCCCATAAATTTTGTATGCGTTGTTCTCTATCTTCTTAAATTCTTTTAACCTTAATATTCATTCCTATTTCCTAAATTATCTGCTCATTCTCCCCGCTTCAATTCGCCGCCGCTGTAGTTCTGGTTCGCCGCTATAGAGGGAAACCAAATCGTTCCTCTTCATGAGAGTACTATAATAATATACATATATACAATGATATGTGTACTGTGTGAAGGATTGGTCTCTTTATTTGATATTCTCTGATTAAGATATGTATACGTACATATTATGTATTACTGTATAAAATATATAGCTTTAGTACATGGTATAAGAATAACAAGGTATGCTTGACAGTTCAGGCAACTGATTCGTGACGTCATTGCGAGTGAATGATCTCAATGGTTTGTCACTTATGGCATTGTATATATATTATTATAGTACTATCATGAAGAGGAACGCTCGGCCTGACACCTGGGCGAGGCGAGTATGAACTATGGCTGTGGCGAATTAAAGAGGGGAGAATGGGCAGATAATTTAGGAAATAGTGATGAATATTAAGGCTTAGAGACTAACAGAGGATAGAGAACAACGCATACAAAATTTATGGGAGTCCAAGGGAGACAAGAAAAACATCAATTTTGTGCGTTTTTCCTTATCAATTTTCGGTAGTATGGTTGTATTGTTTGAAAATTAAGATTATATTGGACTTTTATTGTTTGGTTGTATGAGTGACTATAGTAAATTGGGAAAATAGAAATTTATGAAGAATATATCTATAACCACAGTGCCACTAAAAAAAAATGTTTTAATGATATTAATAGGGAGGAATGTTTTTCAATTATGTAGGGAGGTATTTTCTATAAAATTAAGTAAGTTAATTCTGAATATTTATGAATCATAAATACATAATAGTGATCGATGACAATATTTATAGAGAACAAAAGTTTGTTATTTCCTTAAATTATTTATTTAATTGAAATTTTTTTTGAAAAAGTATGTCAAAAATCAAGAACATATAGGTTGATCCTAGGCAAGAAAAAAAAGTATATTGGGTGAAGGGTCCATTTTTCCCCGTTTAGGTGGGAGGGTTAATTTTCAAAAAAATGACTTATAATAGAAAATAAATTATTAAAAAATAACGGCATCGCCTACAGTGCCATGCAATAGCTTTTTTTAAAGCCAGAGAATGGTCCTTTAATTATATTTTAAAACAAAGATGTTTTTATAAATATGTTGTTTGAAAATAATTTTCAAACTAAAAATTTTGAAAAAAAAAAAGAATTTTTTTTTTAAAGCAACTTTTTTCAAAATTTTACCTAATTAAGTATATTTTTGTTTAATATTTAGTAGTAGAACAAACTTATTTTAGCATACAGAAAAAATTTCATCATAATCGTACTAGCCGTTTTTGAGAAATAAAAAGATTTAGTTGAACAGATATAAAAATTGTATGGCAGGTTTACCCATGAAAATAATTGTTACTTCAAAATTGTTCCCTACTGTTGGTAATTTTATATTGCAAATTTGTTGGATATCTTAAAGCGCGCATTTAAAGACCTCAATCGTGAAGATCCGTTAAGAACTTTTGAAGTTGAAGATTTATTAGTGAAACCATTTTATTAAATTTGTAATAAGAAATGATTTTGTGAAAGTCATTCAAGCCTACATAGTGTCATTCTGGTTGAACTGATCGCTAAACATTATCAAACATTATTTTAGAAGATGGTTGGAGGTACAAATGTGTAGTAGATTATTTTTCATAATTTTGAATTTTTTCATCACCTTTTGAGTTTTGAAAAGTGAAAATCGATTAATTTGAAGCTTGCAACTAGCGTAAATTTTCAAATATCTCCACATGGCGGTGTTGTAGAAAATTGAAATTTTTACCAGATACTAGAATATACAATAGCTATCACTCAGTAAAATTTCAAGTTTTTCTTTTAACCCCTCAAAAAGCTAAAAATTAAAAACCTCTAAAGACTCACCCAAAAAAAGCATTGTTTTTAAAAAAATCATGAAGCATGAAAAGTTATCTTTATCAAAAAATCCTTAAACACGGATAATTTTTTTTTCTGTCTACTTTCCGTGGGTATACATTTTATATTCATCCTACGTTCCACTATTCAACAGCAAGACATTTGTCAAAGACCTTTTTTAACATTTACATTTTTCAAAAATTAATATCTTCTAAACGGGATTTTTAGAATTAAATGTTCGTCTAACAACCTTCTTAGAATTTTATTTTCTATCAAAGGTGAAAAAATCTACTTTTTATCTCTTCCCGTTTAGAAAATAGATTTTCGACCTTCACTTAGTTTTCCCCCCTTTTCCCCCCTTTAAATATTTTAATTTACAAAACTAACTCCTTATTGGGCACCTACATAAATGCATGCACTATAAAATATATTAAGAAAGCATATATCTTATAAAATAAGTTAGTTAATCAATATCTATATTGATACACACTTTAAAATTGATTTTGGAACAAAAATTGGAAATTTTAATTCGAATTTCAATTTTTGCAAGAAAATAAATGTACCTATATCTATAGATATACCTACGTTTTCATTAATTCATAAAAGAAACCAACACCATTGTATAATTTCGTATACGTGTATGAACATTTTACTTATTTTCTCTACCTCATTCTGTCGTTGCCATGACACTAACAGCTGACGCACCCATCTCCCTTATCCCCCTTATTGTTGTCAGAATAAAAAAATATAATCCTCTCTGTCTTAACCCCCTGACATCAGCAATTCGCCGTGGTTAACAGCGCCAAAAATGTCACAGAAAACGAGCCGAGTACGAAGCTTTTTTTTCTGTGCCATGATAGTACTATAATAATATATATACAATGCTTATGGCAAAGAAAGTAAACAATAAACTGTTTATGTTTTGAAGCTATTTGCTATTAAAACTCAAAGTAAAACAAAAGATTATTTATGTTTTGAAATTATATTTTGTTAAATTTCAAGTAAAACAATAAATAATTTATTTTGTAAAGCTGTGTTGGTGAACACTTGCTATGACGTCACACATAACAAAATATTGCGACCCTTACCTCACCTCATATACAACATACCTTTGGTCCGTTCTTTTTCTCACAATAGTTAACTATTGTTAACAATAGTTGACTTTTATCGTTCCTTTATTCAAAAATAGTAACGATTCGTAACAATATGAAGTCATAACATCGTTCCTAAATGCATTTTGGAGTGGCAAATAGTTACGATTTGTAACTATTTCCATCTCGTGTCCAGACATGAGTTGAAAGTGTTGATCTGTCAAAGTGGACAAGTGAACTGATTTGTTTACAAAACAAACCAATTTTTTTTGGTTTTGATAAAGTTCAATGAAAAAACAAAACTGAAATAGCATTTGTACAGATTGTAAGCGATAAAAGAGAATTTATATTTGAAAATTATACGATTTTATGATATAATAATGCAAATAATTTTTTTTCATTCGTTCATTTGACACATTAACAATATCTAACAACGAATCGTTCCTAAATGAAATTGTAACAATCTTATGTCGTTTTTCATTGTTGAATCATCTTTTTGGGATAAGATTAGCAATTTTTCTACTTTTTCATGTTTTATTCAAAAAATATGAGACCTGAAGACGAAAGATGAGATCTTTCTAGTTTGAGAGATTTGATCTGCATTCACTCATACATGCAAATATTCTGCTGCCAAACGACAGATCGAAATCATAGTATAACAAACACCTATTTTATTTTGTTTTTAATATCGTACTAACTCCATACACATTATAGTAGGGGGTACCTTGCACCCTGTTGAGTACCTCCACCATATATCAGTCCTCTATGTAGGGCCGCACAGTGGGGCCAAACTTACGATTTAGGGAAAAATCTCTAAGCGGTATCATTTCGTATGTATTTGCACCCGCTTAATTGAATGGTATCATCCGTTTTATGAACAGAGTTAAGGGGAAAATTTTTAACTTTTCATAAAAGTGGGATATTTTGTATCAAGTACGGTCAGACGGAAACTAAAAAGTAAATAACGATTTCTCAGAGAAGAAAAACGCGGATTGAAGTGATTCAAAGTTATTTTTGATGAAGAATAATAGAATTTTTAAGTTCCATTTCAAATTCTGTGAAAAAACAATCACGTCTTTATTGAACCGGTTATATTCAATCAAAAATTATTTTATTTCTTAAATTGAATTTTTATTCACTGATTCCAAAACTGGTAGAATCTGGTGAAGAAATTTTAATCACAACAAAAACATAAATGTTCTTATATCTACAAGAAACCTTATATGTACAAGAAACCTGTGCGTAAAAAGTCAACCAAAAAAAGTAATGAGATCTAAAATATATGCCAAGTTTTAAGTTAATGAAGCTTAATATCAAATATCTGAATTAGAGTAATATCGAAACAACTCCTAATTATGACAGAAATTTGGTATTTAATGATGACTGGTTAAAATTTGGTGGGTTCACTGGTCAAGTTTTCATACATTTTAAATTAAGATTAGGTAAGTAGTTAAGAGAAAACTTGCCAAGTAAATCCACCAAATTTTAATCAGACATCATTAAATACCAAATTTCTGTCATAATTAGGAGTTGTTTCGATATTACTCTAATTCAGATATTCGATATTAAGCTTCATTAACTTAAAACTTGGCATATATTTTAGATCTCATTACTTTTTTTGGTTGACTTTTTACGCACAGGTTTCTTGTACATATAAGAACTTGGCTCCTTTTTTAACATTTATGTTTTTGTTGTGATTTCATTACTTTTTGTAAAGATTTTATTTTGCTAGGTGAAAATCAAGCTCTACCGCTCTACAAAGTTTAATAATTCTACGACAACCGAAAGTGCTCTATATAAATAATAGCAATTCTGAGAAAGTGGGTGGATGCCACGCCCCCTGAATGAAAAATCTCAATTTTTATTTTTAACTTTGTTTGTTCTTTAAGTCATAGCATTCTACCAATTTTCATCGTTCTACAACAATCGGACGTGCTCTATATAATTTATAAGATTTTTAAGAATGTGAGTGGATGCCACGCACCTGAACGGAAAATTTTAATTTTTCTTTTTTTCTTGTTAAGTACTTCAAGCCCTACCGACATACCAAGTTTCATCGTTCTACAACACTCGGAAGTGCTCCATATAATTTCTAAGAATTTTTAAGAATGTGGGCTTATGCCACGCCCCCTGAATGGAAAATTTCAATTTTTCAATTTTGTCTTGCTAAGTACTTCAAGCCCTACCGACCTACCAATTTGTATCGTTCTAAAACAATCGGAAGTGCTCTATATAATTTAAAAGAATTTTTAAGAATGTGGGTGGATGCCACGCCCCCTGAATGCAAAATTCCAATTTTTCAATTTTTTTCTTTCTAAGTACTCCAAGCCCTACAAACCTACCAATTTTCATCGTTCTACAACACTCGGAAGTGCTCCATATAATATATAAGCATTTTTAAGAGTGTGGGTGGATGCCACGCCCCCTGAATAAAAAATTCCAATGTTTCAATTTTTATTCTTTCTAAGTACTTCAAGCCCTACTGACCTACCAAGTTTCATCGTTCTACAACAATCGCAAGTGCTCCATATAATTTATAAGAACTTTTAAGAATGTGGGTGGATGCCACGCCCCCTGAATGGAAAATTCAAATATTTAAATTTTTTTCTTTCTAAATACTTCAAGCCCTACCAACCTACCAATTTTCATCGTTCTACAACAATTGAAAGTGCTCCATATAATTTATAAGAATTTTTAAGAATGTGGGTGGATGCCACGCCCCTGAATAGAAAATTGCCGATTTTCGATTTTTTCCTTTGTATGCACCACAAGGCCTACCGTTGTGCGAAATTTCAAGTTTATACGATGTCGGGAAGTGCTCCATAATTTTGATGATCTGTCAGTGAGTCAGTGAGTCAGTGAGTCAGTTAGTCAGTTACGGTTTTTGCGATTTTTGAAGTTCTATATCTCGGGAATTACTAATGCTAAAGAGTTGAAATTTGGTGAGCCACCTGTGTTTGATCAGCTCAGTAAATACTACGAACTTCAAGTTTCTGACTTTATTGGTACTAAAGTTAGAGGGGGGTTGAAAATCGCCTGAGTTTGTTCCTGTAAAAAGGGTGTAGTGCCGCGAACTTGGCTGGGCACTACCGCACAGTGTGGGAATTGGCTCATCTAGCGGAATTTAATTAAAAAAATGACTGCCACAAACTGATGTAAAAACTTGTTTTGCTTGCAGCTTAAAGCTTCTTCTAAGCGATTATGAAAGAAATTTTACGTGGGAGTTAAGTAAAATAAAATGAATAGTTCTTAAAGTTGCGATTGGTGATAAATTCAAAGAGAATTGGCTTGAGAAGGTAGTTTGGAAATATTTTTTGTATGAGTGCTTGATAAATTTCTTATTGAAAGTTTTGTTTTGATTTAATAGATGCCATATCACGGAATTGAAAATTAAGTAAAATTACAATCCTTAGGGTGATTAAATATATCTGTTGGTGGATGGGATTAAAAAAGTGGCCATTTTTATACAATTTCTGTATTCACGAGACAAAAACTTTAAGTATTCAGTGTTGTTCGGATAAGAGACTATATGCATTTGAAAGCCTGATATGTAAGCTGTCATTTAGCGCTTTAAGTTGCTGCGCGTAGGTGCGAAACCCATACATTTATTTTTCATTTTCGAACCGGCTTTCAAAAACTTAAAACGGGGACAAATTAGACTTTCACTGAGAAAAAATTCCAACAAAGTTGAATTTTGGTGGAGAGCTTTTTTTTGACATCCTAAGTATTTTCTGAAAAGTACCCTAAATTTGGACCGGGGCTAAAATATTTAGGGGGGTGAAAAGGGGTAAAAATAATTTTTTTGATAATTTCTTGGAAACTAATTTTTTTTTGAAAAAATGCATAGTAAAAATAGTAGCTCATATGATACTACACAGTTGGGATGGGCACACTCTTTTTCATATAATCAAAAGATCAAGAGTAAAATGAATAAGAACTTCATGGTGTAGCAACTTAGGCCGAAAAATTTACCTTTTTAAAAAGCATTTATTGGCTGTAATTTTTGTATGCAGAATTTTGTTTGGGTACATCTTCGCATTATAAGTCCAAGTTATTAGGGTGCCTCCAAAAATAAGGAAAAAAATGAGCTATTAACGAACCTTGTATGTTTATGAATATTGAAGCTATAGCGGTTCAAAATTAAACTTTTGGTTTTGTACAAAGTTCAGTTTTTCTGTAAATATCTCCGAAAACAATTAATTTGTTCAAAATCAAAAATGAAATAATATTTAAGCTCATAAAATTTAACACAAAATAGATCATAGCACTTTTTTCGAAGAAGCAACCAATTTTGAGAAAAACTTAAGTGCATAAAACTCGTATTTTCAGAGCCCTATTCATCAAAAATTTGCCTAAATATATAAATTTCTGTAGGATAATCTAATTTTTGTATGTATTCATTAAAAATATTACAAACAAAAATTAGAAAAAGTTTTTTCTGGAGCGGATTAATTTTTTTAAGAGGGTCTACCAATATGCAAAAAACGTGTACTTTCCGAGCTCTGTATATCAAACATTTGTTTACATTATTTAAAAAATTATAGTTCTATTTATTTTTGTGTATATGCATAGTGAATCTTATCCAAAAAAATTACAAAAGTTTTTTTTTGTGACCGTATTTCATTTGTCCAAATGGGTCCACCAAAGTGCAAGAAACTTATACTTTCAGGGCTCTGTACATGAAAAGTTTAGCCAAGTATATAAATAATTATCCTTAAATTTCAGTGTCCACATATTTATTTATGATAAATCTTGCAAAAAAAAAAATTATCAAAAACTTTAACTTGTAAGCGCTATTAATTTAATTCCGCTATTAATTTAATTAGATGAGCGAATTCCCACACTGTGTACCGTGCCCTTTGATAGGATCTTCATTGCCACCAGGACTACCAAAAAAGAGCTGAAACAGACCCTAGGAAGGTGGAGCTTTTTTTGTATGGCAACTCAAGTTCAGAAGTACACTAGATGTCCAAATTTTGAATAGATTTTTGGTGTAATCGAAAAAATGGGGTAAATTATTTTCTCATCAGAAACTTTAAGGTATATATTAACACAGTACATTCAAGGAAAAGTTTTAAATAATAATCCGTAAGATGGAGGAATCATGGAAAACATCAGCTTTAAAGGCTCAAAATTTCAATGGTCAGTTTTAACCCCTTATTTCGGCCGAAAGCAAATTTTTACTTGAAAATCATTATAACGGCTGGATTCAGCATGAAAAATACTGAAAGAAAAGTATATCACAATTCAACACTTTTATATATGGGGATTTTTCCATCTTGGCCCCACTGTGGGCCGGGCGCCTAGGGTATCAGTAACAAACAAAAATCGATAGCTCGAAATACTCGAGCGCGTCAGATTAAGATAGGGTAGGTTAATTACATGCTGAAAAGCGTGTATTTCAATAATCTGACAATTCGAGCGTGACCTAAGGTAGTGGGAGGGTTACAAACTTGCAAAAATAATCGTCACCTGGACATTCTCGAGCGCGGCTGAATTTTTTTATTTTGAAGTAAATAATTCTAGGATAACGGGAAAAGTATAATCTACAGTTTTTCTCGCCTTGTTTAGGAGCTAGAGGCAATTTTAGAAAAAAACGACTTAAATTGAAAAACAAATGTGACCTGCCTATGAAAAGGTGGCTTATGACTCAAAAAATTATTTTTCACTTTTTTTAGGTTAGGATAGTTTTTGAGACGCTCTTTCACATGGTGAAAACCAAAAAGTCCTTACTTGCTTAGAAGTGTACTAAAAATGTAGAGAAAGATAGTGATGAAAGCTGATAATATTCTCACTCACTTCAGTATTACTGATACGAAAATCCGAAAGTAGCAACGTGAAGCAATTAACTAACATAATATTTGGAGCAAAAGCAACACTGCATCTCACTTGGTGCTCTTAAACAACGACAAACTGACGAAATTCATTGTTTATCTTTAACAGCTGATTTTTCGAAATTTTATTTTGAGTCATAAGCCACATTTTCATAGATCGGGCCACAAATATTAAAAAAACAACGAAAAAACTATAAATGTAAAAAAATAACTATTTTTAAAGCCAGAAATCTGTTCTACATTTAAATTGAATTATTTGTGTCAATAGTTTTCAAAATATTTGCATTTAAACGCAAAATTTTGATAAAAAAACGCAAACAAAAATGTTTGGATCAATTTTTATCAAAATTGTAAAATGAAAAACTAAATTTTCTTTCTGCAGTCAATGCTCATATTTTATTTTAAATCGAACACAAAAAACCGGAAGCTTCTATGTCTTCTAGTTTTTAAGAAAATTGCAAGTTACTGATACTACTTTTTTGAGATATTTTTAATTTGCTTGTATTGCCAGCATTACGGCTGCGTTTTAAAAGTGAGAAATGTATGTATCCGCCCTGCTTGGGCTCACTATAGGAACTGGGGTATGTGTGAGGTTCCGTGTTTGCCAAAATTCGTTTCCATTTAGAGAACTTTGAATGTATTCTCTGTTTCCAATGTCAATAGCTACTAATGAATGCAAATATTTTGAAAACTATTCACAAAAATAATTTAATTTAAGTGCAGTATTAAAGAGCAGATTTCTGGCTTTTAAAACCGTTATTGCTTTGCATTTTAATTTTTAAGTATTGTTGTTGATTTTTAATAATTTATTTTTCCATTTATGTCGTTTTTTTTTCGAAAATCACCTCTACCTCCTAAACGGGGCGACATAGACCCCCCTCCCATAGTACAAAATGCTTGCACATATTTGACCCTTCTACAAAAATCCGTTTTCAATTTTTGTCGCCCAAATTATTATACTCTCCCCAGTGATTAAAAAAAATCCTGAATACAAATGTTTCTCCTTTTCAATTCTTTAGATTAAGAAAACCCCTCCAGATAATCGTCAGATTAAGGTTCAGCACAAGTAGGACATCAAAGTTGAACCATATATCCATGGCGGTCGTGAAGAACCAGGTAAGCCGAGCTACATGAAGAGAATTTTTATTTGTTAATAATTTTTAAATAAATAGTTAATAATATTTAATATAATTTTACCCTTGTGTAAAATTTTGCTTATCCATCTCAAAATACATAATGACCACTTTTTTTTTACATTAGTAAGGTTTTGTGGATGATATTAACTATATACCCCGATCTTCTAAATTTTTTAGAGTTCGACTGGTTCTTCACGACCGCCACGGATATATCAAAATCTGACGCGCCCGAGTATTTTAAAATGGCGATTTTTTTTTCATTTTTAAGAAGCATCCGCAAGCTTGCGTCACATCCGAATCGTCAGTCTTTTGAATGTGAGCATCCTTTTGGGTCACTTAACATCCCCTCTTAATACCTGATGTTTTCCAATTTCTACCCTCCCATACAGCCACCCCCACCACATAAACCGGCAGATTAACATACGTCCGTTTTTAGAAAGACGCAGGCCATATAAACTATCTTTTTTCTGACGCGCACGAATATGTTCATGTGACTGGGTTTTTTAAACATTTTTGAACACCTGTAGACGCTCCCCCCACCGATGAAACTGTATACTTTACTAACATTTTTTTCTCTCTATCATCAAATCTTCAAAATCCAATAGGTCTCCACGACGCTCGAGTAAATCCACATTTAGCATCGTGGGCTCCCCTACTGTTATGTATGACATTTTGATATTAACAAAAATGTAGAAAAAGGTGTGATTGGAAAATTTTTTGCACAAAATACCAGTTCTATAGGGTTTTCGTTTGTTGGTCCCGAAGCATTCCGAATGCGTCTGAAAGATCTCATTTGGCACTAGATGATAATTAGTTTTTTCTTCTGCAAAAAAGAAATTCATTCTGGATTTGAAGCACGAATCAGAACCAGAAGAACACATGCATTTTATTTTTAAATTTCGATTGTGGTGCATTTGGGATTTGAAAAGTTACACACAAAATTTTAAATTAAAAAAGCAAACAAAGCGAAAAATGGATAGCTCAAACATTTCATCGTCATCTTCAAGTGATAATATATGAAATTTTTTTGAGTATAATAAAAGTAAACGACCCCTTGGAGTTATTGATTAATATTCACAGAAACATACATATACTATGTGAACGTTTCTATTTGCTTTTAAACACAAACTTCGAAATCAACACAAACTTCGAAATCAAAAAAAAGTGTTATCACCAGTTCATTGCGAATAACTGAGATCTGCGGAGTTCTTCCGGATTACCAAACAAAAACGCTTAGAACAATAAGTCGTCTGCATATTATTAAGGAAAAAGAATAGAAAGAATAGAAAAGGAATTTAATTCAAATTTATAATGCAATCAATTCCTTTTAGGACTGGCAGTGCATTGAATACTTACTTGATAAACATGCTGAACAAACATATCCAATATCGATAACTTCTCTGTGACAAAAACAAGCTGCTCGGTAGTCAACTTTCTCCGCTGGAGGAAGCACCAGTTTCTTCCTTGATTGTGGATCGGGCAAAAAAACCCAAAGCAAGTACTGCAACATTCCATCTATTTGAGGTAGTCTTAAGTAATGACCGCCTGTTATATCGCAGCCTTGTTGGAATAGTTTTAAAGTTTTATCAATTGCACAAACATCTAGAGCAATTTTCAGTTTCCTTGCTGTGAAGAATACATTCATATAGGTTAGATATTGTGAAGCACACTCATTGCTCCCTGTTATGACTAAGATTCTTGAATTAATATTGATATTGTCATCCTTGTGCCGAAGAACCTGTGGATAATCAGTCAAGCTAGTAGTCTCATAACTTTACGACTCATTTAACTTACATTATTTATGTGACACAATGCAAGGGTCATACATCCTGCAAGCTTCGATTCACACAATGTTGTGATCTTTGGGGCAGTGTTCATTATTGAGAACAATGTTTGTTTTATGGTTTTCTCCACTAAAGTAAATGCTTCGTATTGGCCATCGACCTGACGGAATTCCATGGTACTCGTCACGGGATATAGATATTCACTTAAAAGCTAATGTTTGAACTCATATTTTATTGAGCGATAAAAAAATTTACCTGCCGTTATGATGACATGAGAGTACAGCCAATTTATTTTGAGTTTTCTGCATTAAATGGGCATTTCCAAATGCAATCGTTGAATCTATGAGCTGTGTTAAATGTTGAGGATTTTGCCGCAAAATACGCAGTGAGGGATTTGTGTCTAATACTATCACAAGTAAACTGATACTATTTAAATCTAATATAGAGACGAAATAATTAAATATTGAATGACATAAATATTTTAATTTCATTATACGTGATACCTTCATCCATGGTAAAAAAATTTAAAGTTTGTTTTTAAAACTTTTGTAAACGGTACGTTCCCTATAGGGAGATTTGTTGAACTGTCGCTGCTATGACAGTCAACTGTCATTCTTCTTACCACACAAACTAGAAAGATCAATACAAGAATAGAAAATTACGCCACTTTGCAAATTCACTGACCCACTTTGTCGGTACTGCTTGGATCTTTAAAAAATGAGTCTCACACGGGGATTTTATTTTGTTCCCCACTTATTTTTTTTAAGGCTCCCCCAAACCAACGCGAATCCTTCGCCGACGACACGAAATCACTCACAATAATACAAAATATGAAAGATATATAATGCTAAGCACCAACAATAAATTTCTTTGCGAATGATTCGATTCGCTATGATTTCGCCTTGGTTTGGGGGAGCCTTTAGTTTATTTTTAGGTATGCTCCGTTACTTTGAGTTTCTGTGATTTTCTGTGCATTTCTGCGCATTTTAGTCCAAAGTTAATGCCAAAGTTCATATAAAAAAAAAAATTTGACACAAGCTTGGACTAAAAATCACAGAAACTCAAAGTAAAGGATCAGACCTTTTGTAAGTCGTACGGTGGAGATAATTTCTTGTTTTAATTCGTTTTGTTGTACTCTTTGCTAGCGCAAATAAGTGTGTTTTTATAAATATTTGTATAAATTTCAAATAAAGGCTCTCCCAAACCAACGCGAAACATTCGCCGACGACAGTTTTTTATTGTTGTTTTACGTTGTTTATTTGTCATATTTTTTACTATTGTGAATGATTCGCTACGAATTCGCGTTGGTTTGGGAGAGCCTTAAAGGTAGCGCTAAACGACGAACATGCTCGCCGAACTTGTTCGTTTGCGTTATCCCCTACACGGCGAACACATTTGGCGAACATTCATTTCTTGTTGATTTTTCAAAGCGTAAACATGTGAGATAAAAAAGCGCAAGTGGTTGCGCTTATTGTAATTTCACAGCTCAGTTCACAGCAAAAATGAGGTTTGCTCGCGAACATGGCCCTACATGGCGAACATCGAAGCCAACGAACACGACAAAATCGAAATTTTTCGCCAACAGCGAACCGTTCGCGAACCATCCCCTACACGACGAATATATAGCGAGCACGAACAAGTTCGGCGAGCATGTTCGTCGTTTAGGGCTAGCTTAAGGCTCCCCCAAACCAACGCAAAACATTCGCCGACGACGCGAAATCATTCACAATGATACAAAATATGAAAGATACACAATGCTAAACAACAACAAAAAACTGACTTTGCTAATGATTCGCTATGATTTCGCGTTGGTTTGGGAGAGCCTTTAAAGGTGCCTTGGAAGGAAAAACTTTCTTCTTGTTCTCTGTGTGTTCTTTGTTTCTGGTTGGTGGTTGTTGCTTGTAGGAAACTAATAGCCTTTTCGATTGGCAATCCTTCTGAAAATCTTCTATTGGCATTCAGAATGACAGTTCTTCTCCTGAAAAGAACAGAAAACGATTCTGGATTTCATTTCAGAATCGAAACCAGAACAACTCACACATTCAAACACATACCCCCATATTAATAAACGGCGGATAACAACGTGCTAGCGTTTATACATCTGTTAACTAGTAATTCTTATTAACAAATGCGTAATAGTCTGTGACGTGTGTTAACGTACGGATAACTTTAACTAGCCAGATTCCACGTATAATGAACGGATAACTTCTTAACACATACACGCACGCGTATGATAGCACCGTTTACTACTACCAGTATACACTTCGTAAGGCAGTGCATGCATGTGACACATGTATTATGGTGGATTTACATGTATCTTGATTTGGAATCTTGAAAAAAAAAGTTATGTAAAATATAAAATTTTCGTTTGTTGGATAGAGAGGGAAGACCAAAATCCAGAGCATCTTGATAATATCAAGATTATAGTAAAACATAGAAATCAAGATCAAGATTATAGTAAAGACGAACATGTTCATCTTGATTATGGCATCTTCGTCTGTATTAGTGTGTACATGTTCTTGTTGTGTATGTGTGCATATTTTGCTATAACTTTTTGGCGCGATTATGCAAAAAAGAAGTGAACTGTCAAACCCAAAAAAAAAAATTAACTCTTACAAACTTTTTCGTTGTGATTACTGATTACTAGACACAGACAGCAAAATTAAAATAAGAAAATGGGAAGTCAAGCCAAAAAATTAAAAAGTAGGTAGATAATTAGAAATTTTTATAAATATTCTATGATATATTGCCTCTTAAAATGATTTTAATTTTAGCTGAAGGAAACGACGAAGATTACGTCCATGACCTGGACCAGGATGAAGTTGATGGCTGTACGTTGTGTGTTTTCATATTAATGGGAAATTTTTAGGAATCCAGAAAAAACTATCACCAAATCCGTTCGTAATGGCAATTTGTTTGAGATAGGTCTTGGAATACCCATTGAAGATGATGTTTATAGTGCTGATTCTGATCGTGTCGAAATTCTTACGTCGCATTGATGTAGACATGGAATCGTATGATCCAACCCACGATAAAAACACTTAAGGATAAGAATAAGAAATAAATGTTTATGATAGCAAAAACTTTCTTTGTTTGCTTACTTGTTTATCTTATCCAAGCATAAATTCATCCACGTCTCGTCGAGGCGTAAGGCACCAGTTTCATTTTTCTTCTCGTTAACAAAAAATCTATTTGAATTTAGTTTTCCCTCAAAACACCTAATTGATATCAAGACCAAATTGTTGTATTACTGTTTTGAAATCAAAACTTTTGATGCCACTTTCTTAAGTGTCGATTACAGATTCCAAAAAGGTAACAACCACCGTAGGATAAACCATTCGAAAGTTACACACCAAAAACTTTATGAATTTTCTGTAGATAGTTTTCCGTCAAAACACAAAACTACAAAAAGGTTTTGGTGTGTAACTTTCGAACAGTTTATGCCACGGAGATGGTTGTTACCTTTTTGGAATCTGCATTTAGTCCTTAAAAAAGTTGCATCAAAAGTTTTTATTTCAAGACAGTAACAAAAAAAATCGGTCTTGAGATCAATGTCGTTTTTTTGATGGAAAACTGAAGAAAATTTATAAAGTTTGCCAATAAAATTATAAAATAAAAAGGATGAATTTATGGATATACAATATCAAACGATAAAGTTACAAAACAGAGAGATAATTACAACTACTACACAATTTTGGTTTTTTCAAATTTAGGAAAGGAAACGAAAATTCAAATTATACTCGCAACAATTCTCTTGGATTAAAAGAAAAACGGAAACAAATTTGGACTTTCGGTTTTAATTTGTATGCGTGTGTTTTATTATTTTTCTTTGTGGAAAATATTTCTAATTTTGTTTCTGTAAATTTGGAAGTTAAAATCCGTTACTTTTACAAAATGCTTTTTTTAGTACAATACGCCTACTAGTGACCAATTAGTAAAAATAAAAAGTTTTATATAACAAAGTATCTGATGAAAATAATTAAAAACACCGGTCTTATATACGCAAAAACAAGTTAGCAAATGACTGGTTTTGTTCAGTTCGGAACACTCTTAAATACCAAATTTCTGTCATACATATAAAAACTTGGCTCTTTTTCTAATTGAAACTTTAAATATTAACAAAAATATCACCACTTTAAAAAAAATGCATTTTTTGAATGCTTAAAATGCAACCTCTTCTTCGAACATCTTATATAAAGCAATTGAAATAATAAATTTGAAATAACAATAATTATAGGTTTAAGCCCAAAAACTCGCATAGTCTATTTTTTTTTTGTTGAGAAGAATGGCTTATTATTGATTCATTTCCGTAGGTATATCTCGCTTATGACTTCACTGACTTTTCTCTAATTTTCAATTTGGTACTTTTAGCATTTCGTTTATTATAATAGTGAATTATCTCCATTTCAGAGCTGTCTGGATTCGGAACACCGTCCTCGATAATTCACTATTGCAATGAACGAAACATATGGGATTGGCCTACAAGAAAATAATTCAAATAAATCATCCGGTTGCACACCTCACAGCTTCGGCTGTCCTGAACTGTTTTTCTTTACTTCGTATTTAAATTCCCAAATCAGAACAAATCGCTTTATTATGGTTTTCATTCGAAGTTTTTTGTATCATTTCTGCATCTGTAATGCCAATTTCTCACAAAACCATTCTTCATAAAATTTTATAAATAAATTTTTATTTGTTTATTTTCATTTTAATTTTACAACATTTTTTGTAATAAAATGATGAGATAATTATAATAATTATAATTTGATAAATAGACTTAATTTCTATAAAAATAATGAAATAAATTAAATAATAAATAGTCAACCTTCAAGTTTACAATCTATTTACAGTCTTATTTAAAAAAAAACACAACTTTTACTTAACATAGGTAAGTAAGTAGCAAAAGCATAATGTTTTCTTTAATTTAATAAACAACACTAACCCTATTATCTGGTGGTGGTCTGTAGCACTAAAAAGATCCAACGACTCCAAGTCCAATGAAAAATATAGTAAATGCCGAAAGTCCTAGTATCACACCAGTTGTGACATCATGCAATGGAAATCCTGGATAAGTATCCAAAGCCAGCAAAACTAGCAATCCACAGCACTTAAGCAGGCAAAACATGGTTACAAGAACATAGCCTGAAGTATAGCTACGATTAGGCAACCACTCACTGTGTCGCGATCGGAATCCCAAAAATCCCAACCCCATGCCACAGAAAGCTGCAGCTAGACTGAACTGTAGGTAGAAAGATTTTCCCATCTGCAAAATGCATCATAAATGATTAAACTTGAATATTTTCAAATGGAAAATGAAGAAACTTACATGAGCAATCATATAGATGCAAAGACCAGAATTCATAGCACTTCCAAGAATCAACATCAACGATACGACAGCTAAAGTTGCAGTGGCATTTGCTACTTTCTGTGGATAAGAATTATTCCAAGATTTGTTGATACTTTCATCTCCTGAGGTGGAATCGGCTAAGGTGATTTGTGATAGTTGACAGTCACAGCACAATACCAAAACTATGGTAATGTGACTATCAACTATCACAAATCACCTTAGCTGATTCCACCGCTGCTTTCTTGTCGCAGCAGGATTCTTGAGAAGAGTGTTTGGATATGAGATTATGGTTCACTTTTGTGGAGTGGACGTCTGTAGTAGAGTTCAAGCAGCAGGATCATTTTGACTCTGGTTTAGATCCGATGTTGTGCTAAGACAGGTTTCCTCTTCATCTTCCGTGGGTATCACTGCATAGCGATTCGCTCTTCCATTGTGCACTTGGATTATTTCATGGTTATCATCAACAAGCTCTTCGTCTTCTGCCATTGGAACCATAGCGTAGCGCTGATTGCTCTTCTGGGGCCCAACTATGTAACTCGATTCTACAATAAAAACGTTCGAATTCGCAAAATCTCAGCTCGCTAATTCTTAAGCCAGCGCTTATAAACGGAAATAGAACAGCGCTAATTCACGATTCTGTGGCACAAAGTGGGAAGCACTAAAATTTTATCCCACTTTCATACATATTACCACTTATAATTAGCATTGAAAACAACTTTCGAATGGATTCGAAAGTAGAATAAAGTTACATAGTAGGGCCCCTGGTCTACAAGCACGAATGTCTTACTTCCAAAATCACTCGAAAAGGCTGGTTTCATCCGAGGCTGTTCCTCATACATAGAAATCGGTGGCAAACTCGTATACTGCTCAGACAAATCCTCATGAAGAGACGTTGGTCCATTATCCACTGGTAGATGAAACACTCTCTGGGGTGGTCGTTGCAGCAAGTGACCCTACCATTCGAACTTCTACTTTCGGTGGTATCAAATTGCCCTACACTATTAGTTGTTGGCGGCGTTCTGGTATTGGTAGTGCCATTGGTTACTGACGATATGGAAGCGGCGGATGCTAAGGATGTGATGCCATTTATATTGCCTGAACTGATGGTGGGAGCTTTTGGAAACCTCTCTGACGTTGGCGTTCTATAAAAGATAGATATTTAAATAAAATAAGATTAAATCAAACAAGAAAAAAAGATTTGGAGGAATATTATGTTGATTATGTACATTTATGTAGGTTTAATCAAAGGAACGTTTATTTATCGATTATTTGTTTTAAGTTACGCAATGCCAAACAAATTCTACTTTGTCTCGTGGCTCCACAAGATATTCCTTCAATATTTCCTGGCTTTTAGAGGGTCATTGTTAATTCGATGATGGAATTTGGCATAGAGATCAGCTTTTTCCTGTGTACTTTTCCGTCTGTAATAAATGACCAGATAGTTTTGAAACCAAAAACATATGCTTGTGACAGCTGTCAACAAGTTATAGTAGATTATAGCAAGTAAAAAAGAGTAACCACCGTGTACTCTTTCATACATTCATATTGTGGAGTATATCTAACCCCCTCTACTTTTCTTGATTCTTGAGATCAAGATACATGTAAATCCACCATTACAAAATCACCATAATTTGATGAAGTGCTGAATTTGGTGAAGTGACAAATACTGGAAAGATATCATATCTTTTTTAATAAGAAAAGTTATCAAGCGGACAAGTTGTCTATCCGTGTGCCAGTTAACACGTGTGTTAAGGAGCGGATACCTGTTTTTTATTAATACTGCTGATAGTTGTCAAAGTGTTGTCAAATATTGCAAAAAGTAAATTTTTAGCTAAAAATAAGTAAATTTCACACATTTTATTGTTTCTAAAAACAATATTTTCCGTTTTGAATATTAGTTTCCCATTTTCTTTATTAAAAATTATCATACTCGTTCATATTTGTGTCCGCCAAGTTTCCAAATGTACGGCATCGGCATGCGAAGTTGCACAAATACAGGTATACGAAAACTTCAGAATCAAATTGCATGTGCCTGTTTGTTTTATTGGCGTTCCGGATCGGAGAGTTCTTCCAAGTTGCCAATCGAAAAGGCCATAAGAACTCGATGAGGGAATTTGCTCTTCATACCAACTGGTTTCGGTACTTGTAAAGTATGGTGAATTTTGTAACTCACAACGATGCGCAAGTGGGTCCGCGGTGATTCTAATTTCCAAACTAATTCTAGCCGTAAAACGCAGTTTTGAGGATCCACATTTGGATCCGAAAACGAAAACCATGGTTTGTTCACCATGAAATGGTTATTTACACTGTTTACAGGCAGGATTGAGAGCATGACAGAAGACCGGAAGACCAATGCGGTACGTGTGGACGCTTCTCATTTTTTTTTTTTTTAATAATATTAACTATATCCAGAACAATTTTCTCTTTTATTATTGAATTCGCAAGGTTGTTTTTACGTTTCAAGCCAAGTTTACAATCCCCGTCCGAAAAAAATGTGCAAATATTTTTGCATGTCAAAAATTATTGAGGTGAGGTACAAAATGTTTGCATGATTGGTTTAAGCATAGCTTACAGTTCCGATGCGAAAAAAAAAACAAAATTTTCAAAACGATTTTCCACCTATTCTGCGCACCAAGTTGAATAAAATTCAAGGCGAAAAACGTTTGCTTTGGCCTAAACCACCCATTGAGTCATTAGGGGTATTCACGATCCGATGTAACTGGTCTTGTATCATTGCAAAAGTGTAAAAGTGTAGCACTTTCTTGCTCTACAACAACAAAATATAATGAATGTCAAATTCTTGCACTTTTACACTTTTGCTATACTCCAACCCCAAGATATACAGAATAGATTATTATTCTGTATATCTTGCTCCAACCCTATTGTAAAAGAAAAATACACCATAGAAAGGCCCAATTCACATAGAACTGGCTTGAGGTTTTGGTGTGGTTCTGGCGTGCTGCATACATATTCCACGTTGTGGAATTCACATGTTCTCTTATGAGATAATACACACACAGATGACGAGGCGAGGGTATGGTGTCATATGCCATCGCCACACCATATTGAAAACTCCAGTGGCCTACGTAAACGTCACGCCACAATGAAATCTCACACTCAAATGTCAAATTGTAAGGCATTAAAAAAATTAAATGTGATTACGAGTTCAATAAAATTTATAAAAATTTAATTCAGCAATGAAATGAAGATTTATGTAAATATGGGAGGACAAAATTACTGCAACAGGAGCGGGCAACACCAAACATGGAAAAAAAATAGCCCAACAATTCAAGGCAATAGCAGGCCAGAACCACACCGGCGCCATAAGCCACTTCTGTGTGAATCGCGCCTAAGGTTTGCGCTTGTGTATTTGATAACACGGCAAATGTCATTCTTTTTGTCAGCTGATAGTTGTTTGTGTTATTTTGTGAGTTTGCTACAGTGTAACTATAGATAAAAGAAGTGCGTTCACGATCGATTGTAAAAAAATTAAATTTTACAATTTTACTAGGCTTGTTGCACCAGATCGTGAATACCCCTATTAATTTACCCTTAATTGACTATGACTAGCTATAGGCCTAAAAATGGAAAATAATTATTTTTGGATGCGAAAACCATTTGCATGCAAATAATGCCTTGAGGTGAATATATTTTTTTTTCGGAAGTATAAGCCGACCATCAAAAAAAAAAAATATTTTATTCACCAGTCTTTTTTTCGCATGCAAATCAATTGCCGGTCCATTGTTTTGCATGACATTCCATGACAGCATAGTTTTTCTTTTTGCATGAAACTGTAAACCAATCATGCAAACAATTAATTTTACATTTCACCTCAATTATTTTTGACATGCGAGAATATTTGCATAGATTTTTTCTTGCGCACGGGAACTGTAAACTAGGCTTTACATGCAAAAAAACATTGCTGTCGTGCAAAATAGTGGAACGGAAATTGTGTGGTGAATAAAATATATTTTTTGTAATGGTCGGCTTTCACTTAAAAAAAATCACCTCGAGGTATTATTTGCATGCAAATGGTTTTTGCATCTTGAAAATTATTGTTTTCCATTTGTTGAAGCAGAAAAACTCATCATCGTTTACGTTTCATCATAAATATTTTTCTTTTAAATAATGTAAATAATTTGTAACAATTTTTAATTTCAATTCAAATCTCATAACTACTAAATTTCAATTTTTAAATGGCATAGAAACTAAGGCCATCTATTACTATTATTTATAAAAAACATCAGTCATCTGTCCAATTCAAATCTACATTTTTACATCTTCTGACGTTTCTGAACTATTTATTACAAAAAATATAAATTTATTTGCAATAAATATAAATTTATTTGTATTTTGTATTGCATTTGATTATTTTCACTTTAAGATGCAGTGGTAGTGGCTGGCGCAGAAAGTATAGAGTGTACGCGTGCTATGGCAACAAAAAGCAATAAGAACACGACGGAAAGTATCCGCGATTGATTTGAAAGAAAGTGCGCAAAAAGTGATCGAAGCTAAAGGACAGACTGCCCAATTAACCATTTGCCTTTCAAGAACAACTTCTGATCCAAGGAACTAAAAATCATCATCAATACTCGAGCCTGGGACACATATTCGTCAATACCACACACTTGACATTTCGTAAGGAATGCCCACCAGAAGGAAAGCGAGATCTCTTCGTTCGATGTTCTCACATCTCGGCCATCAGATAGCTTCTCGATCCGGTGACAAAAACCCATGCTCATAAGGGGCCAGAATAAGGCAAATCCTTATTTCATTAATGCTCAGACGTTCGAGAGCGTGAAAACTACGTCCAATATCATCAAGGCTCTGTAGCATCCGAAGTGCAATCAGATAATCTTAGGCTGTGGAAATGGGATAGTAAAATGTTTTTACTTTGAAAGAACAAGATGAAAGAAGAAGGAGCTAAACTCTGCGTAGTGGAAATTTATTGCAAAATAAAGCACACAGTGATGATTAGTGTGATGCAGATGTTCTGACAGTAAAAGTCTAAGTCAAGCCGAAAGAAGGTTGAAAGAGATTGTATCGACCCATTCGAATCTAAGAAGAAGTTTACCAACCACATCCAGCCATTTGTGGTCGATTTGCCTTTTTCGGGGCAGTCTAATACTACGTTTTCATTAGAGCCGAAATGAGGTAATTTCACAAATCACAGAAAAAGTGTTTTCATTTGTAATTTGGTAATTTCGTTTGACAGCTCATTTCATTTTTGAATTTCAACTGGCTGTTATTCACTTTTTGTTGTTGTTTTTTCTGTCTCCTTCCATTGAGCTTTGAAATTTTCATACAAAAGCTTTTAAGAGCTTTTCAAACTGTGGCTAATTGGGTGTGTTCGTTAGGTTTTGACTTAATTTCCAACCTAATTTCGTGCAAATTTGGTTGAAATTATCTCATTTCGAAATATGAATTTGTATGGGAAATGAGATGATTTCGTATCGAATTTGGAAATTTTCAACGAAATTACCTCATTTGGTCTAATGAAAACGTAGTATAAGTTCTTATGTTTATGCCATTCGAAATTTTAGTCTGAGTAAAAGAATTAGTGATGAACAAGATCCTCGTGAGGTTATATTGAAATATGCCAAGGATGCAGCAGAGAGTCCCTAGTTGCGTTGCACCTACGTACTCTTCAGTGATTCAGATGGTCAATTTAATGACCTGCCAACTCCAAAAAAGGAAGTTTCATTTAAATTATTTGCCATTGGTCACATTTAAATTCAATTGCATCACAGAAGGAACGTTACTTACTTCAACACTTACTTTTATTGCATATTTAATGGTTGGGCAAATTGTGGCTGTAATAGAGGAATTTTTTAAGACATCGGAATTCGTATTCAGCCAGAGGAAAATCCAGGCAAGTTTTCTTTAACAAAAATTGTTTCGAAACTGCAATACATCTATTTATTTATCGTGTTTTCTAGTTTCATTTATCCAACAGTGCCAACTCTTATGTCTAAAAACTAAAACTCTTCGATTTGTATCCAGGATATATGTATAAAGTTCAGTTCGATTAGTTTTTAGTTAAAAGAAAAATATATAAAAGTAATGTCGGATGTTTTATTTTTTTAATCAAAACATTAACAAAACTTTTTCTTTCATATTATCAACTGGACTATGTTTAGATACAAACGATAATCGCAGTGCTCTCAACCCCATGCCTGAGTGTGATTTCACAACAGATAAATCCTTTTCTACAGTTTTAAATCAAAGGATCTCTGAGATGGGAAAGAGACTATTTTTCAGTGACTGTTAACGTTTATTGCGTAACGTATGGTATTCTAAAATATTCTGATTTTTACTTTCGTCTTACTATTATTATTTCGTATTATATAAATTTATTGGTTTTCGATTTTTATTACTACGTTCCCACCAGAGTGAAATCTCGGATTTCAGAGATTTCAGTCCAAATCTTCACATTTCCCCATACAGTTTTAAGATTTCGAAATGTGAGATTTCGTTGAAATCTCAATGAAATCTTGTATCGATGCGAACATATCTTTATGAACAGACCCATTTTCAGCTTTCACCACACAATGGTGAAAAGCTTTTTGATACAAATTGTGATCTTTCACTCCAACGCCAAGCAGGCAAAAAGAGAGAGTATGATATTGTATTTGACATTTGGGTGGAGAGAAATACAAACACATAGGAACACAAAGGTAGTAGTTTGTGTTTATATGAGACGAAATCTTGGTTTTGGCAGTGTGAACACTAATTTGAAATCTCGAAAGTTTTCAGCTGAAAACCCAGATTTCGCTTTGGTGGGAACATAGTATTATTCGAATTTATTATTTTATTAAGATGATTTTTGAATAAAATTAAAGCAAAATAGTAACAATACTTTAACAGCAGTATTAATAAAAAACTGGTATCCGCTCCCTAACACACGCGTTAACTGGCACACGGATAGACAACTTGTCCGCTTGATAACTTTTTTTACTAAAAAAGATATGTTATCTTTCCAGTATTTATCACTTCACCAAATTCACCACTTCATGAAATTATAGTGATTTTCTAATACATGTGTCACATGCATGCACTGCCTTACGAAGTGTATACTGGTAGTTGTAAACGGTGCTATCATACGCTTGCGTGAATGTGTTAAGAAGTTATCCGTTCATTATAGGGTCATGTCCCCAGTAATCGAACACTTAGTGGTTCATAAGAAAGTAATCGTTGACTGTGAGGAAACCATTCAACGTAAATATTTGATGTAAAATTATTTATCAGCTTAAACTCAAATATTTGTTATAACTTTTAAAGTTTTTCTAGTAAATTTAACTACTTTTTTTATAAAAAATCAAAACCTGAAAAAAGCCAAATTCAAATAAACCCTAGTTTCCTATAAGCCCGAACAGAAAGTTTCCCTTTTCGAACACAAGATTTTGTACATAGTTTCAACCAAAAAAAATCTTAGAAGTAATTTTCTCTCAGTTTTATTAAACAAACTCAGCAGTATTAATAAAAACTGGTATCCGCTCCCTAACACACGTGCTAACTGGCACACGGATAGACAACTTGTCCGCTTGATAACTTTTCTTATTAAAAAAGATATGATATCTTCCCAGTATTTATCACTTCACCAAATTCACCACTTCATCAAATTATGGTGATTTTCTAATACATGTGTCACATGCATGGACTGCCTTACGAAGTGTATACTGGTAGTAGTAAACGGTGCTATCATACGCGTGCGTGTATGTGTTAAGAAGTTATCCGTTCATTATACGTGGAATCTGGCTAGTTAAAGTTATCCGTACGTTAACACACGTCACAGACTATTACGCATTTTTGTTAATAAGAATTCCTATAGTTAACAGATGTATAAACGCTAGCACATTGTTATCCGCCGTTTATTAATATGGGGGATTGTGTTTGTTAATGTGTTTTTATTCAATTCTTTTAAAAACAAAATAAAACAAAAAACAGTTTAACGGATTCTAAGTTTGAATACAATTCAAAAACTGGGCTCTCATCACGTAAATCTGAAAACGATCGTCGCTCAAACAATTGTAGTAAACGACGTCGTCAAAATTTTACTTCGTAAAACATCACAATCGTGTCGTTCAGTCGTGTCGTTCTGTTTACAGTTTGAGAATAACTATAAACATCAAAAAATATGTCGAAAATTAATTATTTGATGTCGTTTTAATTTAAAATGTCACATTATTTTAAATTCAATATGAACCGTTGCAGTTCTCATTCGAGTCGAAATTAGCATTTAGCCATTTAGCCTACGTGGGAAAGTTTCGAAGAGATATGACAAACATTTCCCTAATCGAATAAAAAGAAGAATCCGTATCACAAGAGATCCGCAAATTCTACAGCAATATTGAGACAAATCCTCAAAATAGCAGTCTAGTTCCCAGGGCACCCATCAAACCTCAACCTTTTGGTTAAGAACATTGTTTTGATGGTTCCGCGTGACCGCGTGTAATCGAAAAAAAATATTAGTATAGAGCTAAAAAGTTGTGAATGTATGCATTGGGTTTCAATGATTTGAATAAATATATTTTTTATCAAAGATATGCTTTCTTGTTCGTTTGTTTATTTATTGCTTTTCAAGAATCACATAGGGTAGGCAGAGAAAGTACTAGGTGTCTACTCGCTTAAGAGGCTTCTTAGAACGGCATCTGTGGTTTAATTCATAAACTCATCGTTGCAGAAATGATGCACCATCAATTCAATCAAACATATGTTTTGTATCAAACATGCACCACTTTTCGTGAAACGATTAACAATTGCAAACGTGCTTCATGGGATACACAAACTTCAAACAAAACAGAGCCAAGAAAATTCTTGATGCGTTTTTGCCGTTGCATTTGTATCAGGTTAACTGCCTTGCTTTGAAGTTTTTGAATTTACACTATGAAAATCCAACCAAGGAGTATGAAACGATTGTAAAATATCAATCGTTCAATCGCAATCGTTTAATCGATCCTATTTGACAATTTCACAAGCTACACGAAGCAAAATTGAATCGTCTAAGCGACGTCGTTCAAACGATTCATGTATTTTTGAATTATATGAAGCAAAACAATCGTCAAAACGAAGTCGTTAGACGATCATCGTCTTACGCGATGAGATCCTTGTTCGAACAAAGGAAGCTAGCAATTACATGAGAATTACATGAGTTTCCTTGAATCGAACACTGGAAGAAAAGAAGAAAAAGGTGTTCGAATACTGGACCCAACGTTCCTCTCAGTGTTCTTGACGTAAAACCGAAACAAAAACTTAATTTTCTATAGTATTTATTGCCTAAACTAAATAAAACAATTTTGACGGAGTTGTCTATATTCGAACACTAGTGTTCGAACAGGCAACTCTAACAAATTTGGTTTCCTATGTTCGAACAGTCAATTTATTAATAAATTATTAAGCTTTGAGTTAAAACTTTAAGTTACATAAATAGAATAACTATTATCCAACAAGAAAGCGCGTTATAACAGGCACTAAATTTAATTTTCACACCAAAAATCATATAGTCTAAGAGCCCACAGCAGATTTTGGGTGTGAACGATAGCAAAAAAAAGAAGTATAGGCGTCGAAAGCTCCATTAAAGACTATTAAAAAAATCAAAGTCTTGCAGTCCACAACTGGGGCCTTTGCGAGAAACAGTGCATCGAAAAAAAAATATGAATGCAACTTCGAGGATAATCGTGTTAGCCAAAATTGGTTTTCACTCATCCCTTGAGAAGCTCCTCAGATCACATATCATGGAATCTGAGACCATTTGAGTGTATAGTTCGCTCTACCGGACCGTTTAAGAAATTCAAAATTCTAAGTGAAAAACGGTTTTTTTAAACAGTCTGGCAGGGCGAACTAAACACTCAAATGATCTCAAATTCCGTCATATTGGATCCGCGGAGCTTATCTAGGGAGGGGTGAAAACCAATTTCGGCAAACACGATTTTCCTCGAAGTTGCATTCATATTTTTTTTTTTCGATGCACTGTTTCTCGCAAAGGCCTCAGTTGTGGACTGCAAGACTTTGATTTTTTTAATAGTCTTTAATGGAGCTTTCGACGCCTATACTTCTTTTTTTGCTATCGTTCACACCCAAAATCTGCTGTGGGCTCTCGGTCTAATAGTTTCCCAGAACACTTCCAACAGTTTTTTTAATTACAAAAACTTGAAATTACTGGATTTCCTAGAGCCTCTTTTTTAAGTCCTTTTTTAAAAGCATTAGGACGAAATTTGACTAGTTGATAGGATTTCAAGGTTAAGGAATAACACATGAATTATTCTGCGTTTATAGAAGTTGAAAATCTAAGAAATAACACATAGGTATTAACTATAAGCTTATTTTCAAAAAGTGTTCGACTACTAGGAGTGTTCGAAGTTAGGCGACTCTACCCTACGTGAAATCTGGCTAGTTAAAGTTATCCGTACGTTAACACACGTCACAGACTATTACGCACTTGTTAATAAGAATTACTAGTTAACAGATGTATAAACGCTATCACGTTGTTATCCGCCGTTTATTAATATGGGGGTAAGTTTATATCTTAATGATATTCTTCACATTATCAATGGTTTCTTAAACTGAATCAGAGTCTTACAACATTTATTGTGTATTTTAATTACTAGAGCATAAATTATGTTTGTAATATTATTCACTTATGTACAGTATAGCATCGAGTACAAATTTTTTATTTATTTTTTAAGTATGTAAAATAGTATTTTATTTTATTTAAAATTAATATTATTTGTACTTATTCGTTTTTATCTTATTAAAAAACTAAATCGTATTATTAATTATAATATGGGTATTCATGCAACAGCGTAAACTCGTCGTAATCGTTGTAAAGTTTAAAACTTCGTAATTCTGTCATAATTTGTATGGAAAATTTGACAGATTTACGAAGTTTAAAACTTTACAACGATTACGACGAGTTTACGCTTTTGCATGAATACCCTTAATATTATTATAAAATCACTGCTTACAGCGTAAGAGCAAAGTTGACATTATGGCATTTAAATATCATCCTCTTCTAAACCTGCCGGCCGTCTCCAGACATTTGAGATTGCGAGCTATCACTTTCTACCTGTTCGAAATAACAGTGTTTGTAGTTTAGATAATCTAAAAGTCTTCTTGGTAATGGCAATGTCTGTATTAGATCCTTACGGACTACAGCTTTCAAAATAACAAATCTGCACATGTGCTGTAGACTTTGAATATGTTTAAATCTAGATACAGGATTTAGTTTTAATGTATACTCGCATATGGGCCCATGCTCTGGTCTTCTGTGCAAGAAGAACAAATATCTTCCACTCCTAGTGTTCCACTGCTTTTTCGATAAATTCCAATTCAGTCATTGTTTTTTAGCATATGAACTGGATGAGAATGTTTCTTGGTGTTGCTCTATTTCCACATGACATGACACACACAGGTTGTTAAGCTTGAAGCTTAAAGAAAAAATGTAATGATCTTCGGAACTATCTCGAACAATAAAACTGCCATCGGGCTCATTTGAGAGGATTTTTTGGGAAGCTTCGCTGGAAAGTGATACCCAATACCATCCGTAGTCCTTTAATTTTTCTATACTCGATGTAAAATGAAATGAACGTAGTTCAGTTTTCTTTCTATCTTTATCATCGATATCAGATAAGTTTTCTTGGGTTTCAACTCCTGCTGTAAATTCAGCTTTTTTCGGCAAAGGTGGCGGAGTTCGCGACTGAAACTTCCTTCGCTTATCATCAGCTGATTCTGGTTGTTGATTCGTTGTAGTCGACTGTTCTTTATTTGAAGATATATATTCAGCTGAATCGGAGGAATTGGCTCTGCATCGATTATGGCTCTTACGAAAACGAAATATACTACAAAACTTTTGTTTCAAATTCAACGTAAACTGTGATTTCTTTTCCGTTTGAATGGTGCTTATTTTACTTGTGTGATTATTATTATTTATGTTGTTTATATTATTGTTATTCGATACATCACTGGTTTTATCGCCACCGCTTCCTACAACTAATTTAGTATTTTTAATACTGGCCGAATTGGAAATGCCCTTTGAGCGATTCAGCGATTAATTGACACTTGTTTTGAAGTTGAATGCTTATTAGGTCTAGGTGTTATTATTGTACCGCCACCATTTCCTCCGATGACACCACCACCACAAGTACTATTCGATGATCGATTCAATGTTATACTGTAGGTGGGTGTTTTGCTGGTAGCCGTCGATTAGTTGGCCAAACTTCTTGTTGTATTGTTTCTCATCGGTATGTCCTTGGCATCCGAATACAAAGTGTGGTAGAACTACTTCACTTTGTCAAGGGTCATATGAAGCGGTTCAATCGGATTCTCGGGCACACTGTGCCGCTTATCTTTGCCGGATTTGTTGGCTTTAGTCTTGTTCTTGTCAATTTCAAGCTTATCGATTCCAGTGCCGAGATTCAGCTATTTCAGGGAGTAAAGTGAGATGACTCGCCTTACTCGCCGACTCATCTCACTTCACTCCCAAAACCGATTCAGCTATTAAAGTGAAATGAGTAATTTCGAATTCAGTTTCGAACTCATAAATGTCATAACCTAAGACTCTTTTTGTTGTTGTCTTTGTTTTTATTTGTTATGACAGCTGTTCAATTCTTGTTTTTTCTTACCTAATCATTCATCAAAGTAAAATGTTATAGGTCAGTCTGCTTTATTTTTAGTTTTGTTTTTCTTTCTTTATTCGATTTACCTCGGACAAGTTAACTGCCTACAGTCAAGATTTTGGAGAAATAAGAGAACAGTACGAGGAGCTACAGAAATCGATTGTCAAGCAAGTCATCGAGGTTGCTAAGGGGTATTCAGCTCCATTGACTTCATTGAACAATGAAATTACCCAATTGGACTGTTTGGTGAGTTTTGCTGTTGCTGCCCATAGTGCTCCAACTCCGCATGTTTGTCCAAATATGCTTGACGAGGGATCCGGAGTGCTGACATTGACATTGTGCGAGATTCATGTCTCGAATTTGGAACTCAAAAAAGGTAAGAAGGAAAGGTGTGATAATGGAGGATTCAAGACCTCTTGGTTATCTTTCAGATGACTGGTCTGATATGATAAGATTATGTTTAGGATTGTTGCTTAAGTGCTCGCATCATCCAAATCCTGGTGTTGTGGCAATGGCTACAGCAAAATTGCATGCTATTCTACAAAGTCGAAATTCTGAAGATCCAGCTGGATCTGGATGATGCTATTGAAGGTATGTTCAAAGGAACATTTGAAAGAAGAATATACTGATTATTTTTTGTTTTTAGTTGGAAATCCGGAACAATATTCGTTCCTTATGCCTGTTATGAAAGCAATGCTTGAAAAATGTAGAAGTGTATTTAATTTAGAAACAAATCTACCAGATATACCACCGACATCATCAGGACCTGTGTTCTTTAATGATTTTCAAATGTACAGCACAAGCAGGAAGTGGAAGAATTTTATTGAGAAAATGGTAAGTGATAGGTATAGTATTCATCAACCCTATATTGAAGTACCCGTTCGAGAGAAATTATTAAGCGAAATTCAAATCGCATCGAAACTTGGATAGCGTTTGAGCTATCCTATATAAACTAAATCGATGGACTTTTGTGTTTGCCTGCTGAATTTGCTCGTTTTCTTGCGTACTTGATGTAGTACTTACAGCTGAAGTTGATGGAATATGTTGAATGTGGGTACTTGACTCAGAAACGTGTTCATGCTGAGTTGCATCATTGTAGTTATTTGGAGGAAAGTAGTCCTCATGTTGTGCAGTGGTTGATTCAAAAGGAATAGGATCGTATAGAGGAACTTCATAGCTGCTCTTTGGATAATCGTAACCGGGTGGCATGTGGTTCTTGTTCAGAGGTAAATCCTCTGGCAGATGTGGTGGAGGAAGGTATGCTCCTGGAGGTTCTGCAAACTGTCCACTATTTGGCTGATGATACGAATCGATAGGCGCGTGGTTATTGTTTGGAGATTTTTTGTTATATTCAGGAGGGCCGTAGACGTTGCTGGGCGGGCCATAGCTATCACTAGGAGGTGGTGGCCCGTAGGTTTCATGTGGGTGTTCATAATTATTCTGCGATGGCGCATGCTTTTGTGATATAGGTTCAATATCGTATGATGGTGAGTGAATGATGTGGATGTCAGTTGGTGGTTCGCCAAAGTCATTGTTGTAATTATACCTATTGTTTGTCTTCTCATCATAAGCTTGGAATTGACCTTCCTTAGATGGAATCTCATGAGATTGATATGGATTGCCTGGTGCTTCATACTTATTGTCCGGAATTTGATAAGACACTTGCTCTGGCAGGTGGAACTTTTTTGGTGGAGCTCCTCCATAAGGAGGAAAATTTTCATACTTCTGCTTTGGCTTTGGCTGTGGAGCTGGTTCATAATCTAATTGTTCTGGTGATTCTTCGTGATAAGATATTTCATAGTGAATTTCTGGCTTATCATCAAACTTAAAATCATAAGAATTATAAGATGTTTCCTTTGGAGTGCCATAGATGTTATGTTGTGCTTGCTGAACTGTGTAAGTCTTTTGTGGCTTTGTAAATTCATATTGAGTTATAATCTTTTGGGGCTTTGTATAAGCTTTTTATGGCTTTGAGTATTCAAATTGTGATAGTCTTCTTCTTCGGGTAAGTTTCGCCATAGAAATCCAAGTCCATAGCTTTAGTTTCGTAATTAGATTCTTTCTTAGGATAATCTGCACTCACTTCGTAATGAATTTCGTCATAACTGTACGAAGGATTGTAAGCTAAAGTACTTGTATGAATTTCTGGCTTAAACTTGTAATAACTACTTGGCTGAAGACTTTGTTCGAAATGTGTGATCATTGGTCGATTGTTTTTTTATTTTTGGAGACTTAACAACTCTAGGCCTGGAACGCTTATGAGGCTGACTTTTGTATCGAAAGAAATTCGGCGGTGGTTTACTGCGGTATCTTATAAGTTTTGATGCAGTTGCATCGAGAATAGGAGGCATTGATGAATTCGCAGGCATCGAGTTTTGAATTCCCGAGTTGACATTCTCTGTTGTCGAACAAAATGAATATTTGGTTACAGCAAGTATCTGGAAAGAAAAAATAAAAACTATTAAATAAACGGTTTAGATTTTCTAAATCAGAGAGATTGTTATGAAGCTTTACCTCAAAATAAACCAGAACCAAAGGAGAGAACAAAAATATGTACTATGACATAAATAGCTAATTAAGAGCCTGTAGTCAAGACAAAATGCATACCTACTTATCACACTGGACAAAACGAACAACCGGATATCCACTCATGTGATATTAACATCGAAAGAGCCTTGCATCGATCGACCAGAAAAACAAGATAACGATAATAGCATGGACCATGAATTTTCATTATAACTGGTTCAAACATGGGCGGCAAGAGTACTTATATCAGATCCGTGGACACAGCAGTTCTCATGGCGCACGTTGGATCATTTGTGCCATGTTCCCATGCCACAATTTCAATGGTAGACTCAATTTTAGGACGAGTTGGAGCGAGCGATAACATCATCAAGCGGGACTGAGTACGTTTATGGTCGAGATGATTGAAACCTCTGGAATCATAAGAGTGAGCTTTACACACTACGTCAAGAAGAGTGCCTGACTGATTTGTTTGTTCCAAGACTGCCACGGATAAATCTCTAGTGATCATTGATGAACTGGGATGAGGAACCTCCACATTTGAAGGTTGCGGAATTTCTTGGTCAGTTGCAGAGTAAGTTAATATAAAAAAAATGGAGGATCGTGGAAGAATAATTGTTTAACAAAGGCTTGGTATGAATGTATTTTTGATGCCTTTTTAAGGGCTGAAATCAATTTATTTGGACGTACTTAAGCTAAATAATTTTACACTTTCTCATCGAACACAGCACTTTTGATAGAAATAGAAAGTGGCAAATTTTCCGAAACACATGATTTTTGGAAACTTCACGACTCTATCTTCTTGGGGACAAACTATAAACAAATGGACTTTGGAGGATGAAACTTACGAAGAATTGGCTTCTTTATTTGATATTCTCTAGTTTGAACTATGACAACAAAGGTTCCAATTTGCAAATATTAATAAGGAAAATAATTTTTTTTCTGCCTTGCTTGTTGTTTTGTGACTTCTTTGACCCATGGATAGATTTATTTAAAGCAAATTTCTTTAAAAAACACATATACTTATGCGAAATTCGAAATTTACCAACACATACACCAAGTCACTGCGAAAATATCTGGCGAGTAATCTGACATTTCATTTCACTCGCTCTCTCACTCACTTTTACTAGCTGAATCGATTTTAGACGAAAAGTGACTCATCTCACTCACTTCGAACTACCTGAATCTCGGCACATGTTATCATCGGTGCTGGTATTGTTATTATTCAAGTTGTTGCAACAGCTTCCAATGTACAAATATAATGCAGATCATTAAAATGGGTTTTGTTTTGAGTAAAATCATGGATATCCATGATACAATTAGCAGCGGGATGGTTGAAAATGTTTATTTTTTTAAGTGCAAATTTGCAATTTGCTAATAATAGACCGCAACGCCACTATTCCTCGCAGAATGGCTTCCTTGGACTTTTGAAAACACTCAGATAGTTTCGGGTGTTCTCGAATTCTGAGAAAGCCAATAGTTTGGCTTCCTCCGGCGAAAAAGATCTCGGGCGGTTAGAAGATTTTTGCTGCTTGGATTGCATTTACTGAAAGTTATTCGAAGTGCTGTTCTTTAATATCGTTTACCCTTTCTTATTATCTTCCTCATTAAGCTGAAATAAAACACACAAGAGAATAAATACATAATCATCGGTATATAAAGTGGTTTTACCTTTTCACTCTCGTTTCTGGCCTTTTCGATGAGCACCTCAGCTGAAACCTGATGGTCAACTGCCGCCGGCTGTATGGAATGTATGTCAGTGATACCACTTTACTTCAATTGAAGTAGATCTACTTCTTTTTTTCTTATTTTTTTTAAATCTACTTCCTACTTCGCACGGTCACTGAAATATGGGAATCTACTTCATTTTAAAATTCTCTGTTTCAACCTACTTCAATTTTACAATAAAGTAGCCAAATCTACTTCCTTTTCCTTTATTTCATTGAATTCGCAGTTAGTCCAGCAAATTGTTGCATAGTTTAGATTTTTTCCCTACTTGAATTAGATTTCCGACTAAAATTTCCTGACGTATCATGCTTGGTAAGCACCCTTTAGAGCACAAATTGACTGGACTAATGGCCAGTTGCACCGACCTCTTTTAAGTTTTTATTGCTTCGTTTAATTTTAAAATGACATTTATCGGTTGCATCAACCACTTCTAAATCTAACAGGCTAATAAACGAACAAATAAACTATAAAGTTCCATTTTCCTCCAGATAGATACATTTTAAAAGCAAGTTTAAACGAACATATCTAACTACCTACAGACAAAATAATTCAATTTTATTTGACGGAATATTGTTGATTCCAAATTAAAATAACGAAAACAACAGGTTAAGGCATTATAATTCCTATTAATAATTCACTACTTAAATAAATAAATTACTCCAGAATAGTTATAGACTGGTCATCATGTGTTCATCTGATAACGAACTAAATAAATAGGCAAGACGTCGAAGACTGCTCAGGTTCACAGAGAAATCCATTTTCTGAATTCGATGACGTCGCCTTAAAATATTGGTTCATAATTTCCAAGCAGTGTGTCGAAAAAATATTAATGCTAGTTGGTATCCATTTTTTCTCTAAAAAAAAAGAAAATAATAAATAATAATATAAAACACCAAGATGGCGCATTGGCTCTAATAAGAATTCCTTGTTTCTGTTTATTGTGTATTCACATTTTCCTTATTGCTATCTCACTTGCACTGGTTAGATTTTTTCGTTCAGTTTAATAAACAGATGATAAAATCCAAGGGTGGTTCGCGAACTGCATTTTAGCTAAAAAATGCGTGGAAGAGATTGGTGCAACCCAAATAAATTTATCAGTGTGATAAATTTTAATTCCATTTTAGCAAAAACCGCTTTTAGTGAATTTTGGTGCAACTGGGCATAAGTGGCGGTTACTGTTAGGAGTAAGCAATAAATTCGTAAAAAAATTTACACTTCAACCAGGTGTTGACAGGTTTTGAAGTGAAAGAAATAAAAATTACCGTCGAAAAAAACAATTTGTTTTATAATTTCATCTATATTGAAGTATACATATAAGTATGTTGATATGAAGTCTGAGAGAATAACATTTTTGTTTTAGTTTTGTTTTTTTAGTTTAATTTTTAAATTTAATCAAAATATAATATACTCCAAGCGCCAGAACAAAAAAGGAGGTTCTTAATGCACTTTATTACTGAACTGATTTTCTTTATGGAATATGTTCAAGGGTATCCCCAGAATATAAATCCAAGTTTGCGGGACTGGTGAGCGCGAGTGTCAGCCGCCATCTTGGAAAACGCGTTTTATCAAATATCTCGTGAACCGTGCGTCGTACGAATATAATAATAAATGTTGACCTAATAAATGTATGTACAAAAAAGTACATTTTGAAATCTTCCTCGATTTTTCTCAATCTACTTCACATTTTTCTTCAAAACTACTTCGGCTTTCTTTTCGGAAGTGGTAACGCTGATGTATGTATGTTGTTATGTGCTGCCACAATATCTAGGAGCGTTTCTCTCCAAATATAGGGAGATACCTATATATCTCATAACTTCATTTGAAGCGAAGCCAAATCGTTAGGATGCTTCATATTCCATATCGAGTTGTTTTTTTATTATTTTCCGGTGGCTGCTTGAGGTTTTGATACTTTGGATTATTTAATATACGTGTGAATTGATTCTTCATCTTCCTTGAGGAGACATTGCCGTTGCTTCTCGGCTTGGTTGTGCACTGATTACATCCAGAAGGCATAAAGTTCACGGGCTAGAGTCTTCGGCATGAAAACATTAGTTTTGTACTTCTAAAGATCTTTGAGTGCAGAAATTTCAGAGACGAAAATCTCCGACAGCTGACCAATGAGATCTTTTTGATGGTATATTAAATATTAATTTCTGCAAACTTCCCGAGCATCTGTTTTAAATACAGTGGAACATTGTATTGGATTTGAAACTTTGAAAGGAAAGTGAAATAACGAAAAAGTAAATAAAAATGGAAAATGAAAACGCACAAAATTAAAAGTGGTAAATAGAAAAAGAAATTAATATAGCTTTTAAAAGTTAACTTTAACATTTTCTCTAAAAAATAAATAAGTAACAAATCAACCGTCAACCAAATTGTCAAAAGTGACACCATTATTCTGTTTTGCTCCAACTAGCGCTGGTGTCGCTTAGTTGCTGAACATGAACCATCGTGAAGTTGGCTCCTGGCAGTCCATATATAATAGGTCAATGGTATTCACGATCTGGTGAATTTGGTGAAGTGATAAATACTGGAAAGATATCCTGGGCCTATTCGGCGTGGTCTTTTATTCTGCTATTCTGTTATTCTGCTATGAATTCTATACAAAACTTTAAGCTGTCAAAAATTCTTTTATGAATTATGATTTTGGTATTCGGCTTGCTTCATCTGTTATTAAATCTGCTAAGAAATCTGTTATGAACTGCCAAACTTTCGAACTCACAACAGAATCTTTTACAAATCGCATTTTTGGTATTCAGCATGTCAAAATCTGTTATCAAATCTGCTATAAATCATAAAAGAATAAAAGACAAACTTCTTTGACTTTTATCATAAAAGATTTCAATGAGAACACAGTTGTATCAAGTAAAAATGGATATTTCGTCAGCGAAATGTTCTTAAAAGGAGACAAATAATGTAAGAAAATATATTAAAAAATAGTTTAATAAACAAATTAGCAAATTAAAATAAAACTATCTTTGTAGAAGAAAGCGCAGGACACAGGAAAGCTCGCTCCTCGCTGCATTAGATCAACAAGCTCCATCAGCTAAGAGGAGGCTGTTGAATGTCCCTAACAGCCCCAGTGTGTTTAGCTATTACACGAAAACGCCGTTCAAATCACCTTACAGAAAGAATAGAGTGCTTGCGACTATTCGCAGAAGATCAGCATGACAAAGTGGAAGCACCAAGAAACGACGATCGTCATCACGACAGCCCTAAGCCACACTCAAAAACAACTTAATTAAATATATCTTTATTTTATTTATTTAATCTACAACAAAGCACTGAATAAAACACTATACAACTCAGAATTATTCTTGTAAGATCACTTCTGGGAGTTGTATTCCATCATCCACTCCAACGGCAACATCATCCAACCTCTTATCTCCTGGCCTGTTAGTGGTTTCTCCTAATCTTGAGATTTCTACGATGTTAAGGATAAGACTCTTTTTAGCTGCAACACAGAAAAAATAAATGAAAATATATTTACCCATTTTCTTTTTCAACAGAATTCATAACAGAACAGCTGATTATGACAACAGATTTTAGGTCTGTTCGTTAACTGATTTCGTTTTCGAAGTTTCATAACAGAGTTTTATAAAAGTTCGAACACCTGAATAGGAATCCTAAAAGATCTTTTATGCGGAAAATCTTTTATGATTCATAACAGAAAATTCATAGCAGAATCACAGATGTGGCAGAATAGGCCTAATCATATCTTCTTTAATAAGAAAAGTTATCAAGCGGACAAGTTGTCTATCCGTGTGCCAGTTAACACGTGTGTTAGGGAGCGGATACCAGTTTTTTATTAATACTGCTGTAAAAGTGTAAGAATTTGACATTCAGTATATTTTGTTGTTGTAGTGCAAGAAAGTGTTACACTTTTACAATGTTACAAAACCAGTTAAATCGGATCGTGAATACCCCTACCCCCATATAAATAAACGGCGTATAACAACGTGCTAGCATTTATAGGTACATCTGTTAACTTGTAATTCTTATTAACAAATGTGTAATAGTCTGTTACGTGACTGTGTTAACGTACGGATAACTTTAAATCGCCAAATTCCACGTATAATGAATAGATAAGTTCTTTACACATACAAGCACACGTGTGATAAGAACTTTTACTACTACCAGTATACACTCCGTAAGGCAGTGCATGCATGTGACATGTATTAGAAAATCACCATAATTTGATGAAGTGGTGAATTTGCTGAAGTGATAATTTGATAAATACTGGAGAGATATCATATCTTTTTTAATAAGAAAAGTTATGAAACGGACAAATTGTCTATCCGTGTGCCAGCTAACACGTTTTTTAGGGAGCAGATAGCACGTTTTTATTAATACTGCTGCTAGTATATTTTGTTGTTGTAGTGCAAGAAGGTGTTACACTTTTGCAATGTTACAAGACCAGTTAAATCGGATCGTGCATACCCCTATTATTCAGTATGGTGCACAGAATAGGTGGAATATTCACCCCGATTACAGAATCCGACGAATGAGCTGCGGAGGGAGTCAGACCTAATTTTGACATTTGGCTCATAGTAAAAATGTCAAAATTGAGTCTGATTCGTTCCGCAGCTCATTCGTTGGATTCTGTAATCGGGGTAATTGTTTTGATTTTTTTTGTTCGCAGCTTGCTTCTCATCTTTCTTCAGTCCAAGCATGTCAAGCATGTTTTGAACATCATCTGATCAAGTTTGTTCTGACCACCCTGAACCACCTGAAATACACCTGAACACTAACTGTCAAATGCTATGCGTTCAGCATTGAACTCAGTCTGCTCAGTCATTTTATTCTGAGCTCATAGAGCGCGCTCTGAACAAACTCAGAACACACTCAGAACGAAAAAAGAAATACAAATCTTAAGCTCTGAACGCTTTGAGCTAAAAAAGAAACACAACTTTTTGTTTGACAGTTCAGACTCTGCTCTGAATTAAAATAGAAAAACCCCTATAGAAAAGACAAATTTGAGCTCCTTGAGGGATTAATTACTTTTTTTCTGTTCCAAAACTTTAATTTCATTTATTTAAAATATTTTCAAATGAAATAAAATTTACAGCCCTATTCTGGCAAACCTCGCACTGATACCTCACAAGCCACAACAGCCTCACAAGTTGAGGTTAATTTGATTTTGTGAGGTTTTCGTATTCTGGCAGCAACCTCACAACTTGTGATCCTCACAAAAACTATCGAAACTATGATCTCCTTCGGAGGAGGTCACAACTAAAAAGTAACACTTGAGATTTTGACTATTACGGCATTTACATGTTTGTTTTTATTTTTTTCTTAATTGCTTTATCCTTAACTAAAGTAAATGAATGGAAAATAAACATTCTCGCATAATTATGCTAATTTATTAGAAAAAAAATCAAACAAATCATGTTTCTTTTGTCATAATAATAATTCAACAATTAATTAGAAAATTTATTTTAATGAAAATTTACTCATCTATCTTCTTATGACAGCCAGCCAATCAGAGCCAAAGAAAACTAGAAGTCAAGGATATCTGCCCATTCACCGCGGTGAGTTTCTTGTGAGGTTTCTTATGAGGATCTTCCCAGAATATCGAAAATGTTATCGAATCACAACAAACCTCACAAGGAATACCTTGACTTGTGAGCCCTCACAACGCCAGAATAGGGCTGTTAATTGTGTAGTATTTGTTTGCCAAAGAAAAAGTACAGAGAGAGAAAGTAGTTGTCACAAAAGAAAACGTCAAAAAAATCCATAGATTTTCAAAAAATTTAAAATTTTCTGCCTGTCCTTGGCATCTCTTTCTCACTATGAAGTGGGAGTGAGATAAAGTACATAAACGTTAAAAAAAAAGTCGGAGGAGTCAGTTCAATGTGAACACCGTCAATAAATGTGTAGTTATACAACTTGCTTGCCATTGCCAGTACTAGCCCGTGTGGTCTCTTTGTTACCTAACCACCTCTTTGAGCCTGATTACACGATTCGTTTTTTCGTTCGTTTCGTCTTCGTGATTACACACAATGAAAAAAGTCCATTCGTGATTTTGACGTTCAAATAATTTCAGGTTAATTTATTGGAAAATTGGCAGTAATAATAGTTAAAAATATTTTTAAATCACTTCTTGTTGAAATTAATTAATAATGAAAAAACAATTTTTAATCTCATTATTTAAAGCTTATAAGCTTCCCCCACCTCTCCTCGTTCAAATCATAAACGTCAAAGTTCAACCGCAGAAATCTTCAAATTTTCATACGTGCTTTCTTTACTTCATTCCCCCTACATTTCTACACCCCTCAATGTGTCTTACCGCCATATTATTCACTCTGGATTTAAATTGGATTTAAGAAAGTTTTTAATCCAACAACTAAATCCGGATTTATTAAATCCAAAAATTTAAATCCATGTCCATATTATTCACTCTGAACATGCCTTAAATCCAATGGATTTAAATGCCCTTAATCCAGATGTAAAATATATTTAAATCCAGATTAAGACCGTTTAATCCAAATGTCAAATTTGCGAAAAGTCAAATTTCTCCCGTGGAACTTTTTTGTTCACTTTATTTAATTTATTTCACTATGTTGAAGCCTGATTACACGATTCGTTTTTTCGTTCGTTTCGTCATTTTGACAGGTACGCTCCTTCATGATTACACACAACGAAAAAAATCCATTCGTGATTTTGACGTTCAAAAAATTTGAGGTTCATTGTGCTTGCTTACACGTGAAGAACAGAAGTGTTCAGATATGAAGAAAACTATTCTGCAGATTTTGTTTTCCTCTTTGTGTTTTTCGTATTTTCATAATGAAAGACACGATTTGATTGGTTGAATTGGATAGAAGAAGCAACACAAAAGAGAACGTCAATTTTCTACACCGAATATTTTCAAATATTTTAAAATATTTCATCCCCCTCCGTCTTCGCAAGTTACCCCGCTCACCATCACAAATCGCAGAAAATGCTTGATTATCTTCACGTGTGATCAGGGACATTTAAAGGATAATAGGCAGTAATAATAATTAAAAATATTTTTACATCACTTCTTGTTCAAATTCTTCTACCTGAGCGTCGAACTTGACGAGTTGTAGAAGCTGAGTAAGGTCAAAGATTCTCGAGTCTTAACTCCAGATGAGTCCTGAAACCAAAGGGCGCTTCACCTATCCCATCCACACCCGATCCCTGTCCCACGTCGGTACGGCGAATAGCTGTCCACGTTATCCCCCTCGGTGGCACGGCGAAAAGCTGTTCAACGAGATCTCCCCCATGTCGGTACGGCGTATCGCTGTTCGACGTGTTTTCCCAAACACATTACTCCTTTTCCTTGACAGTACGGCGAATAGCTGTCTGTCACTCTTATCTTATCATATCCTCTTCCCTTGAGTCCTGAAATAACTTATCCATAAACCTTCCCTATCCAAACCCATCCCTGTCCATCGTCGGTACGGCGAATAGCTGTCCACGTAATCCCCCTCGGTGGTACGGCGAAAAGCTGTTCAACGAGTTCTCCCCCATGTTGGTACGGCGTATCGCTGTTCGACGTGTTTTCCTATACACATAATTCCTTTCCTTGACAGTACGGCGAATAGCTGTCTGCCACTCTTATCAAATCATATCCCCTTCCTCACCCACTCCAATTTTCCTATTGGGCTGGATCTAAGGTGTTACACGACCCGTGCCGATGATCAGCCTGGCTGGGGGCCCAATTAAAAATACTAGCTCAGTCGTTAACGGAGTATCCGACTTTTGGCACTTTTCGGATCAGCTTGCCTTCTCTACACATGCGAATCTCTGTGTAGAGTGACCAACCTTTATTCGCTACTCGTGGGTCCAAAATAATTGTATGTCAAAACAAAAGACAAAAACAAGGATAGATGGTGAGACCGGTTCTCCTTCGAAACCGGGCGGCAGCACGGCGTCAAAGCTGTTTGCCGTTACTCCTGGGGTCGGTTTCAGTGGGGTGGTTGTGGCAAGTCATGGTCCCCCATCTGATACAGATTCCAGCGAGAGAAGTAAGGTGGTAGCAATACCTAATTTCAGTAGTGGTGGGGTTGTGAATAACGGTCCGACCACTTCTAGAGAGAGTGAACCTCTTCCGAGTACGTCTCGGGAGGGAGCCCAACTCGGTGGTGTAAGGGTTGTGAATAATGGTCCTCCCACCACTGGAGAGGGTTCTCCCCCGAAGACGTTACCTTCAACTACGCTGAATAGGCAGTCAAAGGACAGCTATACGGTCAGGCTGACAGCTCCTAGGATTCTCAATACCTTTGGTAATGAAAAGCTGGAGGTCGAAGGGAAGACGGAGCTGGACGCCAGGATAAAATGGGCTCAGTGCATTTTAGCCAATGCGCAGACCAGCGGCGACTCAACGTCAAAGCAACAAAGGTCTCTAGAGGATACCATCCCGGTGCCCAAACGACCCAAGGTGCAAAACACCAGAACTCTCCATTGCGGCGTATCCAAGACCTATAGTGATGTCCTCAAAGTATACAAAAAAGATGAGGTTGACGCGGATCGCGTCCCTCCACAAAAAAACTGAGGCTGAGCCTGTGGGATGGGACCCTGGTGCATCCATCACCTTTCCATCCATTGTTGATGAGGAATCCAGGTCATCCCTGATCAAGGTTCAGTCTTCTACTAATGTCGACAGTCTGACCGAAATGGAGACCGAAGACTACCTTAACCTCGTTCCATTGAGTGAGAATGAGCTATTGAGTTCATCTTCTGATTTGGAAGAACGCAACGACACCGTACAGGAGGCTATTCCGCCTGATTGTAGCCAAATGTTGCAATTAGTCCAAATTAACCTTCAACACTCTATTAAGGCTTCGGCCTCCCTTCTTCTCCGTCTATCCAGAAACGGTGAGGATATTGTTCTGATCCAGGAACCCTGGATTGTTAAATCCATGGTTAAAGGACTCAGAACTCCTGGATACTACTTACTGTATGCATCTGGTAAGGGTGAACCTAGATCTTGCATACTAGTTAAAAGTACCACTAACGTATATTTACTCCCTGATCTCAGCGATAGAGATATCACCACTGCTAGACTGGAAACGGCCAATGGTGCGTACTGGCTAGTGTCGGCGTATCTGGGCCATGACAATCTCGGCCCTCTCCCCGGTTATACACTGGAGAGAATCATCGCACAGGCAGAACGACAGAAGATTTGTCTCATTATTGGGAGTGATGCTAACTCCCATCATACAGTATGGGGAAGTACTGATATCAATGATAGAGGTGAATCTCTTTTTGATTATATTTTAAGTACTAACCTTATAGTAAGTAATGTGGGAAACGAACCTACCTTCATTACTAAAAACCGACAAGAAGTATTGGATATTACTCTTGTCTCAGATACAATTCATCACAAGATCTTGAATTGGAAAGTATCTGATGAACACTCGTTTTCTGATCACAGGTACATCCAATTCAGTCTAAATGATGAACCTCCTAGCCGCTTGGTATTTCGAAACCCTCGAAAAACCGATTGGCTTAAATATAGGATAACACTCAAAGGTCTATTAAAACCTGATCTTTTAAATCCTCCTTCAAATATAATTGAACTTGACTGCAAGGTCAGTGATCTCACGTTAGCCCTTAACAAATCAATGGCTATTTCCTGTCCACTTACTCAAGTAAGGGGAAAAAAGAAGCCGTATTGGTGGGATTCAGGGCTTGAACCGCTCAGGAAAGATTGTCGTAAATGTTTTAATCGAGCTAAAAGTACCCGAGTAGCGTCGGATTGGGAATCCTATAAGGAAACCCTTAAATTATATAAGAAAGCTTTGAGGAAGTCTAAGAGATCCTCCTGGAGAATTTTCTGTGGAAATATAGAAAAAACTTCAGAGGCATCCAGGCTTAGAAAAATCCTCTCTTCAAATCCAGTGATGCCTAGCTGTTTGAAAAATGCTGATGGCTCATGGACCAACTCTTGCGAAGAATCGCTAAACCTGCTACTAGATACTCATTTCCCTGGAAGCTCCAAAAATATTAATAGCTTCGACCATAGGTCAGATAATGAGCCAAGATATCCACAAGGTCTTGTTACTAGGGAAAAGCTGCAATGGGCGCTCAACAGCTTCAAACCATACAAGTCTGCAGGACCTGACGGCATAGTACCAGCTGAACTCCAAATGAATTCTGATTTAATTCTGCCAATTATGGAGATCATTCTTACTAGTTGTTTAAACCTGGTCCACATTCCCCTGTTATGGAGAGAAGTTAAGGTTGTGTTTATACCCAAAGCTGGCAAATGCTCCCAAGTAAACCCGAAAGATCTCAGACCTATTAGTCTATCATCATTCCTTCTTAAAATCTTTGAAAGATTGATCGATATCCACCTGCGAACAAGCATAGACACGCGATTTTTGTCTACTGCTCAACACGCTTATTGTAAAGGGAAATCGGTTGAAACTGCGTTACATACTCTAGTTCGAACTATAGAATATTCCCTCCATCATAAAGAGTACACCATGGTCGCTTTCTTGGATATAGAGGGCGCTTTTAACAATGTCGACACATATGCGATCGCATCTGCTCTGACATCCCTGAAGGTAGATGGTACGCTTGGTGAATTGATTAATCAAATGCTGACTAGCAGGGTTATCAATTCAAAACTGGGCAGCTTTTCCGCTAGAAGGTCTGTCAGTAGAGGTACGCCGCAAGGTGGTGTCCTATCTCCCCTTCTCTGGAACTTGGTAGTAAATGAGCTGCTGACATGCCTGGAAGCAGAGGGTTACAGAGTGATTGCATATGCGGACGATGTTGCTATTGCCGTATCAGGAAAGCATCCTACTGTCTTAAAAGAACTCTTACAAAATGCTTTAAATAAGCTTACCAACTGGGCTGACCGGTGTGGTCTGGGTGTCAACCCTCATAAAACAGAACTTGTTCTATTCTCAAGGAAATATAAAATCCCTCATATTGATCCTCCTTCTATCAAAGGTACTCCACTAACATTCACTGATCAAGCAAAATATTTGAGTCTTATTTTGGACAAAAAGTTAAGTTGGAAACCTAATATACAAGAAAGAGTCAAAAAAGCCACAGTGGCACTTTTCTCTTGCAAAAAAGCCGTTGGGAACAAATGGGGCCTTCAACCTCGAATCACTCACTGGCTATATACTTCGGTGATTAGACCGATCCTCACTTACGGAGTGACAGTATGGTGGACTGCTCTGGATAAAGCGGTAAATTGCGACAAATTGAGCAAAGTCCAACGCTCTGCTTGTTTGTGCATAAGTGGAGCACTTCGTACGACACCTTCCGCTGCTCTAGACGTTCTGCTCCATCTGACACCCCTCAATATTTTCAGCAAACAAGTGGCTGCAAATACAGCCATTCGCCTTAAAGCTTCCTCACAATGGACCAACAACAACTTTGGCCATTCCATCATTCTGAATTCATTCGGATCAATCACAAGTCGCACTGATTACACCATCCCAAAACTTCAGTTTGGCAAAAACTTTCAAGTCAGCATTCCTTCTAGAGTTCTCTGGGAGGATACGGCTCTCTTGGAAGATGAATCAATCCATATTTACACCGACGGATCGAAAACTGATGATGGGGTGGGTGGTGGTGTGTACTCAGAAAGACTAAAATTAAGTCTCTCCTTCCGTCTTCCTAATCATTGTAGCGTGTTCCAGGCGGAACTTATGGCGATCAAAGAAGCCTTATCTTGGCTGAAAGAAAACGTGTTATCAACTACAGATATCCGCATCTTCTCGGATAGTCAAGCAGCTATCAAATCTCTGGAATCGGTCTCTACCAACTCTTTAACAGCCCTAAATTGTCGTTCATCTCTGCTGGAGATGGCGCAGCAGTTTAACATTCACCTGTGTTGGGTGCCGGGGCATAGAGACATTCCAGGTAATTGTAAGGCCGACGAACTCGCTAAATATGGAACAACTCTACCTCTTCTACCTAGTAAGGCAGATATTGGTATTCCCATCGCTACATGTGAACTTATGCTGAAGCAAGATGCTTTAGAGAAAACAAACGTTAGGTGGAACAATATCACCACTTGCTGGGCAACAAAACAAATCTGGCCAGTAATGGATTTTAAGCGGTCTAAATGTTTGATATCTCTAAGCAGATTGCACATTAGCTCCATGATAGGTGTCATAACCGGACACTGTCTTATAGGCAAGCACGCAACGCGTCTTGGCGTATTTTCTAACGATTTTTGCAGAAGCTGTATGGACGAGGAAGAGGTAGAATCGATTCCTCATCTTCTATGCACTTGTCCTGCTCTATCTCATAGGCGAAGACTCCATCTTGGAGATTTCTACTTCAATGATCCTAGTGATTTAGTAAATGTTGACATAGGTAGTCTGTTACGCTTCATAAGAAGCTCCAAATGGTTCATCGAGTAGGGAAAAAGGCTTCCCAGATTCTTGTGGTATCACAATGGGCCAACTTATGGTCTAAGTGTGTCAGTTTTCATGACTGACAGCCACTTCAACCTAACCTAACCTAACCTAACCTTGTTCAAATTTATACCTATTTAATTATAAAAAACAATTTTTAATTTAATTATTTTAATTTTTTAAGAAACTTGAAATGCCAAGAAAAAGTGAATTATATGCTCAAAATAGTAAAAGTTTTCAACCGAAATCTCGGATTTCATTTTGGTGGGAACGTAGCATAATACTATGTTCCCACCAAAATGAAATCTGAGATTTCGGCTGAAAAATTAGAAGATCTTGAGTTGGTGGAGTGGGATTTAATTAAGATTTCGTTGAAATCTAGGGTTTTCATTGAGATTTCGTTGAAATTTTCATTAAATCTTGTTCCATCACCTTGAAATATCAAAAATTTTCAACCGAAATCTCGGATTTCATTTTGGTGGGAACATAGTAGGTCTGATCCTTTACTTTGGGTTTCTGTGATTTTTAGTCCAAACTTGTGTCAAAATATTTTTTTTATATAAACTTTGACACAACTTTGGACTGAAATGCGCAGCAATGCACAGAAAATCACAGAAATTCAAAGTAAAGGAACAAACCTAGTATAAGACGGTGTCCACATTGGGTATGAAAAAGTGGATTTTTAATGACTTTTCAGTATTCACATCTCACTTCAATGAAGGAGTGGGAGCGAGATATGAATACTGAAAAGTCATTAAAAACCCACTTTTTCATACCCAATGTGGACACCGTCTAAGACGGAGTCTAAGACGGAGTCCACATTGGGTATGAAAAAGTGGATTTTTAATGACTTTTCAGTATTCACATCTCACTTCAATGAAGGAGTGGGAGCGAGATATGAATACTGAAAAGTCATTAAAAATCCACTTTGTCATACCCAATGTGGACACCGTCTAAGTCTAGATAATTAACTGGAGTTAGTTGGCATTTACACCACCCGATTTTTCTTCAGACGATCTTTTGTTCATAGGTGAAGGGAGTAGAAAGTGAGGGGTAAGGACCAAATCGTCCGTTCCTGCCAATCTCACACGATTTTTCCAGTATCTTTGCGTTCTCTTTTATACTTTTCCCAGAGTCTTGTGTGTTCAGCGTTGCCACTAATCGGAGAATTTTCCGAAGTTGATCCAAAAACAAAATGCAGTAGATTTATTTTTTTTTTCGCAGTAGATATGCATTTTCAAATTTGTATTTGTATTTTCGAAGAAGAAATTAATAATAACATATGAGTGATTGAAAATACATACATAGTTTGCTACACGCTCATATGCAAGGCACTTAAAGGTTGGGTTTCAGGAGAAAAAACAACAACAATGATGATGAAATTATTTGTGGTTTTAATTTTGTTGAATTATATTTTTTTTTTCGTAAAACCAAAAAGTATTTAACTGCCAGTAGATGTGTTTAACGAAAAAAAAATGCAATAGGCAACGCTGGTCCTAATCAGGGTTGTCAGGTTTAAAAAACCAGAATCGCCAAGTGTGAAATATAAACCGCAAAAAAATCGCCAAATTTAAGATTTTCCGTGACCAAATTCACAAATCATATAAAATGTAATAAAAATTTAGTAATGGGAAAGAAATCGATTCTCAGTTTTGGGTGCGGTCAGATTTACTATTTCGATGTCTTTATCTTAGCAAATAGCAATACAAAAGATGAAAGGTTTTAGTGAAGATCAGAACACAGAAACAATATCGTCTTCGTCGGTTCAAAGGTAAAAATATTCTCACAAACTTACAAAATACACTTACGAAATTAGATCGAAAAATACGCTTTGAAGCTGAAAAGTAACGTTTCGCAAATTTTGAAATAAAGTTCCCGAACATACCTTTTTCAATGTGTTACTAAATACCTTGCAATATAAGACTTTTTGGATCAAGAAAATGCATCTCATTCTCATTTTCTTATATATATTTATCTGTTCTTCGAGAGTTTTACCTTTTGACCGACGATATTAGTATTTTGATTCAAAAAATTAAAATCGCCAAAACATAAAAATATCGCCTTTTTTAAGGTACATCGCCAAACCGATTTTCGTGTCGCCAAATCAAATTTCAAATCGCCTGTTTGGCGACAAATCGCCACATCTGACAACCCTGGTCCTAATATGCCATCTACCTCTGAATGCAAAATAAAAGAGACAGCAGTAAAGTATGAAGAGGACAGGAATAGAAATCTGACTGGAAAAATCGTTTCATATCGTTTCACTCGCTGAACAGAATGCAAAACGGAGCTGGAATAGATGTCAAAAATGCTGCAGCCGGAGCTGCAAGAGTTGAACAATTTTTAACTTTTACTGCAGCATTTTTGACATCTACTGCAGCTTTTTTGACATCTATTCCAGTTGCGTCTTGCATTCTGTTCAGCCAGTCATGTAAACATTTCACACGATTTTGGGAAAAATCGTACTGGAAAAATCGGGTGGTGTAAATGGGCACTTAATTTTTGTCCCAATAAAACGGTATTGCCAGACTACCATTGTCGTTGTGTTATCGATAATTTGTATAGAAATGTTAAATGTTTGTTGGTAAGATAGTTCAGAACAAAATGGCATACCAAGGCAAATGTTGAAACATTTTATATAAATTCTATAGTATTCTCATGAAGAAAAGAAGCTCGTGGCCATCTATGCGTCCAAATGTAATACTAATTTTTGTTAAGGGATCTCGGTAAGGCGATCACAGCCAACCTATCGACCAAATGTCTACCTACAAAATCGTGTTTCATGAGAATACTATAGATTGGATATACAATGGTTGAAATGTCCCGATGTCGTTTTTTTCGCCAAACTCCATATGGACAAAATAGAGAAGTCAAAATGAGTCGACACACGTGAAACAAGTACCGTCAACGATCAATCGGATTATTGTGAAGCAATGTTTGACAAGATGTTGTTCCATGTAAACCTCTTATGTAAACAAATATGTTGAACGTAACTATACCTTTGACAGGACCATGTGACAGCTGTCACCTTTCAAGGCAGCAGCGAGCAGCACCTTGAATTTTTTGTTTTACTTTTGACCAGCGACACAAGTTCATCGAAATAAAATTTAATAAGCAAAATGTTACGAACACGAAACATTTTGCTTATTCCACGACGATGGAAAGGTGGAAAACAGCGTTGGGTAATCTTATTATATGAAATTCACTATATTGAAAACTTTAATTTATTTAAACTTACACTTTGCTAGTCGGTTGTTCAAAAGAAGAAGGCTGTTACTGACCGTGTTCTAGAGAACTTCGATGATTTCTATGGAACAGTTTTTGGAATCCGATGGAATAATATGCGGGCTGCACTTCTCTCCGAACAAAAATATATCGCAATGGTCAACAATTTTGGTGACATAGAGAAGACATGCAATATTTTGGAAATGACTGGTAAGATGTTTTCGCCCTTAAATAAAGTTTTTAACCTTGACTATGAATGTACATATTTGTTCAGCAAGAAAGGGAATGTTATTTAACAACAATTTGTTTTATTTTAAGAATTGTTATAAAAGCTTAATACATTGTATTGATAAATTATTACAAAAACCTAGAAACTAGCATATCTTATACTATAGGGTCATCCAACAAGATGTTTCATTTTAAAGCTAGCGTTATTTTTAAACTTCAACTAGGGTCATGTCCCCAGTAATCGAACACTTTTAGTGGTTCATAATAAAGTAATCGTATACTGTGAGGGAACCATCCAACGTAAATATGGGATGTAAAATTAAATATGTATGTAAAATTATTTATCAGCTTATACTCAAATATTTGTTATAACTTTTAAGGTTTGTTTTTCTAATAATTATACCTAACTACTTTTTTATAAATCCACAAGCTGAGAAAAGCCTAATTCTCCAGTAGTCGAACACTAGTTTCCTGAGCTTGAACATAAAGTTTCCTTATTTCCAACACAAGATTTGGTGGGTACATAGTTTCAACCAAAAAAAAAAGCACAGAAGTAATATTTTCTCTCAGTTTTATTGAACAAATTGTGTTTGTGAACTTGTTTCAGTTCAATTCTATTCAAAAACTGTTCAAACAAAGGAAGCTAACAATTACATGAGAGAAAAGAAGAAAAAGGTATTCGAATACTGGACCCAAGGTTCTTTTTAATGTTCTTGACGCAAAACCATACAAAAAATTTATTTTTTATAATATTTATTGCCTGCACGAAAGAAAACAATTTTGACGAAGTTGCTTATATTCGAACACTAGTGCTCGAACAGGCAACTTTAACAAATTTGGTTTCCTATGTTCAAACAGTCAATTTGTTAATAAATTACTAAATTTAAAGTTTAAAATTTAAGTTGTATGAATAAAATAACTATTATCTAACAAGAAAACGTATTAAACACAGTTTCCCACAACACTTCCAATAATTTTTTTTTACAAAAAACTTGAAATAACTGGATTTCCTGTAGCCTCTATTTAAGTTAATTTTTTTTTACTTTACGATGAAACGACTAGGAATTGAAGATTCAAAAAATAACGCGTGCATTTTCTGCATTTATAGAAGTTGAAAATCTAAGAAATAACAGACTATAAGTATTTTTGCAAAAAGTGTTCGACTACTGGGAGTGTTCGAAACTAGGCGACTCTACATTTATTTAAATATAAAGTAAAGAGTAAAGACGTCTAATCTCCACGAGCTGTTGCGCCACCCAATTTATTATTATTATTTATTAAAGCTAAGCGATGTTGGCGACCTCAACGGTCACATGTTATAATAAGAAATTATACTATAGAGTGTATATCCAATGGTTCAATTGGAGCTGGATTCGAGTCGCATGTCATTTTCGCAGTCTTACTTACTTACTTATCCGGCTCCCGATCCATGAAGGGTCTCTGCCTGAGATATTGCGGTCTTCCATCGGTTGCGGTCCCTCGCACGCTCCCTCCAGTCGTCGAGACCAAGCGCTCTTGCGTCTGTGACCGCCTGGTCCCTATAGCGGAGGTTCGGTCTTCCTGGTCGTCTCGAACCTGGGGGCTGGGATTCGAAGATTTTCTTGGCTGGAGCGTTGTCCATTCGCTCGATGTGGCCGAGCCAGTGTAGTCGACGTGTTTTGGCTCTTTGGACTACATCCACATCTTGGTACAGCTCGTACAATTCACGATTGAATCTTCTCCTCCAATCGCCCTCTTCGCATATAGGACCAAATATCCGCCGAAGAATTTTTCTCTCGAAAGTGCCCAGTATCAATTCCCCTTTTTTACTTATCGTCCAGCACTCGGCGCCGTAGAGTAGAACTGGTAAAATTAGCGTTTTGTATAGAGTGCACTTTGTCTTTCGGGAAAGGAGTTTTGAACCCATTTGTTTGGCCAAACCGAAGTAGCAGCGGTTCGCTAGGGTAATTCTTCGTCGGATTTCCACTAAGGTGTCGTTCGTGGAATTGATGTTTGTTCCGAGGTAGGTGAACTCCTTGACTACCTCGAAATTACTGCTACCAACAGTGACGTTTTGTCCTAGGCGATGGACAGATGAGGCTTTGTTTGTTGATAGCATATACTTTGTTTTGTCCTCATTCACTTCAAGACCAACTCGTTTCGCCTGTTCATTAATAGCTGTGAATGCTTCAAGTACAGCTCTCTTGGAACGGCCGATGATGTCGATGTCGTCCGCATAGCCAAGAAGTTGAGAAGACCTGTTAAAGATAGTGCCTTACATGTTAACACCACTCTTGGGCACTATCTGCTCCAGGACTAGGTTGAAGAAATCACATGATAGCGCATCTCCTTGTCTGAACCCTGTACACGTCTGGAATAACTCGGATGAGCTGTTACCCATTTGCACGGTGCACCGCGTATTTTGTAACGTCATGCGGCATAGCTGGATCAGTTTTTTCGGGATCCCGAGTTCCGACATCGCCAATAGAAGCTCTTGGCGACTTATGCTATCATATGCGGCTTTGAAGTCGATGAATAGGTGGTGGGTCTTGACTTGAAATTCGTTGGTCTTTTCCAGGATTTGCCTCAATGTGAAGATTTGGTCTATCGTTGATCTGCCTGGCCTGAAGCCACACTGGTACGTGCCGATCATAGTGTTGCAGAAAGGTTTTAGACGCTCACATAGTACGTTGGATAGGATCTTGTAAGCAACATTAAGCAGGGATATGCCTCTGTAGTTCTTGCAGGACATAGGATCACCTTTTTTATAGATTGGGCATATGGAGCTATTTGACCAGTCGTCGGGCATACTTTCCTCCTCCCAAACTTGGTTGATGAGCTGGTGCATGCACCCTACCAGAACATCTCCTCCATACTTGAAGAGTTCCGCTGGTAGGCCATCCGAGCCGGCGGATTTGTTGTTCTTAAGCTTGTGGATGGCTTTCTTAACCTCTTCAGTACTGGGTGCTGGGACTGGATCTTCATTGACTGGTCTAATGCTTCTTTGTTCCCCTGTCGCCTCCTCTACATAATGCCCATTAAGCAGCTGCTGGAAATGCTGCTTAAACAAGTCTACAATTCCCTGTGCTTCGGTGACTAGGTTCCCTTCGCTGTTTCGAAGAGCTTGCGTGCCAGTCCTATAACCAGATGCCAGTTGCTTGGCTGTTTTGTAGAACCGGCGAGTGTTGGTGGCGGTGCTGGACTCTTCGAGATACTTGAGCTGAGAGGCTGCGGATGCTCTTTTCTTTCTACGCAGGGTTTTTTTCTCTTTCCTTCTCTTTTCACGGTACTCCTCTCTTGCTGCTCTTGTTTTCCGTTGCAGCATTTGCATTCGTGCATTTTCCGTCTCCTGCTTCAGTACCGCGCATTCATCATCATACCACGGGTTCTTTTTTCTGGGTGGTTGATAGCCTATGGTGGTCTCGGCTGTCTCCTTAATAATGTCGCGATACTGATTCCACTGGTTGTTGACGCTTGTGGCTGGGTGTACGGCAGAGAGTTTCCCGGTCAATTGCTCACTGTAGTCTCTGGCTTTCTCAGATGTGCTAAGGCATGCGATGTTGAACTTCTTTCTTTGGGCGGTCTTCGTTTTCTTTTCATTGGACAGTCGGGCTCTGAACTTTGTCACAACAAGAAAGTGGTCAGAGTCCACGTTTGCACCTCGGAAAGTTCGCACGTCCAAGATGTTCGATGCGTACCTTGCGCCAAATAGCACGTGGTCGATTTGGTTGGCAGTTCGACCATCTGGAGATCGCCAGGTTGCTGTGTGTATCCTTCGCCTGGGGAACCTAGTGCTACTTATCACCGTATTACGAGCTGCAGCAAAGTCGATTAGTCGGAAGCCGTTGTCTGTTGTCGTTTCGTGGAGGCTGTGCTTTCCAACTAATCCGCCAAAGATGTTTTCCTTTCCGACTTTAGCATTGAAGTTTCCGAGCACGACTTTGACATCGTACTCCGGACAGGCTCCGTAGGCTCCGTCCAGGAGGTCGTAAAACTCCTCCTTGTTAGACTCCTCAGCTTCATCGGTAGGGGCGTGTGCACATATTAGGCTGATGTTTTGGAAGGTAGCTTTGATGCGGATCACAGCCAGGCGATCGCTTATCGGCTTAAAATCGATGACTTTTAATCTGAGTCGATTTCCCACGACGAATCCGCATCCTAGCATGTGCAGTCTTTGGTGACAGCTGTAATAAATGTCGCAATCTTTTCTTTTCGTTATACCTGATCCTATCCATCGTATCTCCTGGATCGCGGTAATGTCTGCCTTGTACCGCGAGAGGACAGATTCAAGTTTTTGAGTAGCACCTGGTGTGTAGAGTGTCCTTACATTCCAGGTGCATACTCGTAGATCATAGTCCATTTTCGTTCCGGGTCTGGTTGCCATTTGAGGGGGGTCGTTATCCGAGGCTTTCCACGGCTCTCTCATAACAATTGTTGTTTTTACCGTGGTCGGGTCGTTAGCCCAACGCACTAACCTCCAATCTGTAGGGCCATAGGTTTAATGTTGCAATTCTTTCCTTGATCAACATTCGCACTTACAAGTTTAGCAAGTCCTGGCATAAAGCCAAGACCAGTATCCGGCGGCTACCAACTTGGAGGTATTGTAAGCACTTGATGTGTAGGAAAAGATACAGCTCGAGGCCCCCAGTTCCTACAACATCCAACCACCATATTTTCGCAGTCTAAGCGATTAAATAATTTTTTTTTTACTCAGCAACATGTCCGAAGAACTGTATAGACTCATTCCGGACTCAAAATATTCCTTACAGCCGTGATAACATATTACATATTTTGAAGTTTATTAAGCTATTTTTCACAATGAAAGGGGTATTTTTGGAACTCGACTTTAAGTTAACCAATAATGTGCTGTTGAATGCTTGATGCAAAGGTTTCTTCTGTATTGTGCAAAATTTGAGTGTTGGAAAACGTGTAGTTTTCTCTTTCAACCTTTTCGACCCATCCATAGTTGAATTTTTCAGATGAATGCACATTATTTGTCTTCTTAAATTAAAATGTTACAATTCAACTTCTATGACAGAGAATGCCTTCAAACATTCGTACCTTTTTGTAATCGATGAAATTCAGTGTGATAAAACATGAGTTTCATGATTCACATCAATTTCATTGCACAATTGTTTTAAATGCATGTGTAATCTTTTCTATTTGAATTGTAAGTTTCTGCATAGGTTAAATTCAAAATGTCTAGTAGAGTCTTGAATGCAAGTGCTTCCCGGTGTATAATGCAATGAGCCATGACAATTTTAGGGTTTATTTGCAGTACATTACTTGACGCACACATTTTGACAGTCAATCATAGAGGGTGCTCCATCAGTAAAGAAGATATGCATATTTTTCCATGGAATTTGACTGATTTCAAAGTTAGTCCCTGATTTTTTTGCCTCCAAGTCCCGTAAAAATAACAGCTCTTCTTTGTTTGAATAAAAACTTTCATCAATAAATATGAGTAGTTGAGAACCAAAACTTGTCGTATCCAAAATTTTCATTTTGTGCAAAAGTAAACAAAAACTTAAAAAGGCTAAATGATAGGTGTGAGAAAAGATTTTATTTTGTATAATAAAAGATTTTAAAATCTATATGTTATGATTAAGAACAAAAATAAATTAGAAAAACCGTTTAAATGGTATTTAACAATTAAATTTGTATATGAAGAGTTTTTCTACATGATTAGATGTGGCCAGTTTCCACACCATCGCTTCTCCCAATTGCACCCTCTAATATAAAAGCACTCCACTACTTTGCAATCTTCAATAACCCATTTAAAAATGTTTAAAATTAAAACCCATGAATGTTTTAAAATCCTTCTTATATGATATAATCAATAGCTTATGATGGATAAGAAGAGTTTTGAAAGCAAACCTACTGCTTACAATGGATATGGAGAGTTTTGATGCAAATCGCACTGCGGATATGGAGAGCTTTGAAAACAATTACGATGTTTGACATCAATAATAAAGTGAATACAAGAGATAAGGCTGTCAAATTTTCTTTAAAAATTATTCAATTATACCCCGCTTAACAAATCTGCATCAAAATCTCAATTTTTGATAAAAGTGGATATGAACAGTTTTTGTTCTCTTCTACTCATATGAAGAAGAAAAGTAAACAAAAAATGTTCGCTACGTTTGACTTTTGACACAGCTTTATCAACGTTGGATGTGCACAACGCTGAATATCGTTCCATTTTTAAGGTTTTAAAATTTTAATTTGTATATTTTTGGGCTGCAGTTTTTTGTTTAAAATAAATGGCTTCCAGCAAAATAAGTTTAGCAAGCCAGTTTTTTCAACAAATAGAAGGCATAAAAGATAAATGTACCCAAAATTACTATTTTCATGTTTCGTGTTCAAACATTAGTCAAATCAACGAGCTTCATATGTTGAAAAAGTAGATCTAAAAAAAAGATTGTTTGTATACTACATGTAATATTTTTACCCTCCTCGCCTCTGGGGGTCAATTCTCGATCTGTGAAACTATTTTACTCTAATATCTTAGTCTAATCTTGTTCTTTTTTTTAATTTGTAGCGAACTCTAAATGAAAAATTACAAACCACAATGAATTCATACTAGATACGCCATCAGTTAGCCATCATTAGCCCTGGAACACAATGAATGTGGCCTTAGCATGCAGTAAAAGTTGAATTTTATTTAACTTCTGCTACACCATAAATTTTTTGCTGCTGTATACTATTTTTTGCAGTGTTACGAGCTACAGCTACATCATTGTGTTTGGCCAGTTTGTATGTGTAAGCAAACGACGACGTAATGTCATTTGCTTATGTCCCACTTTCAATTCATATTAGTGGGTCCCTCAGTCTAGTCAAATTCCGGTCTCCGTGAGCATACAAATCGAAAGTGATGTTTTATACATATATTTCTGGTGCTGGTAAATTCGATCGGAAATCGTTGGCAACACAAAAGGCAGGCTATATTGCTGCTTTAGGTTATGCTCAATCCACAATTTAAAGTATAACTACACATTTTCACTTTCACTGGATACGCAAAAGTGGGAATAAAAGGCTTGGCCTCATCACGGCATAAAAGCTTAGCGCAGTTTCAATGTCATAGAATTTGTGCGACTAAAATTAGTTTAAACTAAGAAAAATTTTTCATTCGCAAAAAAAAGTCCTAAGTGACTATCTATTCTTCTTCAACGCTTTTTTCTTTTATTGCGATATCATTTATTATGACCAATTTAAAAAAAATGTAATTCTTACTTTTTCATATTCAACGAATGAAATGAAAAAGAAATTCGAGGAGAACCAGGGCCTAGTGACTAACACTCTCAACCATTGCTTTATGTGCCTTGTTAGTCGGCAGGAATGGACGGGACCTACAAGTTTTTGCCTACAAGTTTTTACTTTATTCTGCCAAGAGACACTCGTGAGGAGTTTGAAATTTGATAGTCTTTTTTTATAACGAAGCAAAAATATTTTGACGTTATCTTATTTATTTTTTTGTTTACTTTTAGGAGCCATAAATGTAAAATCTTTATTTTCCTTGGCAAAAGAACGAAGCGAAATTGAAAATGCAAGCTCGATACCAAATCAAACAATTTACAAATTAGATGATCGCCTTGGAGGATTAATAAAAAAACAAGAAGATCGGGAAAAACAATCTATATACCCTGAAAACACTGATAAGGAAGAAAAAATAAATAATAACAACCCTTTTCATTCAAAAAGCAATACAGAGGCAAGCAATAAAATAAGTTCAAATAAATCACTAGAAGGAGCAATCCAGGCAAATTCTGAACTAGACACCCGCAGAATTGTTGATACAGACCGTGATTCTGGTGGCTTGTATGATTATGTACCTGCAACCAAAATCAAGGGCATGGAAGATTGGATCCCAGAATCTAATTATTACAAATATTACCAAACAACAACAGACTTCCCTCTTAAAATCGAACTTGAAACTGAATTAGTATATCCTGATAGTCTTTGTCTCTATACCTATGAAATGGGAAATTCTACTAAATTCAAGTCTCCATTTAAGTGCCTCACCGGGGTGCTTTCGCATTATCTAATGGATGGATCGTCGATTTTACCTCCTCTTTTTTTAGATGTCCAACCGGGAGAAAGGGTTCTCGACGCATGCGCTGCTCCAGGTGGTAAATCCCTGCTGATGCTTGAGACAATGCATCCAGAGCTTCTTGTTTGTAATGACGTTCAAGAAAGCCGAGTTAACCGCATTCGAAAGGTAATGAACGAATACCTCATTGATTTTAGCAACTTATGGGAAGGTAAGCGTTGTATGTTAACACAACGGGACGCTCGTGCCATTGATGACTATGAAATGTACGACAAAATTTTGGTCGATGTTCCTTGTACCACTGATCGACATTCGCTAAACGAAAATGACAACAACATCTTTAGATCTTCGCGATTAAAGGAACGTTTACGAATTCCAGAGCTCCAAGCCAAAATACTTACGAATTGCATCCGACTCTTACGGCCAGGTGGAAGCCTAGTCTATTCGACCTGTAGTCTAAGTCCAATCCAAAATGATGGTGTGGTACATATGGCAATGCAAGAAGCATTCAATGAGCATGGAATAACTGTCACTATAAAGGATTTAAGTTTGTTAATTAGATTGTTTAGTGATATATACAAATTTGAAAATCCAAAGGGTTTGAAATATGGACAAATGGTTGTTCCGTTTTTACCAGCAAATTTCGGGCCAGCATACTTTTGTAAAATTACAAGAAACTAAATAGGTTAGTTTAATTATTAAATTTTAAGTTAAAAGAATACTTTCGTTTCATTGTCGATTAAATATGTAAACTAATCTAAATGCAATAGGTTCAAGACCATAAATTACAAGAATTTTTCTAGACTGATTTAATGAAGTCCATGAATATTTCAATTCAAAGAAGATAACTTTACTGTCCGCATAGAAAAAAAAATAGAAGAGATGAGTGTTGATCGACATGGCAATATAAATTTGAGCGTTCATGAGAACGAACGTGAGTATACTTTTAAACAAAATATTACTTTTGCGGCTGTGGGTGTGCTGTTAGTCGAAGGAATGGATAGGACCCACATATCTAAAAGGCACTTTATCATGACAGGTTATACTTTTGGAGGATTTATCGCTTCCTCGAAAGTATCAGAATCCCTAGATGAACTTGATGGACTTGGCTGGAATTATAACTACTACAACTGTTATACATGTGGTAAGCGTTGATGGCGTTTTTTGACCAAGTTTACTTTATGCGAAATAGTGGATACAAAACACACCTTCAATATTTAAAAAATCCCAATACTCTTAATACGTAGGTATAGGTATTTAAATCACAACAGCTAAATTTATAACCGGTAGCATTGTTTTTGCCGTTTATTTTTCTCTCTACCAGTTAACTTCGTTGGTGTTATCCTGCTCTATTTTTCATAGCATTATCGTTTTTTCTCTATTGCCTAGCTTCTAATCATACTTATTTAAAAGTATTTAAAAGAAGAAAGTCACAAACAGGCTGTCTGGAGTTTAATTTTCTGAATGAACCAACCAAAATATTAAGAGAAAAATGTGAGTGATCGAAAATCGAACCTTATCTTAGAACAACCCGAAATTCATTATTTTTTCTTCCTTCTCTACCAACCAAACTCTTGGATCATTTGTGTCTTCATAGTAGAAATGTCCACTGATAGTATTATTACATTTTCTAAAAGCATTACTCCACTTAAAGATGGTAGCCTCCTTATTTTAACAAAATTACCATAATTTATTTCTCTAAAAAAAAAAAGAAAACACAAGTTATCTTTAACTTGAACTTTTTAAAAGGCATCGCTGTCCACTGTCTTATAAATGGTACTGAAAAAGAAACAAAAATACGAAATTAAATATCAAGGTGTTACGTCTTTAAGTTCACAAAACTAGTTGAGGGCTTTCCACACATTACGGGCTTAGTCCTATTAATGTTTTACCAATTTTTGTCCTCCAATCAATGTAATTATTGAATGGTACAGTGCTTAACTTGAAGTCACTTCTCAAACCCCGCAATTGCAATTGTTTGACAACACCACAAAAAGATGCACCAGGCCCGCCTTATTTGTAACCTGCAATGTCCAAACTCAATCCCCAATGTCCATACTCCTAATGTAACGTCGAAAAACGAACTCATAACAGAAGCATTAAAAAGAACAATAATATTCAAAACACAATTTTTTTTTTTTTTCAATTTTGCTTTATTGAACATTTCTATTTACAATTGGCTTAAAAATAATTTATAACTATTAGATACATTGATAAATAATAAAATTTTGTTGGCACATAAGGGGCCTAACGGTATACATTGGTAAAATTTTGAATACAAATAAGATTTATAATATGTGAAAACTTAATATAAAAGTCGGTTTGACTTTGTCGTCCTCGGGTTGTTCAGTCCCGGTTGTCCAGTGGCAGTGCATTTATATAGGATGGGGGATAGAGTTGGCGTTTAGCCACGGTAATGTGCTGACCCTGGGTCAGAGTAGAAGTGTCCTGCTTCATCGTTGGTTGTTGTAGTTATATCCAGAATTTCCTTGGCGCCTAGGTATCTTGGTTCCGGATGTCGTTGTTGGTTTATCATCCTTCTCATCAGTTGATTAGGGTGGTTGGCGATGTTTCTTACCAGTTTATCTGCAGATAGCAATAAGTACTTGTCCAGGGGGACTACCTTGGCTTCAGAGTAGAGTTGCTCGTTCTTGAAATGTTTGCGCCGCTGACGATCGAAATGAAGCCCAGTGCATATCCTCAGAATTTTCCTTTCGAATATTTGTAGTTCCTTCATGGCTGTTTTGGAGATAGTGAACCAAACTGGGAAGCTGTAACTGATGACTGGTCTCAGAAGTTGCTTGTACATTAGAACTTTTGTCTGCTGGCTTAGCCCAATTCTTTTTTTCATCAGCGGGTAGAGGCGATGGAAGGAAAAGTTTGCTTTTTTAAGGACAGTCCGTGAATGTGGGTTGAATCTCAGCAGCTCGTTGAAGTTTATGCCCAGGTACTTGGCGCTGCGCTTGGCTGGTAATCTTGTTCCGTCTGGGAGTGCTAGGGTGATGCTTCTGCAGTTTCCAGCTGAGCGGCCTCGTCTGCCTCCTGGTCGTCTGAAGCAGACAAGCTCCGATTTGGATGAGTTGATCCGGATACCCCATTTGGTGTAAAACTCGAAGAGTTTGCGGATGTGGGCCTCGACTTCTCGGTCAGCTGTTAATGGCGATAATGATGAGTAATATGTGAGCGAGTCATCAGCGAAGAGAAGGTTCTCGCATTCACTTGAGGTTGGTTGGTCAGAGGTCATGATGTTGTATAGAAGTGGTCCAAGCTTCGACCCTTGGGCAACTCCCGCCTTGATGCTCTTCACTGTCGATTTGCAATTCTCCAGTTGTACGAAAAAGTTCCTGGAAGAAAGAAAAGAGAAAATAATTTGTATTAGTGCTGAAGGAAAGCCTAGTAAGTTGAGTTTATGGATAAGGGCTTCAATCCATACACTGTCGAATGCTCTTTCGACATCCAGAAAGCATCCGACGGTAACTCGATGGTTGTTCAAAGCTGTGGTGATGTCATGATGGAACTTCAGGAGCGGATGCAGAGTGGAATGCTTTTCCCGAAAACCGAACTGCATGTCTGGGATGATGTTGTTCTCTTCGCAGAACTTCTTGAGCTTCCTGAGTATCAGCTCTTCCAAGATCTTACTTAGGTTATTGAGGAGGGATATCGGCCTGTAGTTGGTAACCATGTTCCTTGCACCTTTCTTTGGAATCGCCACGATTTTTGCAGTTTTCCATTTCTGGGGGAAATAACTGTTGTTGATGCAGTTGTTGAGGATGATGGCCAAGAAAACCATTACTGTTTGTTTATTCAAAACACTTGAGACCCGCCACAATTAGAACACCAACTTTAACCCCGAAGGAAAACTAGAATAAAAGCTGTGGTCTTACAAAATATATGGTACACCTGGGGTTAATTTACCTTGACGGTATTCACATTCACTGCCTTCCAAAATCTACACTTATCTTATAACAAAAAAGGATACCACAACATGACAGCAAAACTGGTAAGTTAAAAAATGTTGGCTTTATTTAATTTTTAAATACATACAGTGGGTGTCAAAAGTAAGTTAAAAGTAAACAGCTATGATTTCTGGAGTTACATGAAATTTAAACAAAAAAATAAAAAAAATTGCATCCCAATAATAAAAAACAAAAGAATTATTTAATAAGAATAAAACAAAATAAACATATTTACAATACAACTAATACCTACATTTCTTCCTAATAATAACTTAACATACTCTATATTTAACGCGTTTGTTTTTTGCTTTAAATCGCATGTAACTCCAGAAATCATATGGAATGTTTACTCACTTTTGACACTAACTGTTAGTAGAATGATAACTCCAAGAATAAATTTGCGTCTTCATATCCACTGTACATCGAGCTAGAACAAAAACGGGTTGACCAATTTTCTTCAAATTAAGAACATCAACAACATCATAAAAAATTCAGAAAAACGATTTTCCACCTATTCTGTGCACCAAATTGAATAATATTCAAGGCGAAAAACGTCCGCCTTGGCCTAAGCCACCCATTGAGTCATTAATTTACCCTTAATTAATAAACTATATACCTAAAAATGGAAAATAATTATTTTTTGATGCAAAAACCATTTGCATGCAAATAATGCCTTGTTGTGAATATTTTTTTTTTTGGAAGTGTAAGTCGACCATAAACAAAATATTGTGTTCCCACAATTTTTTCCGCATGCAAAACAATTGCCGATCCATCGTTTTGCATGACATTCCATGACTACAATGGTTTTTTTTTGCATGAAATTGTAAACCAAATATGCAAACAATTAATTTTGCATTTCACCTGAATTATTTTTGACATGCGAGAATATTTGCATAGATATTTTTTTGCGCACGGGAACTGTTAACTAGGCTTCAGACTAAGGCAAACATTTTTCGCCTTGAATATTATACAATATGGTGCAGTTGGAAATTTTTTTTGAAAATTTTGTTTTTTTTTTCGCATTGTTACTGTATATTCCAAGCAATATATGATTTAACATGGGCAAAATTGCAACAGAAGCTTTTTTAAATCATTTTTCATCTGTAACTATTACCTACTAAACAATATATCCAAAACCGGACAAAATCCGACCACGGGAACACACCGAAAAACGGATATCAAAATGGTGGATTTACTGGGGTATTGTTATTTCCATTACGCAGTGATTTTAACTGTTTTTGTGTGTTGTAATCAATTGCGGATAGTTGATCATGAAAAACCCCAGTCATGGTATCCTCTGTCACCTCCTCTGTAGTACCTCGTGGCTTGATGGTTAGTGCGTAGGACTGTCATGCCGAAGGTGTGGGTTCGATTCCCAGCCGTGCCACCTAAAAACAGAAATGTTTTATTCGAGGTACTGCCTCTTGCGAGGAACTGACAAATCCTCCAAGAGTATACTTGTCATGAAAAAGTGCTTCTCATTTAGCCGTTCGGACTCGGCAAAAAACTGTAGGTCCCCTCCATTCCTGCCCAACAAACACGCACACAGGAATGGTTGTGAGTTGTAAGTCACTAGGCCCTGGTTCTCCTCGAGCTGTTGCGCCACCCAATTTAATTTAAATCCTCTGTCACGACACCCTCCCAGTTATGACGCCGCTGCTCTCAAATCTTAAACACACCCTATTCACGACCCTCCAAGCCATGTCCTCCTCCCAGCAATGACCGAAGGGAAAATGATAAACACGACCAATCTTTAGTAATGGTCCAAGAAAATGAGGACATATCGTCCCTCTTCTCACGAACTGACGTATCTGCTTTTACAATATTTTACAGGAGAGCAGTTTTTAGTTTTGTGTCCTCTTTCTATAGGCGTTACTTTTGTGTTTTACAACGGTTTTGGTATTTTTTTCTTTGTAAAATTACAAGAATTTGCTAAAGTTTCAAATGGTATGAGATTCAATGTATATACTTAACTTAAAACAGTTAAAAAAAATCGATCAACCAGATACGTCAGTTCGTGAGAAATTTTAGTGAGAAGTTTAAGTGTCGTGACAGTATACACAGGCTTCACTGTTTTGAAAAAAGTTTATTAGTGAGACATTTTAGTGTCGTGATAGTACGCACAGGTATCACTATTTTGAAAAAAGCTCGCCAATAAGCCTTTTACTAAACATTTTTGTTTGGCATAATATAGTAAACAGGAAAAACCGAATGCCATTTAAATTTAATCTAGTGATGGGTGAATAGCAAAAATGGGCCTACATCTTAACATAAATTTAAGGCCTTTTTATTTCTACTCACCGATAAATGCCCCTAGTACCTAAAACCACTGTATTTACACAATAATTTGCAATATAACGGAAAACTGCTACCCACATAATTGCAGTTACGTCTGTTCGTGAGAAACTTTTCAACTAAAATTGCAGTTATGCCAACAATGTCATAACACATTGAACCATGTTCAAGACATTTTTCAGCTAATCTAATGATGTAGAAATATGCAATCAAGTTAACCTAGCACATATATGCCCATATCTCAAAAACGACAATTTGCGAGTTACGTCCCTTCGTGAGATGAGGGACGATATGTACATTAGGGTGGTCCTTATATTGGGTTTTTTTTTAATTCCAACTTGGATAGGCATCAAATTACTCTAGAGGGAGACACAAAATTTTCCTAATTTTTTCAGATTTTTATTTCACCCCCCTGGTCTCCCTTTTTTCACTTCAAGGTACAAATAATGGAGTAAGGGTGATTCTTATAACACGCCAAAAAAAAGTCAGAACTTATAGACCAGATTCAGACGAAAAAAAATCGTGTTGCAGGGGGGGTCTATTTCCCCCCGTTCAGGCAGGAGGGGTAGTTTTCTAAAAATTTTACCAAAAATTAAAAAAAAATTATTAAAAAACAACGGGACCACTTACAATGGCATGCTATAGCTTTTTTTAAAGCCATAAATCCAGTCTCTAATATGTTTCTTAATTCAAGTTTTTATTGTAAATAGTTTCTGAAAAAAATCATTTTCAAACGTAAGAAACTATTATTTTTGTTTTTATTTTTAAGATTTGAAAATTATTTTTTCAAAAACTATTTACAATAAAAACTTGCTTTAAAAAATATATTAGACACTGGATTCATGGCTTTAAAAAAATCTATAGCAAGCCATTGTAAGTGGTCCCGTTGCTTTTCATATTTTTTTTTCTATTTTGGGTCAAATTTTAAGAAAATTACCCCTCCCTCCTGAACGGTGGGAAATAGACCCCTCCTACAACACGATTTTTTTTTTCGTCTGAATTTAACCTATAAGTTCTGACTATTTTTTTGTGTGTTATAAGAATCACCCTTACTCCATTATTTGTACCTTGAAGTGAAAAAAGGGAGACCAGGGGGGTGAAATAAAAATCTGAAAAAATTAGGGAAATTGTTTTTCAATGTTTTGAATCGAATGATGGCTATCCAAGACAATGTCCAATTTAAGGACCACCCTAATGTACATACATAAATAAACCTATTGTAAGCTTTTGGCTCGCACATTATATTCTAGGGCTTGAACCGTTTCTTAAAATTCTTTCATTAAATAGCTTTGCTAGCCCTGAAAAATACGTCTGTGAAGTTAGCAGGGTAACTTTCACCCACGCAAATGGGACCTTGACAGGAATTTGCAGCTTTTTTGCATTTGTTTTTGCATTTCTATTCCCGATTTTGCAGTTCGCCAAATAAGGATGTAATTTAGTGACCTGCTAACTTCACAGTGAAGTAAGCAGGTCACATGGTGTATCTCAAGAACCAAGCATGCTAGGAACTTGTAGTTAGGCTCCAAATTTACAGTTTTTTTTGCATTCCAGCGATAGGCTATGTTCAAAATTTGAAGTCCTCAATTCAAACATTTCCCAAATTTGACTTCAATATGAAGTAAGTAGGTCACATCGTGTATCTCACGAACCAAGAATGCTAGGAACTCACAGTAAGGCTCCGAATTTGTAGTTTTTTTGCATTTCAAGAAAAAAAGGACTTCAAAATTTTGACTTAGCCTATTTGGAGCCTTACTACAAGTTTCTAGCATGCTTGGTTCCTGAGATACCAGATGTGACCTGCTAACTTCACTGTGAAGTTAGCAGGTCAATAAATTACACCCTTATTTGGCGAACTGCAAAATCGGGAATAGTAATGCAAAAAAAATGCAAAAAAAACTGCAAATTCCTGTCAAGGTCCCATTTGTGTGGGTGCCCTGCTAACTTCACAGACGTATGAAAAATATAGGCCATAAAGTTTTCGGAGAGCCCAAAGGGAAAAAGTTTATTTGAAATTAAAGAATAAATTATATTCTTGGTAAATGTGTTAATTTATTATTTATTTATAAATAACACTTATAAATAAAAAAAAAAACAGTAATAGTATTCAGAAATAACTCTTGAAAAAATTAGAGTTGTATTAGGTAATATTGAGCACACATATAATTGTTATTTTGTGCATACGCATACAAGCCCTATTATCTGCCTGAAAAGATTCTGTGTTGTGAAATCCCGGCCCGTGGAAGCAAGCAGAAATAGAAGCAAGTTGCAGCTTTCATGACCTAATAGAGATTGCATTTTAAGGATATTATACACTGAATTTGGAGTTGGTCCACATCTTACTCCGATTATTTAGTTTTATCTCATTGTCCTTTGCATGGTAAAAATGCAAAATCAGCAGATCAATATCGTCTTCTATCACAGTGGTATGAACACGCTCTGAAGATGAGTTGCGGCACAAACAATGTCCACATCAGCATCCTAGTTTGCGTTACTTACAAAACATCCTTGTTTCTTTAGCAATTAACCAAACAAGGCAATAATTTAAGGTTGCTTGTTATTTCGAAAGGCTTGAAACTGTTCTATTTGCCGACTAACTTCATGAATAAGTCCGGGATGCGACTGTAAGTTTAGGTACATATCTCATCGTAGCTTTTGAAAAACAAGAAACCAACCGGTAGCTTTTGTCCAAAAATTTACAAAACCATGGATTGGGCAAGCTTTTTCAGTTAGCTTTGGTAAAAAAAACACTTAAAAGGTTGTATAAGTATAACTGGGCTACCAAATTAAAGCTAAGACAATCTTCTATACGATATTGATGTTTGGACAGCTTTATTGGTTGTCTTGAGTCGAAATACTTTAAAAAAAGGTGTTTTGCTTACACTTTCTCTTCAACATTTGAAATTTATTAAAAATTAAATGAAAGTGGTAAAGGTCACTTTTTAAGCTACATTTTTGATATGATTTTACTCAGTTTTACTGTTTTTTTTTTTGTATTAAAAAGCAACGAAGCAACCTAGACACTAATGCTATCGGTTACTATTCTGTTTTTCAATAGGTCGCTACTGGTCTTTTTATACCGTGCGTGGCGTCATTATTGATATATTTACATACGTCTTTTACTGTAGAGGTCCACATTTAATTGAAATAAAACCCTCCAATTTAAAGAAGCGCTTGGGAGCTCATGACTAGTGGGGGGAGGGGCTGGTTGACTGCGTCACGACTGTGGTATTTTTCTTCTTTCAGTATTTGTTGACTATAAAAGAATATTTTGTCATGTCTATAATTTTCTCTTGGGCTCTAACAAGATCATTGTTGAAATGAGAACATTGCCGGAGGAGGTTTTGAAAAAATTGGGAGGGGGGTCATAAATGGGAGGGGGTGTCTTTTTTCCTCAGTTTCTTAGACTTAAAGTGAATAGTCGAAGTATCCATTATTTGCTCTGGGGGCCAGATATGGGGGAGGGGTTATGACTAGGGGAGGGGGGTGACTGGGAATATCATGACTGGTAAGTTTCATGGCCATCTCCTTGGATAAGCAACTGATTTCTGCACAGAAAAACTGCGTAGTAAAAATAACAACCTAAAACAGCACCCAAATCAATCCGCCATTTTGAAATCCGTTTTTGAGGGTGTTCCGTTGGACGGATTTCGTCCGATTTTGGATATGTTCAGTAATGGATACTGAACAAAAGTCCATCAAAAGAGCTTCTGTTGCAATTTTGCCCATGTTTATGGTATTTTTAGCTTAGATTGCCTGGACTAGAACCTAAACTATGCTAAATGTGCTATAGGAGGGGAGTTATATTTCCCCCCGATTGGACAGAATGGGCAACTTTATAAAATGCTTTAAATGGAAAGACATACAGTGGTGGCCATAGAATTAGAAACAACAATTTAATAATATAATATTTTTTGTAAGCACCAGCGTGCGTGGCTTGTGTCGTTGGTCTTTGACAGGTGACATGTTTGTTCTAAATATGAGTTTCCTTGAACGCGAACAGTTTATAAAACACCGTTATTTTAGAAAATTCATTTATAGTCGACATTTTTGCCTTACACGAAATTAGAAACGACAAAAGAATTGGTAAATTTAAAAATAAAGAAAATTATTATCAATGTAAGTTGATTGTTTTCAGTTTTTTTTGATTATTTTTATAATATTAATATTAATTAATTAAAAATACAGCGACGAAAATGGGCAAAAATAAGTCTTGTAGTCCAGAACTCTGGAAGCTCATAGTGTAGTGCTATCAAAACGAAAACGAGTCAATTGATTCCATAGCAAAAAGATTTAGTTGCTCGAAAAAGATGGTATTTGATGCTATTCAAGTCAATAAAAGGACCGGCAGCTTTGAAAACCCAAAAAGAAAACCAAAAGATCGAAAATCGACGCCAAAAGAGGACAGATTGATATGCCGAATTAGCAAAGCTGATCCTTTTTTGACTTCTGCAAAAATAAAAGAGTTTGTTTCGCCCCAATTGGGTCAAGAACTATCAGCTAGAACCATAAGGCGCCGCCTTCTAGAACATGGGCCACGTGGATGCATTCCCAGGAAAAAACTACATGTTTCCAAAAAGAATTTGAAGAGGCGTTTGATGTTTGCTAAGCTTCACGCAAATAAAGCCATGGGATTCTGGAAAAACATACTTTGGAGTGATGAATCCAAATTTAACTTGTTCGGGTCAGATGGTAAAGTGTATGTCAGACGCCCTCAGAAGAAGGAATTGGATCCTAAATATACTTTAAAAACCGTTAAGCATGGAGGAGGAAACATAATGGTTTGGGGTGCGTTCTCGTGGCATGGAGTTGGCCCAATAGTAAGAATAAATGGTCGAATGGACCAACATATTTATAAAGGCATCTTGGAAAATGTCATGGAGCCTTATTCATTTGCACACATGCCCGTTAGTTATGTTTTCCAGCACGATAACGATCCAAAGCATACAGCACGGATTGTTAAGCAGTGGTTTTTTGATACAAAAACTAATGTTTTGGATTGGCCCGCCCAAAGTCCAGACTTGAATCCTATCGAGAACTTGTGGACAGACGTGGAGAGAAGGCTAAAGTCCAAGAACCCAAAAAATTCTGAGGAACTTTTTGAAAATATAAAGGAGGTCTGGGAGAGTATACCCCCATCAAGATGCCGCGCCTTGGTAGAAAGTATGCAGGCAAGATTAGCTGCAGTGACAAAAAATAAGGGATTCCCTACAAAATATTAATTTTTCATCGAACATTTTTTATGAAATACCAATTTTTTCTTTGCGTTTCTAATTGTATGGCCAGGTGCGATTTGGGTTAAATAAATAATATTAATTTTCTACTGTTAGTGTCACGCTTTTATTTTTTATAAAATATTCAGAAGTGTACTATATGTCATGGGCTATTAAAAGAACCACTAACCAACCTCAACAAATTTCCTAAAAAAAAGTTATGCAATTTAACATTGTTACAAAATTCTTGTTTCTTATTCTATGGCCACCACTGTATAGTAAAAAACAACGTCAACATTTGCCATATTATTTTGAAGCGTTTTTGTACTTCTTCCAAATAAATATGTAAAATGTTCAATCAAACTGAATTTTTATGACTTTGGTAATAATTGATAGTAAAAATTAATTTATGTCGTTGATTTTGATGAAATTTTGGTCTTTGGGAGAGCAAACATACCGAATCATCCCTTCCTTAAAAGCAACAATTGCCATGGATATAGGGCTTATGCTTAAAAATTATGGACTCATTTCATAGCTTGAACTTAAAACTATAAGTTGAGGATAAAAACATAAAAATCCATTGCATTGTTTTCGCGCTATCCGTCATAATTGCGAAAATTATAAATTATACTAATTAAAGTTGGCACGAGTAAGATACATTAATACGCAATATATGCTTCCATTATTGGTTATGTTTATTCATGTTCTGTTAAAAGTGAATTTTGACATATTTCGGTTTATTAGGTCTTCTTATCTTGAAAAAATGAATACCACGCTAGAAGAAACCAATAAATTGCACTTAATTTGGTTTTAAATGATTAATTTTCCAGCTACTCTGTTTAAATTTCACCTCCCGCCTCCCGCATGAAAGGGTCTACAGAGACGCTCCTTGGCTTAAATTGAATGATATCACAACAAAAACATAAATGTTAAAAAAGGAGCCAAGTTCTTATGTGTACAAGAAACCTGTGCGTAAAAAGTCAGCCAAAAAAAGTAATGAGATCTAAAATATATGCCAAGTTTTAAGTTCATGAAGTTTATTATCAAATATCTTAAGTAGAGTAATATCGAAACAATTCCAAATCATGACAGAGATTTGGTAATTAATGATTACTGATTAAAATTTGGTGGGTTCACTGGTCAAGCTTTCATATATTTAAAATTTGTGATTAAGTAAGTATTTAAGAGAAAACTTGCCAAGTAAATCCAACAAATTTTAATCAGTAATCATTAATTACCAAATTTCTGTCATTATTTGGAATTGTTTCGATATTACTCTACTTAAGATATTTGATAATAAACTTCATGAACTTAAAACTTGGCATATATTTTAGATCTCATTACTTTTTTTGGCTGACTTTTTACGCACAGGTTTCTTGTACACATAAGAACTTGGCTCCTTTTTTAACATTTATGTTTTTGTTGTGATTTCACTCCTTTTTGCAAAGATTTATTTTGCCAGGTGAAAGTCAAGCCCTACCGCTCTACAAAGTTTCATAATTCTACGACAACTGAAAGTGCTCAATACAATTAATAGCAATTCTGATAAAGTGGGTGGATGGCACCCCCCTGAATGGACAATTCCAAATTTTCGATTTTTTTTCCTTTCTAAGTACTTCAAGTCCTACCAACCTACCAATTTTCATCGTTCTACAACAATCGGAAGTGCTCCATATAATTTATAAGAATTTTTAAGAATGTGGGTGGATGCCACGCCCCCTGAATGCAAAATTCCAATTTTTTCTTTCTAAGTACTTTAAGCCCTACCGATCTACCAATTTTCATCGTTCTACATCAATCGGAAGTGCTTCATATAGTTTATAAGAATTTTAAGGATTATGGGTCGATGCCACGCCCCCTGAACTGAAACTTCCAATTTTTCGATTTTGTTCTTCTAAGTACTTCAAGGAATACCGACCTACCAATAATATGTACATCGTTCTACAACAATCGGAAGTGCTTAATATAATTTATAAGAATTTTTGAGAATGTGGGTGGATGCCACACCCCCTGAACTGAAACTTCCAATTTTTCGATTTTTTTTCTTCTAAGTACTTCAAGGCCTACCGACCTACCAATTTTCATCGTTCTTTAACAATCGGAAGTGCTCCATATAATTTATTAGAATTTTTAAGAATGTGGGTGGATACCACGCCCCCTGAATGCAAAATTCCAATTTTTCAATTTTTTTTCTTTCTAAGTACCTTAAGCCCTACCGACCTACCAATTTTCATCGTTCTACAACAATCGGAAGTGCTCGATATAATTTTTAAGAATTTTTAAGAATGTGGGTGGATGCCACGCCCCCTGTATGGAAAATTCCAATTTTTCAATTTTTTTCTTTCTAAGCACCTCAGGCCCTACCGACTTACCAATTTTCATTGTTCTACAACAATCGGAAAGGCTCCATATAATTTAGAGAATATTTAAGAAAGTGGGTGGATACCACGCCCCCTGAATAGAAAATTACAGATTTTCGATTTTTTCCTTTGTATGTACCACAAGGCCTACCGTTGTGCGAAATTTCAAGTTTCTACGATGTCGGGAAGTGCTCCATAATTTTGATGATCTGTCAGTGAGTCAGTCAGTTACGGTTTTTGCGATTTTTGAAGTCCTATATCTTGGGAACTACTAATGCTAAAGAGTTGAAATTTGGTGAGCCACCTGTGTTTGATCAGTTCAGCAAATACTCCGAATTTGAAGTTTCTGACTTTATTGGTACTGAAGTTAGAGGGGGGTTGAAAATCGCCTGAGTTTGTTCCTGTAAAAAGGGTGTAGTGCCGCGAACTTGGCTGGGCACTACCGTGCCCTTTGATTTTTACTTTTCAATCGTAGAGCAAAGTTGTAAAAGAAAACTAGTTTTTCAAGGTTACAATCGGCAATAACTGAAAAAAAGCGCGCAAATTTTCAACTTTTGACAAAGTTGCGTTCCGCGCTGAAGGTCGAAAACATGGATTATTTATCAGGTCAATATTATAGCCAAATAAAAAAAAACCGATATGACGCCAGGTTTCCCTTCTACTCGTATGACACGATAAGGTTACTGGACTATTATGTACATTGACGCAAGTTGGCCCGGATTAAGTCATGACTCATTGGTATGGAACAACACCAATACAAATTCTTATTGCCAAGACTTCTTAAATAATTGAGAAGCAATTTCGAAGCAAACGAGATTTCAAACTACCCAAAATTACCCTCAGGGCATATTTCTTAATAAAGATTCAATTATATTTATAAAACAAATAAACAACTCAGTTTGAAGTTCGTTGATAAAATCAAGTTCTTATTTTTGAAAACTCTTTTCTCTTTCGTTTTATACAATACATAGATAAATACATATTTCTTAAAATGAATATTATTTTGAATGGTAGTAAAAAACAACAAAACTCCTTAAAAATATATATGAGTTTAACTAAAAATATAGTGCAGGTATGTACCTGTGTCAAAAATTTGTTCTTCTCGTCATAAAAAAATAAATATATCTTAAGTAAACAATAAATGTTCATTTTGTTTTATAAAATATTTCATAAGGCCTATAAATAATAAGTACATACATACATGTATTTCTAAGATTTTTGTTTAAATATTATTTAAACAAAAATCTTCTTCCATGACTACTTCTTCGCTGATACATAAGTTTAATTATATTTCAACATAATTCTGTTTTTAAGCTTCTTATAGAAAACAAATAAAAGCTGTGTTCGTTTTCTTCCTAAAACTGTCAATTTTTACCAATTCAAGTCCAAAGTCCTATCAAAGCTCATATTACAAAAATTTAATTGGTGGAGATGGCAGTTTTAGAAAAGTAGGTCAACGGACAGACTGACTACCTTATGTATTCAATATTTAAATATTTTTGTCTTGGACTGGGCTAGATGCGTTAGTATTTTTCAGTGGTGTACTTTCGTTTTGGTCCCCTTGTTCGGCGTCAGTCTTTGATCCTGATTTATTCCAAGATTGTTCTTCACCGGATGCAAATATTGTGAAAACAATGAACTCGATGGCAAATAAAACTATCGTTACAAAGAAAATAACTCTCCATGCCCCAATATTTTGCTAAAAAAAATGTTAATAAAAAGGATATTATTCCAAGTTTACATAAAAATACATAAAATAAATGTCTGATAACAACATTAAATATACTCACATTTCCCTTTGTAATGAATCCAACGAAAAGTGGCACAATTATTCCAGGAAGTGTAGCTACAGTATTTGTAAGTGCCACGAGAGTACCTGCGAAGTTAGGTGCAATATCAATATGATTAGATAGAAATCCCGAAAACATTCCACCCATTCCTATTATGCCAAAAGTCATAAAAGCTACAGCTGCATCTCTATGACATCCGATATAGCAAAGGCTTAATAAACATACTCCAGGAACTAGGGTTGCAAAACTGGTTGCTGTCTTTCTGCAAATTGTTGTTGAAAAGTAGCCTTGAACGAGAACAAAATTCATAAATGACTGATTTTAAATTATCATTAAATATTTGATTTACCTTTAGCTTTTAAAGTATCCAAAAGTTTGCCCAAAACAATGCTGAATAAAAACATTGGATAGTAAGGAAGGGCACTAGCAACAGCATTCTTTGATACATTAAATTGCAAAACTTGCTTCATGTAGAATGGAATTTCAATCAAAAACATATACCAGCCCCAGTTGCTGCAGACATGGGCAATTAAGATGGCCCAAAATGGAACAGAAGTCAAAACTTTTTTCCATGGTACTGGAGGATGTTTTTCTTTAACTCCTTCCGTTTGTGTTGTACCCAACTGTGAATTGATCATCGTACGTTCCTCGTAACTGATAAGAGATTGTTTGTTGGGGCTATCCTGGACAAGAATGATCCATAAAATCATCCATAAACAACTGAAACCCCCCATAACGTAAAACACAGACTCCCATCCAAATTTACCGGCAAGTATTCCAGCCGTTAGAATCGACTTAGCAGTTCCAAAAGCTGTCCCCACATAAATTATAGTTGACATAACACTTCTTTCGTTTGGCGGAGCCCAAGCAGCGATCATACAGTGCATGGCAGGGAATGTTGCACCTCCGCCAATTCCTTCCAGTACACGTAGAAAAATGAGCCCAGCGTAATGAATTTTCGTCATAATTGGAGTGAGAAGTGTGCAAATGACATTGATTGCGACGGAAAAAAACATCACCCATTTGGCGGAATAGTTTTCAGCAACCTGAGCACCTGGAATTTGAGACACAATATAGCCCCAGAAGTAGCAGCTAAGAAGTGTTCCTTGTAGTGGTTCACTCCAAGTAAAAGGTCCGTCCTTGAATAAGTAAAAAGAAAAGTTAAAATTACATACATAAATTGGTTTTAATTGAAAATTTGTGTGTGTACATTAGGGTGGTCCCTATATTGGGTTTTTTTGAAATTCCAACTTGGATAGGCATCAAATGACTCTAAATAAAGAACAAAAAATTTCCTAATTTTTCAGATTTTTATTTCACCCCCCTGGTCTCCCTTTTTCCACTTCCAGGTACAAATAATGGAGTTAGGGTGATTCTTATAACACGCGAAAAAAAAATCAGAACTTTTAGATTAGATTGAGACGAAAAAAAAATCGTATAGAAGGGGGGGTCTATTTCCCCCCTTTCAGGTGGGAGGGGTCATTTTCAAAATATTTGACCCAAAAGAGAAAAAAATTATTAAAAAACAACGGGACCACTTACAATGGCATGCTATAGCTTTTTTTAAAGCCATGAATCCAGTATCTAATATTTTTCGTAAATCAAGTTTTTATTGTAAATAGTTTCTGAAAAAAAATAATTTTCAAACGTACAACATTATTAGTTTTGTTTGTGTTTATAAGTTTGAAAATTATTTTTTCAAAAACTATTTATAATAAAAACTTGATTTAAGGAACATATAAGAGACTGTGGCTTTAAAAAAAGCTATAGCATGCCATTGTAAGTGGTCCCGTTGTTTTTTAATAATTATTTTCTATTTTGGGTCAATTTTTTAGAAAATTACTCCTCCCGCCTGAACGGGGGGAAATAGACGCCCTCTCCGATACAATTTTTTTTTCGTCTGAATCTTATCTATGAGTTCTGATCTTTTTTTGCGTGTTATACGAATCACCCCTAAGGCATTATTTGTACCTTGAAGTGGAAAAAGGGAGACCAGGGGGGTGAAATAAAAATCTGAAAAAATTAGGGAAATTGTTTTTCAATGCTTTGAATCGAATGAAGGCTATCCAAGACAATGTCCAATTTAAGGACCACCCTAGTGTACATAGTTTAAGTATAGAAGTATACAATTTTATACTAAGGGTATTCATGCAAGCGTTAACATAGTAAAGTTTTAAACTTCGTAAATCTGTCAAATTTTCCGTACAAATTGTGACAGAATTACGAAGTTTTAAACTTTACAACGTTTATTTTTTTTTTATTTAATTTCAGCAAACAAAAAATATGAAAATTATAGTGTCACCCAATAAGAGGTATCGTTTCAAATTTTGGCGGGTGGGTTATGTTTAATGAATGTTCCGGCGGTCGGAATTTCATTGACTGTTTATGAAAAAGTTCGTACAGAACGTAGGTATCTATTATATGACTCAAATTATTACCTGAGGCACACCATATGAATCGTCATCAGGAGCGGCACACTTTTCTGCAGAAAGGCTCACATTAAACGTGTTATTTCCTAAATTTTTGGCAGATCCATGTGTTGATGCGGAGGCAATAGCGGTGTGATTCAACATTGCTACCATAGCCACACTAAGGTTGACCTTTAAACCATATACGATGGCCATACCCAAAGATCCAAGAATTGCTAGAATATATCTTGCGGGAACACATCCTGAAAAAAAAAGAATAAAAAAGTAATATGTTAATATACATTATACATACATATGTTGTGTACATATATTTTATTAAGGTAGCGGTGCGGAGTTGTGAAGCGTAGGTCCATATTTTATGATTGATTGAGGCAAAATCTAAAATCAGGAAACGTTTGCGGTTCCAGTTTTTTTAAATAAATTTGTTTGAAAAGTCTGATGTTTTCAAGTGTTAAATAAGAAAAAATGAAGTGCACTTGTTGTTAAAATGTGGTAATCTAGGGAGTTCCTAAAATGGCAACACTGTGGACTTGCCAAGTTTTCTACAGCCTTAGGTCGGTATTCACCGAACGCTCATATTTTAAGAGCTTCATAAACTTATTCACCAAGCAATAATAGCGCTCATAAAAGTTGTGAGCGGTCCCGACCAATTGGTGTGTTTAATAAATCTGTTGCTAACAGAAGAAAGCAGAAAAGTAAATGATGGTGTGTTCCATAAGTTAAACCCTTGCCCCAAACTGTTCTTCATTCTATCATTTTGTGTCCCATGAAGCTTTTCAGAACAGTTTAGAACCATTTCTGCACCTACTTTGGAGGTGGAGCAAGTGAGTGAGAAATATCAAAGTAACAGCTGATTTGTTTGTTTGGGATAATAGTTAGCTAAATTTATCACAAAAGTACTCTTCTTATATTTTTCGAATTAACATTAAGAAAAAGATATAAAAGAATATAAGAAGTGTGTATTCATTATAAACTTGAATTGAAAATTAACTGGCTGAACAGAATAGAGTGCTGCAACTGGAGCTGCAGCTGCAACTGGAATAGCTGTCAAAAAGTGTCGTACGTGATTTTTCTTACGCACCCACAATGCAGCTGTACAGCTTTCTAACATTTTAGTATCGAAAATAAAAATGAAAACAAAAATAAAAATTAATAATGATGAAAAAGAAGCTACAATTGCTTTACGTCTTTATGAGACATTGAAAAGAGTTTAAAAATTACTTTAACCCACATGTAAACACTCTGTTTTGCTCACAATTTCAAAACGTCAAAAAAGCTGCAAGCAAAAGTTAAAAGTTGGCCAACTTGTCCAGTTGCGTCTGCAGCTCCGTCTGCAGCTGCGTCGTGTTCTGTTCGCATCATTGAATTTCTGGTTATTCAACATTTTGACAGCTATTCCAGTTGCAGCTCCAGTTGCAGCTCCGTCTCCATTCTGTTCAGCCAGTAATGCATACAAATTGCAATTGAAACATTTTTAATTTTGAAATTGCACAGCCGATAGGCAACTGTCAATCCCGTCAACACAAAGCTGCACGTTTCTGTTCTTTCTTGTTTTGACAGTTTTAACAAATTTCTGCTCTGTTCTGATGTAGCTTTTCTTCATTAAACATATTTTTACAAACCAACGCGTTGCAATGTCCATTTTGGATTCGCAAACGCAGTAAACAACGTATGAACGAAATAATTAGGGAAAAATTAGGTAAGAAGATTTCTCTATATAAATCAAAATAAAACATGCAATCATCTTCTCTCCGGGACTAACAAAACTAAACTAGAAGAAAATAAGTGGAAATAAAATAAAATCACTGGAGTTACAAAGAATTTATGTTGGGCAGCAACAACACTCATTTTTTTAAGGACCCAAGAAGTATCGACAAAGTAGGGTTATTTTCTAAAACAGTTTAATTTCCCAGTTTGGGGGTGTCTGGTGAAGAGAGAGTTGTTCTCATTTTCGGACTTCGAAAAAGAGCTATGAGTGGTTGGTGAATAGCACAAATATTATTTAAGTTAAGAGCCTCATAAACTTCAGAGCCGTTTATGAGAGCTCGGTAAATACCGCCCTCCCTTAGAGTATAAAATCTCACGTTTTCCATTTTCCAATGCACTGTACAATCCTTCGCTCCAAATTTCATCATTCCACGACATAGTATTCTATATAATTCATAAGAATTCTGAGAAAGTGGGTGGATGCCACTCCCTCTAAATGGAAAAATCCCAAGTTTTCAAAATTAACCTTCTAATAGCTGTGCGGATTCAGAACCCCGACCTTAAAATTTTTAGGTAGTGTTTATCAGATTCGTTTGTCCACCGAAAAACAAGAAAGTCCTTTAGCATCCCTAAATGAAATCTCAGGGGGCTGGGTTGTTTTCCCTTCAATTTAGAAAAACATTTAATTCAAAACTAAAAAATTCGCCCAGCACCACAAATCAAATTTCACAATGGTGCCACCAATAGTCCAATTTATCTGTCCATTTGAAAATAAAATAAGATTTACTTATTTCAGAATAAATATATCGATATCTGAAAAAAGAACTTGCGCCGAAAATAGTATATTTCATAGGACTAGATAAAACTCTTATAATTTAATATAATCTTATTTAATTTAATTTATTTTAATTTACTTCAATTTTATTCAATATAATAGATTTAATTTTAATTAAAAAGAAATAAATTAAATCTAAATTAGATTAAATTAAATTATTTGAATTAGAATTTAATAATAGTAAAAATTTTGTTTTTTGTATTTTCGGATTTGTTGTAATTACAATGCGAACTATTCTTGAAGCGAAAATAAGTACTCAGAAAACACACCTATTGTAATATTTGATTTTAAATTTTTGTGTTTTGTTTATTGAAGGACAAACTATTTTTTTGTTGAAAACACATGGACAAGCGTTAGACAGATTAACCCAATTAGCGATTAGCCACAACCAACTACGATTTCATTGGCGGACTGATGGAGAACTTTTTTGTTTTTAATTTAAGATTTAATTTAGGGGTGTTGGAGCTTTTTTTGCTTTTACCTGCAAAAAAGAAACGTTGAAGCCTTTTTTCCTAACGGTGCGATGCACATATGATTGGATTGAAAACTGGCCCAAGCCCCCTAAGATTTCATTTGGAGGAATTTTTGTTTTTCGCTTTGAACGCGATTACCTATACCTACTTATGCAGTCGTATTTATAAATTTTGTTTAACTTTGGACACCCGTCCAACTTCACAATGTTATTAATAATCTTTGTTCAGTGTTGTCCTAAAGTTGTCTAACTTGGACAACGGAATGGGTTGTCTACAATTTGATTAAATTTACGTTTTATTTAATTAAATAATATTTAATTAAATAAAGCATATTTCCAATTATTAAGGCTATTAAGAAACTGTGTATCCAGTCATACACGGCTGTTCTGATATTCGGTCGAATGAAATTCGTACGGATTGGAAACCAAAAAACAAAAAGATACCCCAATCAAAAGAATGGCGTATCGTCCATCCGTTCGTTTTGTATAATTGACTTTTGGCAAAACGAATGGATAAACATTCCGCCATTTTGTTGACCGTTTTCAATTCGTACGGATTCAATTCGACAGAGTATCGGAACACACCATAGTCAGCCGTCTTAAAAAATCTAATAAACAAGGCTGATAGTAAATAATCAATGCCAGTTCTTAAGAGTGTTCCGAACTGAACAAAACCAGTCATTTGCTAACTTTTTTTTTTGCGTATATAAGACCGGTTTTTTTTTCATTTTCATCAGATATTTCGTTTTATAAATTTTTTTATTTTTACTAATTGGTCACTAGTAGGCGGATTACTATACTAAAAAAAAACATTTGTAAAAGTAACGGATCTTAACTTCCAAATTAACATACATTTTCTGTCAAAAAGTGCCTTTTAAGAATTAAAAATTTCAATATCAGATGATACAGTTATGATTATATAATTAATGAAAAGTGTGGAAAATAAATTGAATTTATGTCCACTGCAAACAAAGGAGAATAGGACAAAACGGTCTACAAGACCAATAACGACGGGATATATGTCGTTGGAAAGGTATTTTTATGTACTAGAATAGTTACTATGGACGCTCACTTCAAGTCGCTGTGTGGAAAAAGTTATTCGCTAAATAGGATTGTGTTCTGGTGCATTTTAGTAGGAATAAAATATATTTGGTATGGGCAAAATTTATGAAAACTGACCTAACCAGTAACGACAATATATATGTCATTGGAAAGGTATTTGCATTACCTAAAATATCTTCCAAGGCAGTTCAATTGAAATCTATACGTGAAGAAAATTATTCGTAAACAAATGAAATAGTGTGTTTCATTTTAGTGTGAAAAAATTGTTATTTTCTAGTATGGGCAAAAAAGCGTGAGTGAAACTTCCACCAATAACAACGGGACGTATGTCGTTGGAAAGGTAACTTTATGTACTACAATAGTCAGTGAGGCAGCTTATTTCAAATCACTGTGTGAAAAAAGTTATTCGCCAATTATTACCCATTAATTTTATATGTACCAAAATTCCCTAAAACAGCGAATAACTTTTTCCACACAGTGATTTTATAAAAGTAGTTAGAGTAACTATTACTGTTCATGAAAATACCTTTTCAACGATATACATCTTATTGGTATTGGTTATACTAGTTTGTATACATTTGTTCCACACTAAAATGCACTAAAACAAAACCTAGGTTAGCGAATAACTTTTTTCACACAGTGATTTGAAATGAGCTGCCATAGTGACTATTGTAGGCCATGATAATATCTTTCCAACGAAATACGTCTCGTTGTTATTGGTTCCTAGACCACCTACCATACATTTTTGCCGATTGTCCTTTGTCAAAAAAAATACCGTCCGGTATACAAAATTGACTGTCAAAAATGCGTTTTATTTCAAAACTTACAAGCATTTTTATTTTGTATTATAAAAATTTTTGTTAAAAATTTGTTAAAAATTTTCTCCAATAGTGGCATAATAAAAATATGGAATTTTCTGTTATTAAACATTGTTTTGCAAAAAATGCTATAGTGTAAGCTACATTTGCTTTGAAAAACAGCCATTTTTGTCATTTTCTCGTTTTCTTAGAGGCTTTTACCAAAAACGAGAGCACAAAATTAAAAATTGTTTCCTATGATGTCCTAGAAAACAAGTTTATCTGTCAATTAACACGTACAAGTACACGATTCACAATCATTTTTATGAAATCACCATTTCAGTCCGGAACACTCTTAATAACAGAAAACATTCAGCATGATGATGGGCATAATGCTCGAAACTCGCTAACAAAGCAAATTTAACATCTTTTTTACCTAAAGTCCACTAAGTAATTCCAAAATTTAGGAAAGTACAAAGGTCACTTAAATAATTATTTACTAATGTATGTCTAAATATACCAATCTCTTGTGTGAATAATTTTGTCTGTAAATTCCATGTGTATGCAGGGTTGTCAGGGTTAAAAAAGCGGAATCGCCAAAAAATCGCAAAACTTAGAATTTTCCACTTTATAAATGACCAAATTCAAAAATCATTAAAATGTGATACAATTATTTAAGTGATGGGAAAGAAATCGATCTTCACTTTTGAACGAAATTAGGTTGAAAAATACTTTTTGAAGCTGAAAAGTCACGTTTCGCAAATTTTTAAATAAAGTTAACGGACATACGTTTCAATGTGTTAGTATCTAAATACCTTGCAAAATAAGACTTTTGGAATCAAGAAAATGTAAATCCTAAAAATATTGCATTTTTTAAAGTACATCGCCAAACCAATTATTTTCGTGTCGCCAAATCAAATTTCAAATCGCCTGTTTGGCTACAAACCACCACATCTGATAACCCTGTGTGAATTTATGTGCCCAGGGGCCCAATTCCACAAGCGTGAATAACTTTCCTTATAAATTTGACTGATTTTGTTGTACCTACACGTCATCTGCCTAATATTTTAAACTGTATTGATGTGTACAAGATTTTTTGTGTACACAGAGACGCTTGCAGAATTTGGCCCAAGTAATCAAAAAAACAAACACACAAATGCATAAGAAAAAGTTTTTGCTCTGTTGATGTTGATGCTTTATTTTAAATTGTTTGCACAAGTATTTTTGATATTTTCTTGAAATTTTTTTTTCAAATTTTAATCTACGTAGGATGTAGGTACATATTTATGCATTATAAATGATCCCAAACATAAGACAGTCTCAGAAAACGTCAACATTTTATTTCCGTTGTATGCATTTTTGGTCAAAAACTAAAAAGATAGTTTAAATAAAATCGTTTGAGACACCACAGGAACCTACATTCAAAGTTTAATCAAAATTGTAAAACTTGAGAAACCCAAAACTGTTGTATGGCAGCTAGCTGTTCTAGATAAGCTAAAACAAAAACTCAAATGTTTCTTCCAGGAAATCACATTAAATTGCGCTGTACCAAATTTGAAGCAAATCGGTCCACCCGGCGTTTAGGCTCAAGCTCGATGAACAGCGGACGCACACACGACCGCGACGTTCAGACCAACCGACGCACGACGCACGACCGACCGACTTGGCGGTCGTGGCGAATCCCACTCACTTTGTTATACTTCTCCATCATCATATTGATGGATTAAGATCTGATTTAAACCTCGAAATTTTTCTAGTAGGTACATAGTTTATGTTTCGCTTCCCAGCAATATTTCTCAGGGATAGTGTAGCTATTTTTATTAGTGAAAGAATATTTGGAATCGGTTCAGTAGTTCTTAAAGATACAAACAAACAACCCATTTTAGCTCAATTATAACATAGACCAAGAGTCGACAACAAATTTTGGGAGTGGAGGTATAAGGTACATGTATCGTGATATGGAATATGAAAATCTGGCAGGTTTTGTTCTGAGCCTTTGGTGGGGGTGGGGGCTTAAAAACCCGCTTGGGGTCCTATTTATATGGTAGGGTCATTAACACTTCAATTCACTTTAAAAAAATAGGAAATGATGCTCTGTCATTTTTCCCTAAGTCTCCAGACTTTTATCTTGGTGATCCAATAAATAGAATCCATGATTTAACCTTTTTAAGCAAACCTTATTGGAAAGACTCCAAAAAATGGGATGATTCACGTAAAATGGTTATATCTTGAGTTCTATTAGTAGCACCGTCAAGATTGTGGTGTTTAAGCTTAAAAAAAATGACAGGGAATAATATCCGATTTTTTAAAAATGAATTAAAGAGGTAATAACCTTGTTGTAGTACCTCGTGGCATAATGGTTAGTGCGTTGGACAGGACTGTCATGCCGAAGGTGTGGGTTCGATTCCCAGCCATACCACCTAAAAACAGAAATATTTTATTCGAGGTACTGCCCCTTGTCAGGAACTGACAAATTCTCTAAGAGTATATTTATCATGAATAATTGCTTCTCATTTAGCTGTATGGACTCGGCAAAAAACTGTAGGTCCCCTCCATTCCTACCAACAACACGCAAACAGGAAAGGTGAGTTGTATAAGTCACTAGGCCTGGTTTTCCACGAGCTGTTATGTCACCAAATTTATTTATTTATTTAACCCTGAAAATAAATCAGGGGATCTAGCATTTTTTAACCCGCCACCCCTCCCAAATGCTGAAAACAAAACCTGCCAGATATGTGCCTATAATCCCTCATACTCCGATTTTGGTTACGCAACCACTCCCAAAATTTGCTGTCGGCTCTTAGACTATTAATTGTTTAGTAAAAACGTAAAAATAAATATTTAAAATGTTAACTTTTTGCACATTTAATTAAAAGTTTTTGACAGCACTGTATTTATATATATATCGTAAGTAAAAATATATTTGCAGTTATATTGTTAAGATTAAGAAAAGTCAACTTTCTAATGATATGTTTCTGTAAAACCCCGGATTAATGTGGTTCTAGAATTTATCAGTTTTATATTTTATTTATTATATTTATTAAATTGGATGCTTTTCCAAATGAAATTTACAAAAATTCATTCAGTTGAGAGTCATTACAACGGTTAATCGCTCCATTTTACAGAACCCAATCTTTACTTGCGATATAGGTTCTATAGGGTGATGATAGAGAAAAAATGGGTGGCACAATTTCTGTCTGTCTGATTGGCTGCAGCCTAAACGGCTGGATTGATTCTCTCAAAACTTGGTACATAGTGGTATTTGGTGATTCTGAGCACACGTTTTTAAAATTTTGTTTAAGAACAAAAAATAACGGTATCTGCCTTCCATTTTTTTCCCATTTTACAAAATCTCATTTTTCTCAAAAACGGCTCTACAAAATTCAATAAATTTCTTTTAGTAAAGGCTACCTTTAAATGGGAAACCATTTTTCAAAAAATGGTTTTTAATGGTACCTCCAAGGAACCAATTTTTACTTGCGATATAGGTACTAACTATAAGGCAAGTTTTGGATTCGTGAAAAAAAAATGTTGAGATAACAATCAAACATGATATTACGATGATAGAGAACACTAAAAAGTGGGTGGCACAATTCTGTCTGTCTGTCTGTTCGTCTACAGCCTAAACGACTCGATCGCTTTTCTTCAAACTTGGAACATAGTGGTTTTTGGTGATTATGCCCACACGTTTTTTCATTATTTTTTGGGACCAAAAATAACGGTACCTGCCATACAATTTTTTTAAGGAATTTTACATGATCGAATTTTTCTCAAAAACGGCTCGACAACTTTTCTTAAACAAATTCAATAAACTTATTTAAGTAAAGGCTTCCTTTGGGTGGGAAACCATTTTTCAAAAATGGTTATTAATGGTACCTCCCAAAGAACCATTTTTCTAGTTTTTGATTTTCTGCAAAACGGTATAACCAATTTCAATTATTTATTTATACAGAAGCTTAAAAAAAATATGTTTAGAAAACATGTGAAGAAAATTTTTTGTATTTATGAAAAAATAACGGTACCTTCCATACAATATTTAAAAACCGCAAAAGAAAATATTTGTTTGCTTAAAAACGACTCCTACGATGTTGATTAAACTTTTTTCATATACTAAAATTAGTACGATGTACTACCAAAAATTATTAAATTTTACACTTAGCAACTATTAATAGTACCTGTCATAGAACGTATTTTTTATTTAGAATTTTCTCGTTATCGGCTTAACGGATTTAGATGAAATTTTGTATACTTATACAAATTTCAGATAAGATTAAAAAATATTGCATATCAAAATTATCAAAAAAAAAGTTTTTGGATTTTTAAAAAAAGTTAAAATTTTTTTTGTTTTGAAAATTCGATATCTCAAAAACAGGTTGACAATTTTTTTTTTCAAATTTTGTTTTTATATACACATCAATACATATGTACATACTTGATTTGCATACCAAAATTTGTTCTTAAAAATGTTTTAATAATTTTATATATAAAAAATTATTTTTTTGAAAAACCGCTCCAACGATTTTAATTTTTTTTTCCCATACAATCATATTCAATCAAGAATTGAGACAGCATTCTTTTTTTTTACCTCAAACTGTCAAAAGAATTCTTTTAGCCAATTTAAATGTCGTATTTCATGCTTCTCTACATTTTTCTCTCATAAACTTCCTTGTTTTTATATACAATTTTCTTGAACATAAGAGCAAGTTCGTGCGATCCAGTCGTGCATTTTATTTTATAAAATAATAATAAAATATAATTACGGTACATATGATTACAATCATTTTTGTATGCAGAAGCTTCTAGAAAATATAAACAGTTTTTGCTACCAATATTTTCAAAAAAATATTTTTTGGATTTAAACTATGTTTTGGCACGAGTACGATAACTTTTGCGCCAAAAATTGATAACGGTTTTTGTAGAGGGGTCAAAAACAAGCATTTTTTACAGAGGTGAGGTAGGGGCAATTTGAAAAAAAAATAACTTAAAATAAAAAAAAAATAATAATAAAAAACAACGGGAACACTTAAAATGAAGTACTATACCGTTTTGAAAGCCAGAAGTCTGTTCTTTAATCCAAAATCTAAACTAAATTATTTAAGTCAGTAGTTTAAAAAAAAATCGTATTCAAAATTGATATTAGCAGACTCAAAATTTTGATAAAAAATTAAAAAAAAAACAATTTGGACCATTTTTTTCAAAATTGTGAAATAAATAAGTAAATTGGCTTTTGTGGTCAATATGCTAATTCAATTTTGAATCGAACATTCGAGTTTTGTACCGTAGTAGTTTTAGTAATTTTCAATTTTCTCAAAAACTAGAAGACACAAAACCATCTTGTTTTCAGTTTTTGATTAAGAATTAATGAAAGCAATGGGTTTCAGAAAAAAATTATATAAAACCTTACAGTTTTGAAAAATTACACTTTGAACCTTTTTATGTTTTTTACGAATTTTGAGTTTAAAACCAGTTTTTTTTCAAAAACCATGCATAGATTTCACTTGATTTAAAAAGCTAAAAGAACAGGGTATTGGCTTTAAAAAAGGTATAATACTTAATTGGAAGTGTTAAGACAGTATGACAGAACATTTTTTATTCATTTTATTTCTCTTTAATTAATCAAAGTGTCAGCAGAGGAAAAAAAGGATAAAAAGTGTTTTTAAAAAAGAGATGGCACTTCTCTAAATTAATTTTCTCAATTACAGTGTGTCCCAAAAGTGAATATAAATCATAACTAATGTCAAGAAAAGCTGCCAGAACCTGACAAATATAATTTTAAAATTTTTTTTTTTTTTATTTTTAGTGACGTTTTTACATTTATGGATAAAGGCGTACCCACTCATACTTATCAAGTAAGAAATTGTACGTTGTGCTTTAATTTCATTTTTAGTTAATTAAAAATGAGAAAAAATGTAGTGTCATACGGGCTTTTACCGTTACTTTTAAATAGTTTTTTTTTTCCATTTTTAGTATTTTCTTATTAAATTGCCCCTCCGGCACAAACGCTTGTATTAAACTGTTCTACAAAAAACAATTATCATGTCTTGGCGCCAAAGTTATCGTACTCTCTCCAATGTTTCAATTTTTTTTTTTTGAAAATCAAATATTTCGAAAACGACATGATGCATTTTTTGAAACTCGATACATAAGAGTTTTTTAATACTTTCTAAAATATTTTAAGAAAAAAATTTACTTTTATGAAAAAACAACGGTACCTACCATACAAAAGTTAAAAAACCGTTAAGGAAAATATTTTTTGCTCAAAAACGGCTTCAACGATTTTGATTAAACTTTTTTCGTAGGCCAAAATTAGTGCTATCTACCACAAAAATCTTTAGCAACTATTAGTAGTACTTCTCATAGAATATTCTGTTTTATTTTGAATTTACTCATTATCAGCGAATGATGAACGGATGTAGATAAAATTTCTAATAACAAATTTCAATTAAGTTCAAATAATATGGCATATCAAAATTTTCGAAAAAGAAATGTTTGGCTTTTCTTAAACCCTCAGCGTCCTGAACATAAGAGCAAGAACGTGCGACCCATTTGTGCATTTTATTTTAAATACATAAAGTTCTATTTATCTCCAATACCACTTCATGAAGAAATCAATGTCTTTTTTTTGTTGATTTAGTTAACACAAAAAATGTAGTCGGGACTTTTTTAAGAATGGCCCGCAACAGCTTTCACTCAAGAAAAATCAACAAAACTATAAGGTCAAGATTGTTCTTCTGTTGCTTATAAACTGTCCTTAAAGAATCGTTACGTTCGCTATAACAAATATGTACTTATGCCAGAATTCTGGACCTTAAAAATAATAAAGAAATCTACACAAGCACTTAGGTTTCAAATTTCTCCGTTAACACAAAAATAAATCTTATTCCTCCAAAAATAACCAAGTACAACAAATGTTTAAATTTAACTCTGTTAATTAATTGTAATGATTTATTGTGTCAGTGATGTATGTATGTATGTCTATATAGGAAATGCAAAATCAAACAATAGTCAACAATTAAAATTAATTTTTATAATTTTAAATACCTACCTAGACTCTACTAAGTACATCCATACATATGTATGTATGCACTACATGCAGAATGACATACATAGCTAAGGTATCCATAATTGTATTATTTAAAAAGTTTTTTTTTCAATTTGAAATTCAAAAATTCACAAAATTAAATATTAACACCAAAGTAACGCTAAAAAGGTAGGTTTCCTTCTATTTAGATATGAATCGGTAGCTCCTGATTTAAATGTTCTCACAGAATATTTTGTTGTATATTCTTAAACCAATGTTTGTTATCAGTGTTGTTGCAATAGATTGTAGTTCTCAAAAGTTATTAATCATTCATCCGTTTCTTTTTATCGTATCAGTCTGTAATGCCATACGTTAATTTTGGATAAATGCCTTTATCCTAAATAAAAGACTTTTAAATGACCTTTAGATAATAATATGGAAGCACCATAGCAAACAAAAATAAAAGCACAGTTTTTTTTAGAGTTTTTGTATGCATGTTTACGAATCTCTTTAATTTTATTTCACAATAATTACACCTTTTAATATGTATGTACCTAATAAAGTTTGTATTTAATTTTCATTAACAAAAAATAGCCAAACGCAATCTATGCTATCCCAGTGACCTTCAATAAAAGAAGAAGGTCAATTGACTTAGTCCTTATGGAATGAACACAGATCAAAGAGATAGGTACTCACTTCCTAAAACGTTCCCCTTAGCTGGGACTTCTTCAACCATGTTGCACAGTTTTATTTAAAATACAATAAATTAAAAGCACGTTTCAAAAATTTTAACATCTGTTAACACTATTAGTTGATTTTACTATTCCTATTTCACTTCAAACAATTTTTAATTCATCAACCACTTTTAAAAACCTATATCAGAGTATTCGGTATTCACGCACGAAATCGAACTCAACAGTTCGCCGGGACATTTGCTAACAAACTGATGTCGGTGGATTTTGTAGATACATTTATTCGTTTATCGAATGTCGGATGTCGGCGTCGGGTCGAATTTTGAGTTTTGAGAGAAAAGAGAAAATATTATTTTATCTCACGCATGTGATGACTGTTCGATTGGTGGTGGTGGTTGTGGAGAGTGTTGAACAGGGTATACCCTGTATATTGTGTAGAGTACTCGAAAAAAGGGAATCCATGGTGAAATACACCGCAGATTAACTTATAGAGGTATATTTGTCTTTTCCGATAAAATGTAGGTACTCGTGGATTCACACATGTTTCATTCTGAAATCCATTGGAACTTGAAATCGCTTCTGCTCAGTTCTGAATTTAACATTTTTTTTATGGCCATGGGCACAAAAAAAGTGATGTGTGACACCATTGGTGTTTTGTTGAATACGTTGAAAAAAAATAAACAAATAAATACTACTACCCCTTACGAAAATAATATAGTAAAACCAGCTTAGAGTCACACCAGATGATTGTAAAAAATGTTACAATAAGTGAGTTGTGCTCGTATCCGATATTGAAAAGTAAATGTGTCCTAAAAAAAACTATTCAAGGCTTAAAAGGAATCGAAAACTAACAAGAGTTTAATGTACTTCCAGCCAGTCTTGGGTCACTTTCATGCACACTTAGAGAAATGTTCTATAAAATCTTCGAATAGCATCGAATCGAATTTGCTTTGCATTCAAGAAAAATTATAAAGCATGGCTTTAAGTGATCAAAAATGCATTAATAAAAGACTTAATGACCATATACTTATCGTCGGCTTTCTGTCAAAGCCTCATAGGTCTGTTTTGAAAAATTGCTTAGAAGAAACAAAAAACCGATTTAAGAGCTAATAAAATGGAATTCTTAGATCGTAAAAGGGCTCAAAACTGGTTGAAAGAATCAAAAAGAGCCATGATACAATTCCGAGACATTGGTATTTGAATTCAGTGATTTTTCTTTGATCTAAAATACATTTAAATGCCATTTTAAGACTAACGAGGTTTTGACAGAAAGCCGACGATATGTGATTATAAACGGGATGTATATGTGATTATAAGCGGTGTGCTTGTTAGCTGTTAATTTAATTATGATTCAATAGTAAAAGGCAACTGGCAGGAGTACCTAGTATGATATAAAGCGGGATGTGATTAAACCATGTTATTGTAAGCGGTTTTTACTGTTATTTTACTACATATATCTATCAACCTACCTGCATTGAGTAGAATTGATTTAGTCTTTTTCTTAACACCGCGATAAGTAATAACGAATACATGACGATCCCAAGAATGTATTTAACTTCAATGTATCTTTTTATTTCTTCTGCATTTAAATACCTTAAACTTTGAAGATTTGATCTTTAGAACTCGATATAACTGGAACCATTATTATATTAAAGTGTCTCTACCGGATATCCGGTTGACATTAATTTAGTTGAGGGTTGTGGTATGTGGTAACAATTTTGTAGCTAAATTCTTTGTTTTTCAAAATACTGAAAATTTCTATTTATCGAATTTTATTTTTTATTTTTCAGAAAGCAGAGAAAGAATGATCAGCAGCGTACCTGATTGTAATGGATGGAAACACGGTGAGGTTAACTAATACGTCGCGCACTTACTCACTGAACACGGATATTTCAACACCTCTCTCCACAAGATCAGTTAAAAAGCCCTCCCTACGGTACATAAAGAATTTCTTCGCCACCCAAAGAAAAATGAATAAAAACAAAATACTCGTATTCTACCTCGTATTCGTATACCTACCTGACATTTCAAAATGTTACAAATATTGTTTCACATATAAATTCTTGCATTTGCATTCCAAAGCTTTGAACTTGAATTTTAAAGTTAATGAATGAATAACATAATTTATATGCATAATATAACTTATGAAATTAGAACTATGTATTTTTTTTTGGTTATTAAAAATTTAAACAGCAATAAAAAATAATTTATAGGCATTTTATAGGTTTCGGAAATTTATAAAAAAAAAATACATAACAATTTGAGCACTGGCACGTTCCTTCCATGTAGATAGGCACTGTGCGTCCGCAGTATAATCTTGAATAAAATTATAATAGATTTTTTCAAAGCCAAAAATAAAATGCTACATCATTTTTGTATTCTAAAATTGGTTATCCCGCTACATGTAGCTTCCCAACTTGGTTTGATGGAGGTTTTTAAAAATCATAAAAGTTGCCGGACAAATTTTTTGATATCATTCAAATCAATCGAATCGTTCCGATCTGCTACGCTGCGGCAAATAATTTTTTTTTTTTTTCAACTTTAACTTTTTGTAAAAGAAAGAACGTGATTGAACCTACAGTGAACGCACATTTATTATTAGGTATCTATACAGTATACCTACATACACCTATTTCCAGAATTGCTTTCCTCCAAGAATTCAACTTTACAACATGCATTCAATATTACCTGCAGATATAATACATGATGTGTCTACTATATTTATCTACCTATATCTATAAATGTATATGAATACTTTTATTGTTGATGCACCATGATTCATGCTATGCATTTTCACCATCCGTTGTGGGTATTTCTTGTCTTACAATTGGGTACTATGCGCGATTATCATCATGATCGACATCACGTCCACATTATGAAATACTCATCAGAACCGCATCGGCAGGCAGTGTTTTGCTTTAAAAGACAAATAATGTAAATTTGTAAAAATTGTAATAATTCAATGCTTTAAATAGAGTAAGATTATAAACAAAATATATAAACCAAGTCTATTCAGTGTAAATTTCATTCGGCCGGTGTGGTGGGCGAGGGATGATTTAAATTTAAATTTGTTTTATTTTGCTCTCATTTTTTTTTCTTGGCCACATTCAATTCAGGTTTTTTGGGAACCGATTAAGGTATGGAGACGCAGCATAGGAAGTGATAAAAGTAGGTAGATGCATTAGGGCAGAAACAAGTTAAGAGCCAAGCCAAATAAGAATGTTCCATCGTGAAAAAAAACAGTGTACCTACAGCTGAAATTTGGTACAGTTTGTACATACTTTTTTTTAGCCTGTTTAATAAATCCACAGTTTCCATTGATACATTGGGGAGCAGGGACGACTTAGGTCATTAGGGGGCTCCTGAGCTCAAAGAGTTTGGGGCCTTTGAGAAGGTAAAACAAAACAACAGAATATTATTTCGTTTATTGATTTATAAGTTTCTTTGATGTATAACATTTAATAATCAATTTATGGGAGTAAATTCGTGAAAGCCGATTTCTGTATTACATTAATTCCGATTAAAAGTAAAAAATCGTTAAAATTTGAAAATAGTGAAATAGTTATTTGAATTTACATATAAATTTACATATATTTGTTTTTAACTTTTTAAGGGGTGGTGTTGGAAAGCTGAAATTTTGACAGATAAAAGAAATTATTGATCTGTGCACTGTGCCCACTTAAGTTGTCGTTAAAAAAAACAGCTCTAAATTAAGAAAAAAAATTCATATTTTGTTCAGATTTGTATTTTCATCCCCTTAAGTCGCTGAAGGGCAAATAATACTGCCAATTTTGTTTATATACTAGATACTAAACATTGAAAGTGTGTAGGTTGGAAGTATACAAGAAAACAAAATCCTACGGGAGGGGGTAATATTTCCCCCGCTCAAGGCCGTAGCCTGGGGGTCACAGCGGTTTGATGATTGCCGTAAACAACATTATTCACATACACCAGGATTCTTAAAATTTTGGCGGGAGGGATTCTACGGATGAAGATAAACTTTTAGGGTTGGAGTTAATGTCAGTTCATGGACAAATTGAGACTAACACTGAGGAAGTTATCATATGGGAAGAATATTTTTCTCATAGGAGTGGAGTTTTGCGCAAAAAATTAAATGTTTGACGTTTAAGCATAGCTTACAGTTCTCATGCAATAGAAAAATCAATTTTTTGAAACAATTTTCCTGCTATTCTGTGCTCAATTTTGTATAATATATTGGGCGCAAAATGTTTGCCTTTTTTAAGCCACCCATTGAGTCATTAACTAACCCCTTATAAATAAATTATAGGCCTAAAAATGGAAAACAATAAATTTAGGATGCAAAACAATTTGCATGTAAATAATAAATAAAAACTGGGTGGCGCAACAGCTCATGGAGAACCAGGGCCTAGTGACTTACAACTCACAACCATTCCTGTGTGGGTGTTGTTGGCAGGAATGGAGGGGACCTACAGTTTTTTGCCGAATCCAAACGGCTAAATGAGAAGCACTTTTTCATGACAAGTATACTCTTGGAGGATTTGTCAGTTCCTCGCAAGAGGCAGTACCTCGAATAAAACATTTCTTGCATGTAAATAATGCTGTGAGGTGAATGTATTTTTTTTTTGAAGTGTTAATATTTTTTACCCACCAAACTTTATCTCACGCAAAACAATTGCCTAATTATTTTTGTAGTTCTATGGCAGCAATGGTTCCTTTTCGCATGAAACTGTAATCCGCTTTTTTGGCAAGGGAACCGTAAGCTAGGCTTTAAAACGACGAATTTATTTTCGCGCAAAAAATGTCACTAACATTTTTTTGCCAAAAAAAACAAGCGTTTAGAATTTGTATTTTGTTTAATATTAAAAAATCGTTTACAGCACGGACATTTTTTCTTTGAGTATAATTTTTTTTCACCACCAAGCTTTTTTTTTTACTCAAAAGAACTGTATTTTGGATGTGAGTAATAGCAAAAAAAGAAGTATAGACGTCGAAAGCTTCATTAAAGGCTATTCAAAAAATTGAGCTCTGGCAGTCCACAACTGGGGCCTTTGCAAGGAACAGTGCATCGAAAAAAAATATGAACGCATTTTCGAGGATAATCGTGTTAGCCGAAATTAGTTTTCACCCCTCCCTTGATAAGCTCCGCGGATCCCATATCACGGAATCTGAGATCATTTGAATGTTTAATTCGCCCTCCCAGACTGTTTAAAATAACCGTTTTTCACTTAGAATTTTGAATTTTTTAAACGGTCCAGTAGAGCGAACTATACACTCGAATGGTCTCAGATGCACTGTTTCTGCCAAAGGCCCCAGTTGTGGACTGCAAGACTTTGATTTTTCGAATAGCCTTTAATGAAGCTTTCGTCGACTATACTTCTTTTTTTTTTTTCTATCACTCACACCCAAAATAAGCTGTGGGCTCTGGGTCTATTAGCTTAAATGGTAAAATATTTTTTCAAAAAATTGTATCCCCCCGAAATAATTGTCTGGCTACGGCCTTGCCCCCGCTTGGACAGAAGGGGCAATTTTATAAAAAAAAATTACATAAAATAGAAAAATATTAGTTGAAAAACAACGGCAACACTTACAGTACTATTTTCTAGCTTCTTGGAAAATCAGTATAAGTCCATTCTCATTAGTCCGGGAGCTCGCAACAGATTTTGGTGACCAATAGCGCCAAAGATAGATTTTTGTAGATTGGTTGATTTGGCATTGCAATGAAGAATGGTGGTAATCAGCTGCGGTGCGAGTGGTACCTTGGGCTACAGCAGCATATCAAAGATGTAATTAAACCGACAAAGCTGAAACTCTGCATACTATTTGTCATTATTATAAGCAATCGATAAAAACAAGTCCGCTGGCTGAAGTGCGGTACTACATACATACGTCAGGTGCTTACGTCAACATGTACAAAAATGTGTAAAATTCAATGATTCCGCCAAATCTGAAATTCGGTTATATGATAGATTATACATTCATTTACACAAAAAGACAAATCAGCTGGCTGTATTGCGGTAGTAAGGCCGTCAGCTGACGTGGTGAATAGTACAAGTACAGATATACGGTTTCACATCCCACGCACAAAACGCTACGTCAAACGCGGGCTTCCACCCTGTTTACAGTCAGCCGATTTTTGTCATGCTATTATGCAACGATTCACTAACTTTTTGATTGAAAATTCAATTTATATTTCGAAAACGAGCCGATCGACGGTTTCTATAATTTTTTAGAATGTTTTACTTTGAGGCATGGATAAATGTACCTTCTATACAAATGTTGAAAACCCGATGAAGAGAAAATATAAAACAAATGTATGTATGCTATTAACAGCTTCCATATAACGCTTTTTTTGTTTAAGTTTTTTTTTCATTATTTCGATCGAATTTAAATATATTTTATATACAAAACTTTAAAAATTTTTAAAAACAAAACTCAGTTTAAAATTTAAAAATTTTCTTTAAATGGCGCTGAAAATTAAAAATGAACTCTCAAAAACTTCCAGTTCTATTGAGCTGAATACATTAGATTTGAAGTGAGAAATGCACACTAAACAAAAGTTTTCAAGATTTCCGATATGGCATAGTGAAAATTTAAAATTAAAAACTAATGATCGGATTGAGGTTAATTTAAAAAAATGTAATTCTAATGAAACTTTTTAAACTTTCTAGATGACGCTGAATATAAAATTTATAAAATTCGTTGCGTTAAATTCAAAAATCTAAAACTTCAAAGACAATTTCTAGTCTTTGAAGAAAGAAGAAAACTTACACACGAATATTTGATTTGAACTGAGAAATACACGTGACATGCGGCACTCGAACAAACTGGGTAGATAGTTATAAACTTAATTCATTATTTTGCATCTTATCCAGTAAAAAAAAAATTGTTAACTTAGTCCAAATACAGCTTATTTCTCTTTGAAATCAAATGAAAATATAAATACATGGCTACCAATAACAAACTCTTCTTAAGCAAACATAAATACATAAATAAGGCCAACGAGCCAAACGGCCCGTGCCGATCCAATCAGATTTGGATTTTCGGCCAATCTGAAATCCAACCGAGCCAAATGGATTGATTAGCTCGGTCGTGTATGGCAAGCTTTAGGGACTTAGTGCAACGAATTTAAAACGCTGGTTTGTTCATTGTTTACGAGCAGGTATATTTTTTTCTCTCTTTTAGGTAGGGTAGACACAGTCTAAAACGTCTTATTGACGCGCAGTCACTGCATATGCACATTAGGTTGGTTCTTAAAAAGGTCATTGCTGTGTTTTTAATGACGCACCCTCTCATTTCTTCCAAATAAACAAAAACCTGAAAATGTTTAGCTAAGCCCGGGACCCAAGACAAAAGAAGTTTTATATGGGAAAACACGTCAAATGTTCAATAAAATTTTGAGTTTGTATAACTTTGATAAAAAGGTTAAAATGTTGGCATAAATCTAGTCACTTACATGATTGAAAATTTTGCCTTTTTAAAATTTTCCACTATGGATCTAAAATTTAAGAAATGTTCGGTTTTGATTTGTACACATGTGTTTTGTATCGAGTCTTCGATGTAGTCATAAAAGATCACATTTGTATCAAAACTCAAATTTTTCAAGCAATTACATAGGTATAACCAAAGTTATAAAAATTCAAAGCTTTCTTTTTCTTAACTGTAACTGCAAATGCAACTTCAAGCTACCTTTTTTAAACCTAAAGTATCCTAACTTATTATCTTCCTATAATAATTGTCTACTAATAATGACATTTGAACTCCCGTTTTTTTTTTGCATAGCTATTCGACCGGTTCACTGTGGCGTATGCGTACTATTAATCCAGTCATTTGTTTCAAATTTTCTTTAACAAAAGATTGGGGAAGAAATTTTAACATTGAAAATGTTTATAGGGTCGTTTTGAGTAAATTATGGTGTTACTAAAATGAATAAAGTGAACAAGTGTGTATATGAGATGAACGATGGCGTATAAGGGGGATAAGATCGAATTTTTGGTGGTGTTACCATTCATTTTGGAATGAACAAATATGTATAGAAGATGATTGCAGGCGGATAGGGAGGGTACGGTTGAATTTTTGGTTGGTGTTTCTAAAATGAACAATATAAGTTTTAACTATACATATTACTATAATTATAAAATGCAAGAGCTAGTGCAGTCAGCACTCAGCAGTGCATTGTGCTTCTAAAACTAGATCTAAGCGTTGGAAATTTTTTGAAAATGTTTATGATAGGAAAATAATGTAGAGGTGCAATATGACGTTTTTTAAAATATGGTTTTATGTGAAATGGTCGAACAAAAAAAGAAAACAAATGAGAACTGCCAGAGTAATATTTTTTTTTGTTTATCGATGGTTAAGTTTAATATAACAATTTTGTACATATATTTTGCAATTCCAAAAAATCTACAAAGTGAGATATTATTGGTTGTAAGTTCAAAGTTCTAAAAAAGATGGCTCACAAATGCTACACTTCAGAGTTAAGGCTGATTGTACTAAATTGTATAGTTTAAGAAAGATAATAAATAACAAATTGTTTCGTTTCAGGAAATTTTGATACCTAGTATTTTTTTATATTTTATATAATTTTTGTTGATCGATTTTTCGCAGTTATTATTTTTTATCTTTTAAATGGTTGCATTTAAAAATCTCAAATTCATACCGGAGATAGATTATATAGATTCACATATAACATGTAAAATTTGATTTTTTTAATCGTACCTAAGCTGAGATAATAACATATTTCTGTTCATTTACATATCACCTACTAACTCTTTAATCTATGCACCTATACAATTCGTTTTTGTTTTATTAGCAGCTTCAATAATTGACAATTATTTTGATATATCAAACGTAGCTGTACGTTCTATATAAGCTTCACAAATTGAAAATACAATTCAATTAAAAAGTGGTACTAAATCTTTAATCAATATTCCTATAATTCATCGTCGTCGATTTGCAAGTCTTTGTGCGGACAATCAGCCCAAATAAACAGAACACAAAAATAAAGTGCCATAGTTCATTTAAGATTTCTTTCTATCTCTGGCTCTGTTTATTATGTCGTTTTCGATTGGATTTTATGACTGTTTTACTCCTTTTTGATTCCAATAGAATATGAAAACATCGTGTTGTCAAATTTACACACACACTACTGAATGACGCCATATTATAAAATGGCTTCTTCAAGCATTCATCACTTTTGACAAGTAGTGCAACGAAAAACTGTATGTATATGCGTGTGTTCCAAATCTGCTCCTTCTTCAAATCGGGAACAGAAAAATACTCCGAAAACAGTACTCCGAACAGCCAATCGAAGGCTTTTGGAGTAGATGGAGTGAAAATGGAGTAGAGAAGGCGTACTCCGAACGTCCAATCGAAAACGACATTAGTTTATTATGAAAGACTATTCATTTCAGTATTCAGTGCAGTGTTCAGTTCAGTCTTCACTCTTCAGTTGCAAAGATGCCTTGAGGTGTGAAGGTTCGTATGTTACTTGCCGGTAAATAATTTGTTTTTAGTCGTACTATAGCATCACAATACACAAATCTAATATGTGTACCACAGTTGCAAAAAGGCTTACTATTGTACTGAATTCGGTACTATTGGACTTTCCCGAGTACGCAAGTACCACTTTTCAATTTTCAGTACTATTTGTACTATTTTTAATTTTTGAAAAGGTCAACGTTCATAAATCTCTAAAATTAAATAAATATGTTCAGTCAGACTTCACCACATCTTCACGTAAAGAAACTTTTAATGATAAACCCATATTGTCAATAAACTTACTGGAAAACCACCTTCCCGTCAAGGAAATCTATTGCGGGACCAAAGTGAAATTTTTTACACTTCTAAAAATTTAACTGAAAGCGAAATTTATAGCTTTAAAAGTCATGCACGGATGTTCTATATAGCTTTCCTCGAAGATGTGAAAAAAGATTTTATTTTGAAGACATTTTTTTGAACTCGTTGCATTATTTTTCACAAACTTCAATTTTAGATGGCCAAGTAAATTCAATAGATTTTTTCCTGGCGAACAAAAAAAACATTGAACTCATTGATAAAGAATATCGAGCTCTAGCTGACTGCCAATACTTAAAAAATTAGAAATGCTTCTATTTTGTTATTTGTTTTTATTATTTGTTTTAATAAAATATTTATTTTAATTGTTTGCTTTGTTTTATAATTTAAAAAAGTTCAGTACTATTTTGTCTTTTCAGTACAATTTCTTTTCAGTTTTCAGTACAATTGACAAAAGTCAATTTTCATCACTGATGTGTACTGTGCTATAGCATAGACTACGATGTGCGTGTAAGGTTAGTAGGATAGGATGCATGTGTGATGTTTAGTTTCAGGTAGGTTCGTTGAGATATTTGTTGGGGGTTTTTTGTTTTGTTTATTATTTTTTGTTTTGTTTATTATTTTACTTTTGTGTTTTGTTTAGCTATGATTGGCTTGACTATCTTGACAGCAAACAATGATATTGGCTTCGAGGTAGTTTAATTTTATATATAATTTTATAGATAAAAATTGAAAGTTTTTAAAAATATTGAATTAATAGTTTTTTTAAGAGCTAAAAACAGCAAGCAGTTCTACACACTAATTGTAAAAAAATTGTTTTTGCCTCAAATATCTTGAGAACAGACAATGATATTGGTATCGGGTTAATTTAAATCTACACACCAAGTAGTTTAAAATTGATAATTGATAGAATTTGTAAAAAATTCAACAAGTAGTTTTTTTTAGGTGAAAAAAAACTACAAGATACTTCACTAAAAATTGTGGAAAATTTTTTTTTGTCTCAAATATTTTGAGAACAAATAATGATATTGGCTGTGGGGCAGCTTTATTCCTTAAATAAGTTTATAATAAATAATTGATAAATTTTTTAAAAATATTCAATTCAACAGATAGTTTCTTTTAATCGAAAAACCACAAGAAACTTAGCAAAATTGTGAAAAAATTTTGTTCGTCTCAAATATCTTGAGAACAAACAATGATATTGGCCTTGGGGTAATTTTTTTCTATAAACAAGAACTTGTAAAAATATTCAATAACCAGTTTTTTTAAGCGAAAAAAACTATAAAAAACCTTACCAAAAAATGTTGAATTGTTTTAAGTCTCGAATATGTTCAAAAAACGGTTTTTTTTTTTTACCAAAAAAAAAAAAATACAAAAACTACAAAAAACTGTTGAATACAAACAAAATAACATTGGGCCTCCCTCTAGCTTTCATGGCACCATCAAGCCTCTTTTTGAAAATGAAATAAAGGACCTTATTGCGAGAATCTCTTCAAAATAGACTGGTTAGATTAAGTCTAATTATTGTTATTGCTAATTTTTACTAGTAAATATTTTCCTATTTGATAGAAATTTCAAGTTCATCAAGAATCTTTGATCGACTTTGGTCTTCTTGATTTTTTTTGAATTATTTCAAGAAGACTCTTAATAAGCCCCAAAATTAAAAAAAAAAAACTACAAAGAGAATAGCAAAAATAGAATTTTTCGGACACGTAACAAACACCAGCATTAAAAATTCATTTTTAGACATATATTTGAGGGAAAATCAAATATAAGTAAGCGTTGCCTACCACAAAAGTTACACGAGTTAAGAAAAATATATACAAGTATAGACCGAAATAAACAAGCATAGGGGTAGAAAACATTGAAGTTTTGTTTGGTGTTACCACAAAGCTAAATCAAAAAGAAAAAAGTGAGGTCCCTTACGGCGTATATGAAAAATATTAGATTAGATAACAAGCAGGAAAAAAATATAAGTGGGTCAATAAAATGACAAAAAGAAAACATTTCTTTTGTATTTTTGAAAATGAAACAAAATACAAAAACTACAGTGGGAATAAGGGAAATAAAATTTTGTGGAGAGGTAACAACTACCTTTAGAATATTTGTTTTTTGGAAAATCTAATTTTAGTTAGTGTTACAAAAAACGTGATTTTGGAAAAGGAAAAACGATTACAGGAGGAAATAGCAAAAAAAAAAAAAATAGTGATACATATGCTAACATCATTTTGCACTTAGGGAAAAATTAAAATTTGGCTGAAGATAAAACGGAGGGAAAATGAAATGAAGGTTTGTATTAAGCAATTAAGAGTTCCGATGAAGAAATTGTTGTTGGATTAACGGCTTAAAAACTATTCTTCCTTAATAATTTCTGAAGCTGAAGAAAAAAAATTAATTTGGTGTAACTAAGTGCAAGTAAAGATGGAAGTGCGTGTGCAAGTTCTAATAAAGTTTGTTTAACAAATTCTTAATTTTGTTAGTTCAATATAATGCTTGGATTGGTCTTCATAAAACAGATGAATTATCTAAATTGTTATATATATGTAGGTATAAAATGGTAAAGATAAAATTCAAAGTATAGGAAAGATTATAATTATAAATAATAAAGACTAAGGATTTATCTAGCATAAGCAAGTCATTTTCAATGTCCCCATCGTTACTCAAGGAGTGAAATCTGTAAATTTTTTTCTTGATTCCATTAAAGTACCATACAGAAAGCTTAAGTCCAAATTTTCGACCATCAACCCTTTGCAGGGTTGCCGCCATATTGATTTAAAGAGTGAATTCGTTTTTAACGAATAATATCCGTACTTTAAAATGTATCGAAAAAATAGAAATGCATTTCTAACAAAAAGAGTATGTTATACAAATTTGAATACATATATGGAATTATTTTTTAGTTTTGTGTATTTAATGAGTTATAATTATAACCAATTATAGGCAAACAAAAATGGAGTTCACACTTTTTAGTAAAACATTTTTTTTTTTAGTATTTAGTATAACGCGAAAATTTCTTTCAAAAGTTCTAGTAATCATTATATCCAACAATTTTGTCCTTAAAATCTTTAATTTATAAGCAATTATTAACCAACTGCATTGCCTGGCAGGTATCCGCACATTATCATAATTAAGTGTTTTAAAAGTGGAGTGGGTTTTTCTCAATATGTATATGGAAAAAGGGAAGATATTTTTATTTTTGAGTTCGTTTAAAAGCTATTCGCCGAATGCACTGTGGCGTATGCGTACTATTACTCAGAACTACATCATTAGTCAACGAAATTAAAGGAACACATTTTTTTTAAATTTTTTTTTGTGTTTTTTGAAGAGCTGTATCTTTGTGACGAGTGGTCGTATTTAGTTGAAACAAAAAGTATTCTACAGCTTTATGTTTTTTGTTTCGAGATTTGTTTGCAAAACATTTTTTTGAAGTACCGTTATTGCGTTATTGCAAAAAATGAGACAAGGCAACAAAATATTTTTTAAAATTTTTTTTTGAAGGTCCTCATTTCTTTGGATATTTTTTTTTTTTTTTTTGAGTCAATCAAATGTAATGATCAGATACCTTGTTTATTCAGCTTCAATTCAAAATTTTTTTTGTTGTACAATTTTTTTTTGGATGATTTATCCGACCAATATCGCAGCAAATAATGACGTTATAAAAAATTCAAAGACAGTTTTGGAAATTTGATTTTTTTAAGATTTTTTAGAAATTATTTTTTTTCACCGTTCACCGTTAGTTTTAAAAAAGTACTAAAAACCGACGTTTTGTGGTCTTTTCGTAAATCTTCTTTTTTTCCTTTGCAAATATTGATTGCATGGCTTGCGTTGGTATGCAAATTTGTAGACTTAAAGCATCAATATTCTTGTAAATTTTTAAATTGATTCATCGAACCGCTTTTCCTCCCAAAACTTCAAAGTCTTACAAACCAGGAAAAGGAACAAATTGTGTTGTTCCTAAACAATGCGTAGTCGTCATCAAAATCACAAGAAAACCGCAATTCTAGTAGATTTTTTTCACAGTTTTGTTAGATACTTTTTTGATTTGAAATGAAATAAAAAGTACATTAAACAAAAAAAAAATTTAATTTCAAAAATTTTTCAAACAAAAAAGCTTGAATTTTTTTTGGAAAACTGTACTTTTTATTTCATTTCAAGTCAAAAAAGGTTCTTACTAATGCAAAACTGTGAAAAAAAATCTACTGGAATTATGGTTTTCTTGTCGTTTTGATGACGACTACGCATTGTTTAGTCCTGGTTTGTAAGACTTTGAAATTTTAGTGAGAAAAAACGGCTCGATGAATCAATTTGAAAATTTACAGGAATTTTGATGCTTTAAAAGTCTACAAATTTGCAAACCAACGCAAGCCATGCAATCAATATTTGCAAAAAAGAAAAGATTTACGAAAAGACCACAAAAAGTCGGTTTTTAGTACTTTTTTTAAATTAACGGTGAACGGTAAAAAAAAAATTCTACAGGATCTTAAAAAAGTCTTGTAAAATGCTTTCTCAGATTTCTAAAACTGTCTTTGAATTTTTTATACCGTCATTATTTGTTGAGATATTGGTAATCAAGGCTAAAAGTATCTTTTTTCATTCAAAGTCAGATAAACCATGCTGAATCTGAACTGTACATTTAATTGACTCAAAAAAATTTATCCATAGAAATGAGGACCTTCAAAAAAAATATGAAAAATAATTTAGTTGTCTCGTCTCATTTTTTGCAATAACGCAATAACGGTACTTCAAAAATTTTTTTTGCAAACAAATCTCGAAACATAAAACTGTAAAACTCTTTTGTTTCAACTCAATACGACCACTCGTCACAAAGATACAGCTCTTCAAAAAAATCTAACAAAAATTGAAAAAAAATTGTTCCTTTAATTTCGTTGACTAGTGAATAAAAAAGGCAAATCGCTGCAGATACAAATTGTGTAATTTAATAGATTTGGTCTTAAAATAATCAAAAACATACTTACATTAGATAACTTTTAGACCAAGAGCCATAAATCATAAATTTTTTGAAACTAAGGTTTTTTGTTTTATTTAAATAAATTGTATTTTTAAATTTGAAGTATAAAATAACTTTCACAACTTTAATAGTTTATAGTGAAGGATGCGACGCGTATACAGGGTGTCCCGTACCTGAGTGAAAGTATTTTAGGATGTGATTCTTGGGGTTATTCTATGAAAAATATTGTATTGTAATAATGTGCTATAGTTTTCTTGAAAGATAACTTCATCCTTGCATTTGGTTTTTAAATAAAGTTGTTTAAGCGAATATTTTTTGAAAAATTAAATTTCAAAGTCAAAATTAAAAAAAAAAATGTGTGAGTACCGGGACTCGCGTGGAAGATGTGTAAACATTAGTTTTCACCTGAAGGTAAGGGATCGGGTCATTACCACGTATGGCAAAAATTAGGAATCTGTAATAACGGGTGATTTTTTAGCTGGTTTGGTTTTGGCAACACTGGTTTTGACAGCTGACGTGTGTTTAGTACCTTGTGTCACTGTCAAACAGCTTCAGTTTGGTTTGCAATTTAACCATGGATCGTCTTACAAATGAACAACGCTTGCAAATTATTGAATTTTACTATCAAAATTCGTGCTCGGTTCGAAATGTTCAAATTGTTCGAAATTGTGTTCAGCGATGAGGCTCATTTTTGGTTGAATGGGTACGTAAATAAGCATAATTAACGCATTTGGAGTGAAGATCAGCCAGAAGCATTGCAACAGCTACCAATGCATCCCGAAAAAGCCACTGTTTGGTGCGGTTTATGGGCCGGCGGCATTATTGGGCCATATTTCTTCAAAGATGATGCGAATCGCAGCGTTACTGTCAATGGTGAACGCTACCGAGCGATGATAACAAACTTTTTTTTGCCCGAAATGGAAGTTCTTGACTTGCATGATATGTGGTTTCAACAAGACGGTGCCACATGCCACACAGCACGCGAAACAATGGCGCAATTGCGAGGCGAGTTTGGTGAACAGTTAATTTCACGTTTCGGGCCGGTCAATTGGCCGCCTAGATCGTGCGATTTGACACCATTAGATTATTTTTTGTGGGGGTATGTCAAGGCTAATGTCTATAGGGACAAGCCCGCTTCGATTGACGCACTGGAAGCCAACATCCATGCATTCATTCATGAGATACCGGCCGATATGTGTGAAAGAGTATGCCAAAATTGGACTCAGCGGATGGGCTACCTGAGACGCAGCCGCGGTCAACATTTGCATGAAATTATCTTTAAACATTAAATTGCAAGGTTCAAACTATCGATTCAAATAAATATTTCATTCATTTTTCGAATTTTTTGTGTTTTTTTTTTTTTTTTTAAAGTTCTAAACCTCTTAAAAAATCACCCGTTACAAGCGCTAACACAAAATGGTTGCACGACACAAATTATAATGAATTTACCCATTAAAAAACTCCTTCCGAGAAAACTCCTCCGCAAATAAACCATCACAAATTAAGTTACTTCAATTAACTTTATGACGTCACAAAGTTGTTCCTGGATTCAAAGTTAAAGTGTCACAAAGAAACTTTGAGTACATTTTTCCAACTCATCTCTTTGATACTGAGTTGAAATGGTTAATCCGTCAAAAGCAGCTGAAATCACGACGTTTCATTTTGAGTTATCTTTTGTTTACTTCTCGATCGTTCGGTTTGGAATTGATCTCATTTTTGTAATATGTAATAGTTTAATTTTATTATCCCCCAGATCTGATCCGGATTAGATTATCATAATAAAACAAACAGGATCCCAGTGCGACAAGAGTGTTATATACCTATCCGATCCCCGTTTATCCTTTTGTTTCTGTATTTTCTCTCTACTCTATTCTCTATTTTCTCCCTATCTTCAACACAAAAAGCCATCTACCTGTGAGAGAAAAAAAATTAATTTTTGCAAAAAAGTACAAAGGGTGTATGGTCAGAATTAATTTTCAAATCGAAATCCAAAAGCAATGTCGGATTTTGTGTTGTTTTTGTAATACATGTATGCATATACAATAATCCAGATCAGATCTGGGGAAAAATATAAAGCTAATATATTTGTATTTTTATTGATTTTACCGTCGATAGTGAGTTTGGAAATTTTTTCCAGGTTTTGCGACATTTTTTTATCTGTTTTAATGAATGATAACACAGCTCAAGAAAATAAAAAATAATTTTTGTGCCTGGGTTCATTTCATGATTTTTTTATTCGTCATGCTCCAAAATAATAGAAAAATACCCACACCCCCCCCAAAGTTTGCTTCTGTAGAGTTGATAGTCAAAATACCGTTACCATAGTTTTCATAGAAATAATAAATGTTTGCTTTAAAATATTCTTTAAAAGAGGAGAGAGGAGGGGAATTGTTACGCCCATTTGGTATCTGTAAAGTATATTTGTGTCACAAGCTACACACATTACAGATTACAGACCAATAAGTCTCTCTTCGTTCCTCCTCAAGACACTGGAGAGAATTATTGATCTGCATGTTAGAGACCTTCTCAACCCAAACATTTTGTGCAACTACCAACACGCTTACCTTAAAGGTAAGTCAGTGGAGACCGCGTTGCATGAAGTCGTTTCACAAATTGAGAAAAGTCTCGAGCACAAAGAGCATACCCTGGCAGCATTTTTGGACATTGAGGGAGCGTTTAACAACGTAAAAACGGAGTCCATTAAATCTGCTCTGGAAGAGGTTGGAGTTGAGCCTGCCATTGTAGACTGGATTTATACCATGCTCAATGGCAGAGTCATAAACTCGCGACTTGGGGATACTATTGTTGAGAAAACAGTTACAAGAGGCACGCCACAAGGAGGGGTAATTTCGCCTCTCCTTTGGATCCTAGTTGTTAATAAAATTCTTACAAGATTTAGAAATAAGGGCATTACAATTGTGGCCTATGCAGACGACATAATAATTTTGATATCGGGTAAGTATCTTACCACCATCAAAGATATTATGGAATCCGCACTTAAAGAACTATCTTCTTGGGCAGCACAAAACGGTCTCGGGGTTAACCCTACAAAAACCGAACTAGTTCTGTTCACGAATAAAAAGAAATTAGGGGAGTTTACTCCTCCCAGACTAAATGACATACCTCTGAAACTCTCCAAGGAAGCTAAATATCTTGGAGTTATCCTTGATTCCAAGCTAACATGGAAACGTAACACAGAGGAAAGAATGAAAAAAGCACTATGCGCTTTCTACACATGCAAAAAGACCTTTGGTACACGTTGGGGTATGCGACCGCAAGTTATCCAGTGGATGTACATGACGCCCCATACTTACCTATGGTTCTATAGTGTGGTGGAAGGCTGTTGATAAGGTAAGCTATCTCAAAAACCTGAATAAGGTACAGAGACTAGCCTGTATAGGAATAACGGGGGCACAGAGGTCTACACCACAGGCAGGATTGGAAATTATTCTAAATCTTCCAGCCCTGGACGAGTACACTAGATGCACAGCAGCCAAAAGCGCATTTCGACTCAAAGAAATGGGCTCTTGGAAGCACAGCACCTATGGTCATGGGTCTATCCTACGAAGGTATGACACAGTGGCTGGACTTGATGTGAAGACTGATTATATTCCACCCTTAATGGATTTTAACAAACACTTCTCTATTTCAATACCCGAAAGACATGGATGGGAACCCAACTCACTAATTAGTGAACAGGGTATCCCCTTCTATACTGACGGGTCAAAAATGGAAGAAGGAACAGGTGCGGGGGTGTTCTGTGAGGCCCTTAATATTTGGGAATCATATAAACTCCCAGATGAGTGTAGTGTCTTTCAGGCTGAAATTTATGCTATTCATAAAGCGGCAGAATTGGTACACAAGAAAAAACTGATCTCGTCGGAGATCACTTTTTTCGTGGACAGCCAAGCTGCGATCAAAGCAATAGCCAGTGAGACCATAAGATCCAAAACAGTGGCAAAATGTCGAGGCATACTGAACAAAATTTGCAACACTAACCGAGTCAAACTCTGCTGGGTTCCTGGACATAGCAATATAGAAGGGAATGATATAGCAGATGAACTGGCAAGGAAGGGGTCATTGTCAAATGGAAACAGTAGTAGCCAATTAGACACGGGACTAGACATCCCGATCGGCGTAATTAAAACGAAAATGGACCTAATAATGAAAGAGCAAATCAATAAATCCTGGATTACCAGGAACGATTGCGCTATCTCTAGAAGTTTATGGCCTAGAATTAAGGAAAAGGAAACTCAGTATATTCTATCGCTGAGTAAAAAGAACATTAGAATCTTGATAGGTGTACTAACGGGTCACTGCGCCATTGGCACAATGGCCACCAGATTGGGTGTACTCGCACCCGACTGTTGTAGGAGCTGTCAGCAGGGCTGTCGTTTCAGTTTCACAGAAAGCAGTACTTCGAGGAAAAAAATTGCAGTACACTGCAGTACGGCAGTAAAATATATACCAACATAATTGTTAATGCATTTAATTTTGTTTAAATACTAATATTGTTCATTAAAAATTATCACATACCCGCCAATTACCTATTTAACTCTAGCGCACTGCAATGGTGGTATTCATTATTTCATTACCTACAGAACTATTGTTGTGTTTGTGCACGTTTTTCTCAAAATAATTTAAATAAATTAAAGCATAAATTTTCCAGTTGATGGCCTTACTTACCCTGGGCACCACAATAACTTGGTTTATAGTGAGAAGATTTAGCTCATATAGTACAAAAAATATTGCTCATCGATTAATGCAATTTTAATAAATTTTTTGACAAAATTTGCCACTCCATAAATTGGCTCCATGATTTACTCTAAAACTATTGAATGCATCAAAAAAACATGTAATTTGTATTTTTTATAAAATTGAATAAGCTGCAACTTTTACCTTGTTTATTTCATACCAAAAAGTTGATAGTTTTCGAAAAATTAGCAAAAAACTGAACTTTACAACTTTTTACTACTCCAAAAATTCTTTTTTTCAGCCAAAATTTAGAAATTGGAAATTGCTCAAGACGTCAAAACAAAGCCCCACCAAAATTCAACTTTGTAGGAGTTTTGTCGAAGTACGTTAAAATCTAAATTTCATGGGCTAGAGATCCATTAGTATAATTTAAAATTGCTTTTGACAGTTGGGTGAAAAAACTACATTTTGACGTGTGTGGAATATTTCGTTCCAAATGGCATCAAAATGTCCTTAAACTTCCTTTTTTCGGATCAGAAAAGAAAATCTGAAAAACTACAGAATTACGAATTTTTTACTTGTGATATACAGGCTATGCCTATATTGCTAACTACGCACTCGTAAAAAATGGAACTCGAGATCTTTCTCAATACATCTATATACATACATAGTGAGCGTATTCTAAACAATTTTATCTGTTTTGTTTATAAAAGAAAACATTAGATAAAAAGGACTTTAAACTTTTTGGATATGATTATGATTTGAAAATGTTGTGTGAACAAATTTTCAAAAAAGCAGTACTTTGGTCGTATTAGCAGTACGGCAGTACGGAGTTTCAAAAAGCAGTACAAATACTTCAATTGCAGTACTTCGACAGCCCTGGCTGTCAGGATGTAGAAGAAATAGAAACCATTAAACACCTGCTCTGCGATTGTCCAAACCTCCAAACAAGCCGCCTCCGCTACTTGGGAAACAGGTTTGTTGGAGAACTGGACGATCTAGCGCAGGTCTCAATGGTAAATATGAGGAAATTCATAGATAGCACAGGCTGGTTCGTAAATGAGCCAGTCTATCTGAATCATTAGCTTAGGAGCATCTCTGCTTTCTTATTGTAAGGGGATCACAATGGACCGACAGGCCCCCGTGTACGCAACAGCCCTGTGCTGTGCACACCCCTCCTAACCTAACCTAACTAACCTACACACATTTTTATTTTAATATTTTAGGACGTTAAAATGTTATTAAGAATGTGTCGAAGTGATGTTATTGCATTTTGCTATATATGTGGTTATTTTATCAAAATTCACACTATTACCATTTTTGAAAATATGTTAAGAAACTCAAAATACATACAGGATGTCTCTAAGATTGAATATTTTGCACGGTCATTTAGAAAAAAATTTAAAAACTTCATTGCGAGCAAACTCAGAAGAAAAAGGAAAACGTTTTAACTAGGACTTTATGGACTTCGAGAGTAATCGTCATTACCAAGGTCAAAAAAATGAAAAAATGATGGGAAATTATTCTATAGGTTTAATTTCAGAACAGCACATTCCAAAATCAGTGTGTTTGTTGATAAAAATTACCGTTTTAATGTTTGGTACCAAACACTAAACAAAAAAATGAAGAAAAAAGGAGTTTTTGTTACTTTCAATTTTGTCAAAAATTAAAATACATAAAACCATCTAGTTCTTAAACTTTCACTTAAGATTGGTGAATGCATTGAATATTGAAAACAGAAGAATAACTTTTCACGTAAAATTAAGAAAATTTTAATTTAAACAAAAAATAGTATTATTGATTTTTTGTGTTCAAAATTCTGAGTTTGAAAATTAATTAAAAAAAAACTATTCATGGAAATGACTTAATTTAAAAATTAAATTAAAGAATGGTGTATTAGCTTTAAGAAAATATATACTGTGATATTTTTGGTGCTGTCGTTGTTTTTCAATATTTTTTTTCTAGTTTAAGTAACTTTTTAAAGAAAATTACCCCTCTGCCTAAAAAGGGGAACATAGACATCCCTTCTCATATTTCTTTTTTTTGGTTAAAACCAGCCTACACGCTGTAGCGTTTTGGTGTATCTTAGTCTTTTATGTTAGAATATCTATATTAATTGATTCTAACATAGCACATTTTCATGAATTTTCAAATAATGTGCTCCTGACTACAAAAGCAAACTTTTTCAAACAAGACAATTTTTTATTTAATAAGTAATATGTAAGGAATAAGAAAATCGTATGCAGAACCCAAGCACAAAATTTGTGTTGACCAGTGTAATTGGAAATATTTTTGCTTAAATATTCAATTTTGTGCTAGAATGAAGTTAAATGAAATTTAATTTGAAAAATGTATGCATTTTCGAAGTGCTGATAAAAGTTCTTTTCAATAATGAAATCACAATTTCTTATTGATTTTTAATTCCAAATCTATTTCCACTTTTGTTTCACCCAATTTGTTTAACAGATCAGCCATATTTTTAGCTTTTGTCGTTCCTAAATGAAAAGTAACTTTTTTAAATATGACATTACAACACTTCTTTTTGACGCTTTAACCACAGCCAACTGGAGAAACATAAAAGAATGCGCCACTTGGCAAATCATGTTATGACATTTCAAATCAAGAAATTGCAAATAACACTTAATATCACAAACCAAAATTGCCACCCGCGATTGCAGAGATTAACATCAAAAGCAGAATATATGTATACAAAATGATGAAATAAAAAATTAAATTTCTAGAAAAAAAGCAACAAAATCTCTATCAAGATATGATTGCATCTTGACATCCAATCAAGATATGAAACGGAGTGACTCCATTAGATATTTAATGTCAAGACGAACATTCTGAGAGAAATTATATACTGTGGAGTCGGGGTGTAAGGAATTCACTCCACTTAGCAAATACCAAAACCATTAGGTATAAAATGAAAACTACCTTACCTATTCGAGTTTACAGAGTTCTACTTACCTACAACAAGCAAAATGGTTCCAAAAGGAACCGTGAGCCCATATCCGTTACAGCCGATTTTCAATTTTACCCATACCGAGCGCTAAGATGTTTACACATCAAAAGTGTGATTTTTTTCCTTAAGTCGATATTTTTCAAAATTTTACGTAATGAAGTACATTTTTTGTGTTCAATATTCAATGCCCTCATTATTTTTTAGTCCATTACCGAAAACCAAATTTAAAAATCTTTTTTAGTTTTTGAGAAATTAAGAAAAAACTAAAGGTACTTGTACCAAATAAGCCCGAAAAATTAATTTATTCATGAATTATCCATAATTTAACCCTTTTTTCGGGCTTTTTTGGTAAAAGTACCTTTTGTTTTTTCTTAATTTCTCAAAAACTAAGAAAGATTTTTACGTTTGGTTTTTGGTAATGGACTGAAAAATAATGAGGGCATTTGATATTGAACACAAAAAATGCACTTAATTACGTAAAATTTTGAAAAATATCGACTTAAGAAAAAAAAAATCACATTTTTTTTTTTAATTTTTCAAAAACTATTCGCTTAAACAACTTTAATGAAAAACCAAGTGCAAGAATTAGGCATTAGCTTTCAAAAAAACTATAGTACATTATTAGATGTATTTTCGTTTATTTTAAATGTTTTTTTTTGCATTTAAAGTCAATGTTTCAGAAACTGCCCCCCTGTCTCAGGGGGGGGAGATACAACTTTTCCCCTATACAATTTTTTCTTAGAATAACCCCAAGAATCACATCCTAAAATACTTCCACTCAGGTACGGGACACCCTGTATAGTTATGAACATTGTTTTATATTTCAAAGGTTTGTACAATTTGACGTAGGTACATTTTTTATATCTATTTATTTCAATGCCTTTTGGTCGGATTTTGCAATTTTAAACATTGTTTTCACAGGTCAAACTCTCTGCAGTTAGTCCCTAGGTTTTATATTTTTCTTTTTTTTTTGAAAATAAAGAAAACTGCTCTTTCATTTGAAAAACTTTATTTTTAGTATATTTAAGTTTAGTCAACTGGCATTTAAATTCAAACAATATTTGTATTCAAAAATCAGTACAATAAGCTGTTGAATAGACAGAAAAAGAACAGTGGCCTGATTATGGAATACGAAGCGAATCGTTTTCAATTCGATATCTCCTTTTCGACTCGCTTCGATTTGAGAATTATCGAATACGAAGCGAGTCGTAAATTATACTTCCAAGATTTCCAGACAATTGACAGCTGATTTGCAGAGAATATTTGTGTTTTTTTAATTAAAATCATTTGGCGAGAAGCAAATATTTACAATGTTTTGTCATTTGCTTAGAATAAAAATTAAATATGTATTACTTAAATTAAAAATAGACCCATAATTTTGTTTATATAATATGCTGAAACTGTGATGTACAATTTTCCTCAAACTTTCAAGAAAGTTATTAAAATGTGCTTCTTCACCTCTTGATCTCCTTTGCTTAGAGTGCGTGTTTTGTGTAAAGTGTTTTCATCTTAAATTTGCTTTATTCTATAAAAAAAATAGGTTCAATAAGCTGTTTCTGCTTTCAAAAAAAGGTTTCCTATTAAGGTGCATTGAGTGCTCCTTTGGCTATCCCTTCATATTCCCTCAAAAATTCAATGAGCGCTGAAAATTGTTGCTGTTTTACGTTTATTATACAAAAAATAAATTATAATTCCTTCTTTAATTTCGATGCACCAATCCGCCAAGAAAAACTTATCAGAAATCTCATTTAACATTCGCTTTTGATTTCGAAAATAGGGCGAATGTTAAACGAATAAGGCGAAAGCTAAAGCAATAATAGCAAACCTCATTTTCGCCATCTAAAACGATCCGCTTCGTACTCCCTAATCAGGTCACAGGTGTTTGAAAGGGACTAGTTTTTGGTTCTGCATGACAATTATAACATTTCTTACACCTAGTACCCAGGGTTGCCAGAACGGGCTCTTTATCACCAATTGGGCTACTCGAACTTTTCACTCGCTCCTTCAAATTGTGATTTACGATAAATCCCAATTTGGGCTATTTAGTTTTGAAATTGGGTGATTTTAGGCTCCTTAAAAATTGAGACAGATATTTCACTTTGTTTTAAGTTTCTATTTTTACCATTGTAGATGAGAACTTCTAAGAATCTTTTGTGAATGAGCAGTTGATTCAGTTTGCACGCTGTACATTTACGGAACAAATTAATAATTTGGGAACAAAGATTACAATATAGGTAGGAACATATTAAAAATACATCTTCTCCATCCACCACAAGAGGGACTTATCAGAAAATACAACAATCTGCTATTTGAAAAGTGTTGCCCAGTAGACAAAAATCGACCACGATTGAAAACATTGAAAATCGCAGAAGCAGAGGCAAAATCCATTAACAACTTCTTTTTAATAATAATAATGTCGGTGTGCACTCTATGTAAAAACATTAGCGACTATCTGATCGACTCAATTATGTGTCATGGCAACTGCCGGAGATTATTTCATATCTCTTGTATCGACGCTCCGTTTAGCACTATCAAGCTATTCAAGGAAAGAAAATCATTTTATTATTTTTGTGACGAGTGTGACCCATTTTTATACACTAATATTACTAGAGATGTACTACAAAACACCAAAAACCTTGATAATTTATACAAGCAATTAAATTATCTAAGCGAAAAAGTTGAAATAATAGCCAATCTTCCTATATCACATCAAATGTAATCCCTAACTGAACAGAGCCATATAACAAATAATCAACTGCTTACCGATTCAACATCCTTAAAACGAAAAATTTATGAAATTGATACCGATATTTTTCAAACTAATCCTTCAACGAAGAAACCTGCCACTTTATCGATCTCTGCATCACCACAACCACCACTACAACCACCTACACGAACTTCTTCATCCCCTTCAATGTCATCTTCTTCATCACCCAATGCATCAGTGCAAACTATTGTAGATGTAGTTCCCTCAGTCATATCAACAGGATCAACAATATCTATGGCAAAATCTTCTAGTGATTGCCCAACTTCATCGAGGATACCACATTTATCATTGAAAACTTCAAACAATGCATCTTATCCTCAACCATATAGTGATATCTATTTATTATCACCTATCGTATCTGGACTGAGAGTAGTTGAAGGCCATCGAAAATTATTTATATCAAAACTCGACCCTTCTACAAACGCCCTCGATATAAAAAACTTTATCTTTAACAAAATTGGAACTTCCATAATTATAAAAGTTGAAAAAATGATCCATCGTAATTATTCGAAGTATGCATCTTTTAAAATACGAGCTCCAGATTCAATTTTCACCGTTCTAAACTCTTCATCATTATGGCCTAAAGGAATAATAATGCATGAATTCATAAATTAACAACTCAATGGGAAAACTACATCTCATAACCCTTTTCAGGAGACCCAGACAATGCTAAATCGACAAAGAAGCAGCTTCAACAATTACTGATTTATTACCAAAACGTTAATGGTTTAAGGACTAAGATCAATACGATCCATAAAAATATCAATAATCTTCCTCATGATATCATTGTAATGACAGAAACTTGGCTGAATGATACATTCTTGGACACTGAACTCTTCGACTCAACCTACCAAGTCTTCAGACGTGATAGACACCACTCAAATGATCTGTACACTGTAGGTGGCCGAATTCTTTTTGCTGTCAAGAACTCTTTTGTATGCACTCTGGTAGACAATTTTGAATCTTCGGACGTGGAAATAATATCTATAAAAATAAAAATAGAAATTGGCCACCTGTATATTGTCTCCGTTTATATACCTCCACGATCTACAAACAGTGTTTACGAAAACTGTATCAATTGTTTTGAAAGGATACACGATCAAATGGAACCAACTGATGAACTGTTGACCTTAGGCGACTTTAATCTTTCAAACCTGCAATGGACAAAATCTTCAGACTTCAACTGTTTATCGCCTGTTAACCCATCGTGTACTCTTGTGGACTGAATCACACTGAAACAGGTTTGCAAATTTTTTCAAAGATGCCTTTGTAGCATCTAGTTCTCACGAGCCCCTGGATCCACTCCTTCCTAACCCTAGTTTTTCACACCTTAATTCAATTAATCTTTCTATTTGCGAGAATTCAATTATCCAAAGTATTCTTGAACTCGACGACTGTTTTAGTCCTGGTCCTGATGGTGTACCATCTTGTGTATTAAAAAAATATGTGTCTCAGTTGTCCTATCCTCTACATATTCTATTCAATGAATCACTTAAATGCTCAATGTTCCCTGTTTTGTGAAAAAGTGCTTTTATAACACCGGTACATAAAAAAGGGTCAAAAAATGACATCATAAATTACCGCCCTATTGCTAAACTTTCTGTCATTCCGAAACTTTTTGAGTTCATTATTTGTAATGTGTTATCTTTTAATTGTAAATATATTATTTGTGACAACCAACACGGGTTCGTCAAAAACAAGTCAACTGTTACAAACCTGTTTCATTTTACTTCTTTTTGTCTTGATTCCTTCGAAGATAGAAAATAAGTAGATTGTGTCCTTACCGATTTTAGTAAGGCTTTTGATAAATTGTGTCATAAGACTTCAACCAATAAATTGAAGGCTTTAGGGTTCAATGAAAATTTTTTATTGTGGATCTCGTCGTATTTGGAGAATAGGTGTTATAGTGTGAATTTTCGAAATGAGCACTCTGACTCTGATCATTTTATTGTTAACTCTGGTGTTCCACAAGGCAGCCATTTAGGTCCATTATTATTTATTTTATACATAAATGACTTGATTTCGATTATTTAAAATTCCTCTATTCGGCATATAGCCGATGATATAAAAATTTTTAAAAGTATAACCTATAAATGACTGTTCGACACTCCAAGATGATCTTTATAGGTTTAGGGAATGGTGCAATACAAACCGTCTTCTGTTAAATATTAATTGACAAATGTAAAACAATGACTTTTACACGCAAAAAAAGTATGATAACTTATAAATAATTATATGTTAGATTCTTCTTCTTTATGTAGATTGTCTGTTTTTTCTGATCTTGGCATTGTTCTTGACACAAAATAAACCTTTGTCAACCACTATGACTATATTGTAAAAAGGCCAATAAAATTCTGGGATTCATAAAACGATTTTCTCGTGATTTCCAGGACCCATATGTTCTAAAGCTTCTATATGTTTCTTTTGTAAGGCCAGTACTTGAATATGGATGCGTGGTATAGGTACGGTGACCATATTTTAGAAAGCTGAATAATGAACAAAAGAAAAAAGAAACAAAATTCAACTCAATCTTCAATCATTTATTTCATTTAATCTATACATCTACATATACATATAAATAAAATTTGAGTGTCTGTCGTTAATATTGAAATAATTTCAAGTTTTTGAGCTTAGGTGGTTTTTTAATTGCTAAGAAACATAACTACATCATTTAAAAAATTTTCGTCTGTCTGTCTGTTTGTCCGCGGTAACCTTCAAAACGACAGAACAGGTTATGACGGGACTTTTCATACATGTAGTGGACAGCTCAGGGAGTAATCTAGGCTACTTTAAAATTGCAACAATGTGAACGGTTTCTTCGAAATATTAGAAAAACAAAGAAATTAAGGGAAAATTGTGTCGAAATAAAAAATTTATAAGGAAATGATTATAAACAAGTAGAAATAATCGATTCTAAAAATGTCAGACAATAATTATATGGTCTTAGAGGTGGTGAAAGCTTTGCTCAAAACTGTCGACGTACTGTTTGGATCTGTGCAAACTACATGCCACCAACAAGGCATCGATGCCAAGGCTATTTGACCACCACAATGTATTTTCAAGAATTGCTTGAGCTATTTATTTGGATGATTCTTTTCAGGAAATCTATGGTATTGGGAGTGTTATTGTCATTTTGGGTAAATTCGGTCTTGCGTTTTGCCAAAAAGGTGCAGAAGCACACTCTGGGTACCTGTTTTATGTAAAAAAAAGTCAATTGAGTTTGAAAAAAAATCAATCAATCATGAAATGTGGTTCTGACAAAATAAAAAAAAATACAGTCGAGTCTCGATTATCCGGAATTCGATTAATCGAGGAAACAATCATAATTAAAATTATGTTTTGTTCATTTGTTCTCGAAATTTGTGTCTACCCGGGCGGAGCCAGGGCGGGCCAGCTAGTAATAAATATATATTCTCTGAGGAAAAATGGCTCAACTTAAAATAGAATAAACTCTTATCAATTCAGTCTTTGCTTTAAGCTTAGTACACTCCTGATGCGAAACGAAATATCCCATACAAAAATGACAAAGAAATCATAAACTGTAAAATTTAGTTCTACTTTTCGTTCTGCAGTACGTTGTTCGATCAGCGAAATTGATAGTTGTAGCAGATTATTTGGAGAAGTCTACACTCTTTTTTCGCACACTATTAATTACCCAGACCATAATTGTATGCGAAAAAAGGAAAATTGTGTTTTTTCGTGTTTATTTTTGTTGTTTCTTTCATTACAGCATGGCTGCTTGTAATTTTTTTGCATTTGCATTTGTTTTAATTTTTTGAATTTGTGCAACTGTCAATGAATATTTTTCCGCTTCGTTTTCGTAAGCATTTCGTTGTCTTGTTGGAGAACAACTAAAAATTTAGTTTCGCATCAGCATCGTATTAGGCTTTACATACAAACTTAGAAATAAAAAAAAATTAAAAACTTGGTCAAGAATTTGTACTGGTTTTTCAATTCTTTATTAAATACACACTTCCTCCTATCCTAGTGGCATCGGGGTAATCTAAAATAATTTTCAATGTTGAACTGCTTTTTTATAAATAATTTAAAATAAAACTTACAAATCTCAATTCTTCAGCGCAGGCAACACACAGTTCACAGACAGCTGATGTGTTCATGAAATGAATAGTTTTTGACTTTAACATGACAGATGATGCCAAAAACGATAGAGGGCGGCAAGGAAAAATAAATTTGTACTTGATTTATTATTTATTCGTTCACTAACTAAGGGCACGTTAGCATCAGTTTCTTTCATTAAATTTTTACGTTCCAAATGTGTGCGTTATTGTTTTTGATTTTTTAAAGTTTTTGTGACCTTAAGTGCATATGCGTTTCGCCCAGGTACAACAATTGGGCTCATCAGTTAGATGTTGTTGTACCCTTCTAAGACGCATAATTTTTAGTCGATGTATACCGACGTGTATTAAATAAACAGCACAAAAGCGCTGTAAATTATAATAAGTTCTAGTGGAATTTGGTTAAATTCAGACGACTAGAAATAGATGATGGTAAGGCCCGTGGTCTGGCTGGTATTAGAATTAGAATAAAAACGTAAATAATTGAAACGCGTATGGACTTAAGGTCACAAAAACTTTAAAAATTGAATTAATATTCAAGAAGTCCACAAAAACAAAAACAAAAATAATTATTTTCAATTATTTACGTTTTTATTCTAATTCTAATACCAGCCAGACCACGGGCTTTACCATCATCTATTTCTAGTCGTCTGAATTTAACCAAATTCCACTAGAACTTATTATAATTTACAGTGCTTTTGTGCTGTTTAATTAATACACGTCGGTATACATCGACTAAAAATTATGCGTCTTAGAAGGGTACAACAACATCTAACTGATGAGCCCAATTGTTGTACCTGGGCGAAACGCATATGGACTTAAGGTCACAAAAACTTTAAAAATTGAATTAATATTCAAGAAGTCCACAAAAACAAAAACAAAAATAATTATTTTTCAATTATTTACGTTTTTATTCTAAGTTATTGTTTTTGAACAAAATTATGGAAATACAGAACAAATAATGAACAACTAATAAAATACAGAACATTTATATGTTTTCGTGTACAAAATAATTAATAATGAACAACATCTTCAAATACAGAACAGTTCATTATTATAATGAACGGATGGTCACCGTAGGTATAGGCCCCTTACTACACAGAGTTCACATAAATAAACTTGAATGTATCCAGAGAAGGTTTATGCCCTTCTGTCTTCGTTTTCTTCCGTGGTCCCATAGGCATGCTTTACCTCCTTATGCTCAAAGACTCACGTTAATTAATCTCCCTTTACTCTCAAAACATAGACAATATATCCAGCTTTGCTTCGTTATAAAATTGATAAATGGGTCAATAGTATCTCCATCAGCTCTGTGTCGTTTGAATTTCAGCTACAGTCAGACAAACTTAAGAAGACACTTGCCTATACGTCCGATCTTCAGTAGAATAAACTATGGTGTGAATAGTCCTTTAAATCAATTGATTTCAGTCTTCAATAAATATTATTGTGTATTTTCTTGTATAAATGACAATGTCAAAAGTTGTAAGTTCAAAGAGATCTTTTTCAATACATCATTGTAATTGACTATGTATATTAATTTATATTTAATGTAAACTAGTTTTATAAGCTTTCTATCGTTAGTTATTTAACGAATTCAATAAATAAACATACATTTTACAATCTCTGATTGGGGCCCTTGAAGCATTTATTCGAGTTCGAACCAGATTCAGTTGGCTGAAAAATGCTGTAAGATTTTCGGAGTGACTAAAAATACGTTTGTACGTATGACCAGTTTCATAAAAACATTAATGCAAATTTGACTTCGAAAATGACAGATGAATCATCTTTTACCAGGAAGACATTTTGGAAGAAGTTTGCGTGTTTTAATTGAATTTTGTAAATAATGAAGATGAGGGTGGGCTTTAAAATGGTCACTGTCTTATTTTGAATAACGCACCCCAAACACATAAATAAAAATCCTGTACTATTTATCCTCAACGGATTCTTTCCCCAAGATGAAAGAAGTTTTATATGAGGCAAAAGTCGTGTTAACTGTTCAATTAAATGTTTATATTTTTATAGCTTTGTTAATAACTGATAGGAAAATTTTAATTTCTAAACTAAATATTTTAATTTACTAATTTTTTTGCATCATTTTTGAGTGGGGCTATTTTCGGCTCCAAGATTTTTCAAATTGGGCTCATCTTGAAAAATCTGGCAACACTGCTAGTACCACGTCTTATAATAATAGGCCTAGCTGTTTAGTATTTGTTGGTCTGAAAGCATTTAAAAACAGTCGGAAAACTTTTTAATATTCTCTATAATCGAAATGTCATATTTTAGCCTATTGAATAGACCTTTTAAAAAGGAACAATTACGTGCAAGGGTTTTTATTATTGAATATGTTTGTTTGGCCCATAAGCATGCTTAAACCCGAAAATGCTACTAAATTCACCCATGAGTTTCTGAGAGAATGGTCACACTGGCCACTTTTCAGTAAACTTGGTATAACTTGAAAACTAAGTCGAATTTGACAATTTTACTCACAAAACTTTTTGTTTAAAATTAAATTTTCTGAAGAAATGGATAGTTTGAAAAATTTCTTAAAAAAAATTTAAGCAGGAAAAGTAAACAAAACCAACATAAAAAAATCGAAAAATCAAAGATTTTAAATTTTTTTTCTAAATTGCGCATAACTTTTTTCGGAGCAAGACATGCATGTACAAAGTAAACTAGAGTCTTAAGGCCTTAATATGACATGTTAAAAAAGCCATATTATTTGAAAATTAACAGAGATATAGCTATTCAAACTTTACCATTTCTTATCATTTTTTGCAGTTTTTTCCCGATAGCCTAGCTTTTGGTACTTTATGACAAATTTAACGTTCCTAGCACCTAGTACCGAATCTTATGTTAATCGGACCAGCCGTTTGGTCTGTAGGTCTGAAAGCATTTAAAACAGCGGAAAAACGAAATTGCGAACTTACATACTTTTTAAAAATTCTCTATAGTTGTAATGTCATATTATATTAAAATTTTGATTTCGAACACGTTTACGAAAGTGAAATTTGCCATATTGTACCCAAGAAGAGACTTTCGGGCCAAAACTGCGAAAAATTATAAGAAATGATAAGGTTTGAATGTGAATATCTCTGTCAATTTCGAACAAATATCAATTCTTGAATATGCCATATTAAAGCCCTTATTCTCTTCTTTATTTTATTCCCGTGTGCCTTGACCATATCTTTGCTTCAAAAAAAGTTATGCACAATTTATTAAAAATATTTAGATATCCTTGATTTTTTAGGTTGGTTTTTTGTTAATTTTATACCTGCTTAAATTTTTTTGTAGAATTTTTTGAACTATCCATTCCAATAGAAAATTTAATTTTGAACAAAAAGTATTATATGTAGAATTCGGCTTAGTTTTAAAGTTACACCAAAAATATTGAAAAGTGGCCAGTGTGACCATTCTCTCAGAAACGCATGGGTGAATTTAGTAGCATTTTCGATTTTAAACATGCTTATGGGCCAAACAAACATATTCAATAATAAAAATCCTTGCACGTAATTGTTCCTTTATACCCCTCATTTTCCGGTCTATTCAATAGGCTATTTGACCAAAATCTTGAGTTCGAACATTTTTAGAAATGTGAAATTTGGCAAATAGTACCGAAAAAAGACTTCAAGTCAAAACTGCGAAAAATTATGAGAAATGGTAAAGTTTGCATGCATATCTGTGTCATTTATCATTATCATCATTAAACGATTTTTTGTGGTCTTTTCGTAAATCTATTTTTCTTTGCAAATAATAGTTTTCGTCGGTATGCAGATTTGTAGACTTTTAAAGTATCAATTTTTTTTTAATTTTAAAATGGATTCATCATCATGTTCCTTTAATTTTGTTGACAAGAAAGGAAGTTTTATTGAAAATTTGTTTTTAATTTAAATGTCAGCTTGCCAAAACATCACGATGTCAAACTTAAACTTATCTCTGGAGGAATTAACAGACATGCACTACTGCTATGGTTTAGCTGGAACGAAAATATTTTGCCTGTTTGGGTACCTTACCTTACCTTACCTTCCGAAGATACAAAGCCAACCCCACTGAGGAAAACCAGAATAAGTTTAGACAAGCTCGAAAGACCTGTAACGTTCATATTCGAAGAACCAAATTTTTGCATGATCAGAAATTAAGGCAAAAAATACTACAATGTCCCAAAGGTAGTACAAATTTCTCGTCATTTGTAAAAAACGTACGTAATTCTACCTCGTCTTCGGTTCCAACGCTCGTCTTCAACGATACTCCTGCTGTCAGCTCACTAGAAAAAGCCAATTTGCTTGCAGCACAGTTTGCTGTTAATTCGACGCTGCCATAGAGTGTCATGACTCCACCTGTACTTGAGAGCGGTAATGATTTTATGGGACAAATCTTCTCGCACTCGTACAGTAGCTAGAGTTCTAATAGATCTTGATGTACACAAATCCGCTGGCCCGGATAGTATCCCTCCAATTGTTCTGAAGAGGTGTTCTTCAACGCTGGCAGGGCCATTGCGTAAGCTTTTCCATCTGTCCTACTCTACTGGTCTCTTTCCGAGTGGATGGAAAACAGCATTTGTCCAGCCAGTCCCTAAAAATGGTGAATCTTCGTCTCCCTCAAACTATCGACCAATTGCACTTACGTATCTTCTTTCCAAGGTCATGGAAACGCTGATTAATTATCAGCTTAAGAAATATCTTGAAGAACAGAAGCTTCTTAATGACCGGCAGTACGGCTTCCGTAGCAATAGGCCCACTGGTGATCTGATGGTATATCTCACCGAGCAGTGGAACAAATCTTTACATCGTTTTGGAGAAAGTAAGATTGTTGCACTTGATATTTCAAAAACGTTTGATAGAGTTTGGCACCAAGCTCTCTTATCGAAAATACGTGCATTTGGTATTGATGAATCTCTCCTTCGTTGGATTAGAAATTATCTTTTGGACCGTTCAATACAATTTGTATTGCATGGTTTTAAGTCTGATATTTACAAAATAAATGCTGGTGTGCCCCAGGGCTCCGTTTTGTCTCCGACTCTCTTTCTCATTTTCATTAATGATCTCTTGTCTGAAACTTCTAATCCATTAAATTGTTTTGCTGATGACAGCACCCTTTTCATATTCGTTTCTTGATTCACATCCTTGTCCTTCGGATGTGGAACTTGAACGGCAGCGTATGATAAGCTCATTAAATTCTGATCTTAACAGCATTGTTTAGTGGAGAATAAAAAACCGTGTAGAATTTAATGCTTCAAAAACACAATGCTGTTTGCTGTCTCTAAACCTTAAGCAGAACCCACCCCCAATGCCGCTAACCATGAGTGGTACTTGCATCGAAGAAACTGAACAGATTTCAGTTCTGGCTATGTGTATCTCAGATCACCTCCTGTGGAATGAGCACATATTCTATGTCGCCAAAAACGCTGCGAAGTGCTTAGGTTTTCTTCGAAGATGCAAGAAATTTGTCTCCCCTTCTGATCTGGCTTTAATCTACAAAGCCTTCATTCGACCAAAGCTTGAATATAATTCTTATATTTGGGTAGGTGCTCCAATAACTCATTTAAGCCTTTTAGATAGAATCCAAAAAAGAGCTCTTAAAATGATAGGTGACTGTAATATAACAGAAACATTCGCATCTCTTGAACACCGTCGTAATGTTTCATGTCTCTCCTTATTCTATCGCTATTTTTATAAACAGTGTTCTAGTGAAATAGCCAGCTGCATTCCTCCCCTAAAACAATTCCACCGTAATACTCGCACTTCCAGGAATGCGCATCAGTTTACTTTTGAGCCCAATTTCGGACGTACTGTAAAGTTCAGAGATTCTTTTTTCAGCTTCTTATAACAGAAACATTCGCATCTCTTGAACACCGTCGTAATGTTTCATGTCTCTCCTTATTCTATATCTATTTTTATAAACAGTGTTCTAGTGAAATAGCCAGCTGCATTCCTCCCCTAAAACAATTCCACCGTAATACTCGCACTTCCAGGAATGCGCATCAGTTTACTTTTGAGCCCAATTTCGGACGAACTGTAAAGTTCAGAGATTCTTTTTTCAGCCGAACAACACGAATGTGGAATGCTTTACCCGGCTATATTTTCCCCTTCCATTTTGATATTCAGAACTTCAAAACTAATGTGAATCGGTATCTCCTTTCAAATCCTTTCCTATTTTCCTAACGCTCGCACTGTGTTCAATCATTTTAAGGGTAATCACAACCCCTTTAGTGCGCGTATATTATAAAAAAAAAACTATCTAAAGTTATCCGACTTGTGTTGTTATTATTCCTTTGGAAAAAGCAGCTGAAATTTTTGGTTACTAAACTGTCCGATGGGAAATCTAAAGAACATTTGGCTACAACTCATGGTATAAGAATAACAAGGTATGCTTGACAGCTCAGGCAGTTGACTCGTGACGTCATTGCGAGTGAATGATCTCAATTGTTTGTCATTTATGGCAAAGAAAGTAAACAGAAATAGTTTATATTTTGAAGCAATTTGCTATTAAAACTCAAAGTAAAACAATAGATTATTCATGTTTTGAAGTTATGTTTTGTTAAATTTCAAGTAAAACAATAAATAATTTATTTTTTAAAGCTATGTGCTGGTGAACACTCGCTATGACGTCACACAAAACAAAATATGGCGACCCTTCATCTCATATACAACATACCTTGTATTTTTATACCATGGCTACAACTGCAACAGGTGATAATTAAGTACTTTGTTTATAGTGCCACGTTGGATTTTTCAAGTGTGGTTTTGTATGTACGAAAATGGAAATCCCCACAAATGCAGTTCATGCTATGCGAAGAATTTTGAATGAAAACCAACAACGTGTGTGTGCTACCACCAAGTTTATAGGCTGGAGTTAAAGCTATTTCACGAGTGCCACCTCGATCTTCCGACTTTAGTGGTGCTTAGTCTGGTTTTTGCTGATATTAATTGAACTCCTAACTTTTACTTATAACATTTCTGCGTTTAGAGGCATTGTAACTTCACGCAGTCTCGAAAATGTGTTTATGAATAAGGCTGTGGGTTCTAGTAATATTGTACCTGTTGTATACAAAATTCATCATTTTTTAAAAAGACCTTTGTACATATGTAATAACCTATTTAAGGGTAGTTGTATCGTTATCATTGTGTCATATTTATGCCTTACCAAAATAAATTTCAGTTTTATAAACTTTCGCGGGCTCTATCCTTGCCACCAATCTACCACGGCTTCTAAAATTCATTTATGCATTCAAACAAGAATTTTTAACCGCTCAAACCTGTGCTCACGTTCCGTAACCCTCGCATCGATAAAATTAGTTGAAAAACGATGAAAATTAAAACAAAATATCTGGAGCTTTGTTCCATTTTTTCAAAGTTTCTCGACATTTCTTTGATGTGAGAGTGACAGAACATAGGCACATATTTTTTGTATTGTTAACGGTTTTCCGCAAGAGCTCTTAAGGGCCTGGTCAAACAGAGCGCGAGTCGGCGTTTTTTGTGAGAAATTACAATTAAAATTTGACCGCCACGATTTATTTTCCCTAGTAAAGTATTGATCGTATCGCCAATTATAACTGATCTCACTCATGAACTCATCGTCATGGCGTGTGTTACAGTCTAAACATGGTTCTAAGAGTAAGATTCTACGAGGTGAATATTGGTACCTATACGGAATGAAAAAAAAACCTTCACTTTCGTCGTGCGTCCAATTGCTCACACAAATATATAATACTTTTTGAATGATGAATTAATTCAAATAAAATTGTGACGCTTATTAGTACCCAAACAATGCAAACGTTTATCAATTTGAGATATACAATTGATTTTATCATTCAAATCAAGCGGACAAAATTAAACCGTAGCCATTAAGAATAAATTCTGTGAATATGCGGGTAGCGGGATTGCTATATGTATTTTAGTATTATCGATTTTTAATTAATTTGTTGATTTCAAGTTTGATTATGTTTATTATAATTGTAATGTGTTTGCCATTCGAACAGCAATAGTGATTTTATAACAAAAATATAAATATAAGTTGTTCAACAAAAAATCACCAGGGTACGATCTAATAACTGCTCAGATTTTGAAAGAAATGCCTTCTATAGGCTCAAAAAACTCCATGGTGTAGGTATTGGTTCGGATGCAGTTGTTTTTAGTAAAGGCCAAGAGGAGGAGAACCAAAGCTGATTTTTTATTTTGATACAGCAAAAACTGCTGCAACTTTTTTCAAGCAGCATGAAATTTCTAAACGAAAAATAATTCAGAAGAATAAGCTAAATCAATAACATTTTACTCAGCATTTCTTTTTATTCTTGCTCTCTTAAGTCTTAACGAGGTGTGCTTGCAGACTTTAGATTTGTTGTAACAGGCTCACTTCCTAAAGCTATTTTACTATCAAGCTTAACAGTTCGCAAGAATTTTGATTCATTTTGTGTTATGTCTCATTTGTCAAAACAAAGCATATACAACCAATTTCTGCAATTTTTTCCCTACACACTCATCAAAACTCTAAAAAATGTAATGCATTTAAGTATTAGGTACTACTTGGTGGTAATTACTTTATGTTTAATTTTTGCAGGATAGACAAACAAACACGATGCTATTTTGCGTCTGCTACGCATCCTAGGCGTCCACCAGGCCTCCGCTAGGCCTCTACTAGGCCTCCACCAGCCGTCCGCTAGGGATCCGCCAGACCTCCGCTAGGCATCCGCCATTCATCCGTAAGGCATCTGCTAGAGTCAACTAGGCGTCCACTGGGGTTCCGCCAGGCCTCCGCTAGACATCCACCATTCATCCACTAGGCATCCGCTAGAGTCAACTGGGCGTCCACTAGGCATCCACCAGGCCTCTGCTAGCCCTCCATACTAGGCGTCCGCTAGGCCTCCAGTAGGAACCCGCTAGGCCTCCGCTAGCCATCTGCTAGTCAGCTGGGCGTCCGCTAGGCATCCGCCAGGCCTCTACTAGGCCTACAGTAGGCATCCGATAGGAAACCACCAGGCCTTCGGTAGGCATCCGTCAAGCGTTCGCAAGGCGTCCCCTAGGCACCCGCTAAGGTCCGCTAGGCGTACGCTAGGCATTCGCTAGCCCTCCGCTAGGCGTCCGGTAAGCCTTCGCTAGGCCTCCATTAAGCGTCCACTAGCGTCCCCTTGGCACCCGTTAGGCCTCCACTTGGCAACCACTAGACGTCCACTAGGCCTTCGCTAGGCGTCCACTAAGCTTCCGCTAGGCCTCCACTATGCGTCCGCTAGGCATCCGCCAGGTATCCACTAGGCATCCACTAGGCTTCTACCAGGCCTCCATTAGGATCCGCCAGGCTTTCGCTAGGGATTCGCTGGGCATCCGCAAGGCATCCGCTAGACATCCGCCAGGCGTCCGCTAGACATCCACCAGACGTCCCCTAAGTATCCGCCAGGCGTCCGCTAGGTGTCCACTTGGTGTCCGCTAGGCGTCCGCTGGGCGTCCACTAGGCATCCGCCAGGCATCCGATCGGCGTCCACTAGGCATCTACTAGGCGTCCACGAGGCGTCTGCTAGGCGTTCGCCGGGCATTCACTAGGCCTCCATCACTAGGCGTCCGCTGGGAATCCGCCAGACCTCCACTAGGCATCCGAAAAGCATCCACTAGGCGTCCGCTAGGCCTCCACTAGGCCTCCTCTAGTTGTCCGCTAGGTGCCCGCTAGGGTCCACTACGCATATGCTAGGCATCCTCCAGGCCTCCACTAGGTATTCGCTAGGCCTCCGTTAGGCGTCTGGTAGGTCTCCACCAGGCCTTCGCTAGGTGTCCGCTAGGGCTCCGCTAGGCATCCACTAGGCGTCCGCTAGGCATCCGCTAGGCGTCCAGTAGACCTCCACTAGGTGTCCGCTAGGCATCCACCAGGCCACCACTAGGCATCCACTAGGCGTCCACTAGGCGTGCGCTAGGCGTTCGCTAGGGGTCCGCTAGGCATCCGCTAGTCACCCGATATTCATCCACAAGGCGTCCGCTAGGTGTCCGTAGGCGTCCGCTCGGTCTCCGCTGGGCATCCGTTAGGCGTCCCCCAGTGTTTCGCGTAGAACAAGCTAGGTGGACAAAATATTTTGTTGGTGTTTTTGAATTGATATGGGGTAATCACGTTATATTATAATAATTAAGTTTAAATTAAGATTTTATTATCTAAAAAACCATTAAAAATTAGTGTACATAGGTACATTTAAGATGATTTTCTAGCACATGTTATTGTATGTATGTATTTATTAAAGAATTAGAGCGTATAGGTTGGGTCCTATGATATAAGAGGTTTATGTATCCTCATTTAGTCGGGAGGTGCAATTTTCTAAAAATATATATTTTCAAACTCCAAATTTCGTTATCAATATGAACAAAAATTTAAAAAGTTTTTTCAAAAATTTACCTAAATCAGTTGTTGATCCTAATTCCTTGTATTTAAAAGCATACAAACCCAACTGCCGTATTAGCCCAGGAAAAGTGTACAAATAAATTGCCAATCTGAGGAAAAATTCCAAGTGAAGATTTTTGAATGCAATTGTCTTTATTTGTGCATAAGGAATACGCATGCGAAAGTCTACAAACGAAACTGGCTTGCGTTAAAAGTTATTCAAGGTTAAATGTCGAAAATACCGGTTTTCCACGTATAACTTTGAAACGGTACATGGTATTAAAAAGTAATGCAGACAAAACTTGTAGATAACGTGATTATCTACAAGAAATGTTAAAACAATTTTTTTCTCTGACTGATGGTTATGAAGATATCGGCGTTTCAAATAACGTAAATTGACGAAAATATCCCTTTTTTGCGTATAACTCAGAAATGGCAAGTGTTATTGAAAACATTAATAGGCAATGTTTGAACACTATGTTACCCTCTATTAAAAAAAAAAAATTATTTTTTCTAAGAGTGATAATTTTAAGGACATAATTATTGAAAAATTTCGTCAAAAACCTGAAATTCCAGACTTTTGCTTTTAAATCTTAAATAATGAAATTGTCATAAAATAATTTATGTTCAACTAGTTATAATGTAATCTACAAAAAATATTAACACACTTTTTTCCACACGAGTGACCAGTAACAAGATATTGCTACTTCAAAAAGGTTAAGTATTGCAAATAAAGATTTTTCGCTTACCACTCTTAAACGGTATATGTTAGAAATTTTATTTTTACACAGTTTGTAGGTTATTAACCCTTCTACAAGAAAATAAAAAAATTTTTGTTTGCACTTATTTAAAAGATACAATATTTTATATAAAATGCACAAAAGTCAAAAATAACGGTATTTTGCGGTTTTCTCTTAAATGGTGAAGTTTTTGAAAAATAATTTATATTTTTTGCATATACGATAATATTCTCTATAGGAACTCTTATGAAGGCTTTTTCGATATAGGGCCCCAATAAAAAGATATTGAGACTTTAAAAAGTATCAATTTTCGAAAATGCTGGTTTTTACGGCCCAAAATGATTCGCCCAGCGACATAAAATAATAATAGGGTTTTTAAAAATTTTAACTTGGAATTTTCCCAAAGTGGTAATGCATTTTTCCTAGATATAGGTACTACCAAAAATAATACAAAAATTGTTTTCTTAGTTTACAATTTTCTCGAAAACTAGATGGCATAAAACCATCTGGTTTTCAGTGATCATTTAAAAATTACAGGAAAAGTGTATAATAGAAACTAATATAATTCCTGATTTCATATTTTGAAAAAACAACAGTACCTATATTTTTTTTCAGTTTTTTTTTAATGTTGGGGTTGAAGGCATTTTTTTCGAAAACTATTGGCAGGAATAACTTATTAGTCCAGTAAATAGAGAGGTTTTACCCTACAAAAGGTCGGGTAGTTCTAAATTTTTGATATGTTATATGGTATGGTTGGGAGATGAAAATTCCAAATTTCCACAACCACGCCCCTCCGCCCCCTTCAAAATCGGCACTTTTTTCAGTTTTTTGCTTATAACTTCTTTCCGGTATATTTTTACGGAAAAAAGTATGAAGAACATTTGTAGACAATAAAATTTCCTACAAATATGATCTAGAAAGTATTTTTGTACAACCACTACAAACGGCACTATGGGGCTCCCAAAAAAGGCTAAAATTTCGTATTTTGTAAGATTTTCAGTTTCTTCCCTCTTTACAGCACAATAACTCCTTAACCGTCAAGTTTAGGGCAACATTTTTCATAATCAATCTTGTAGATAATTTAATTGGCTACCAATTTCATGTGACTACAGTCGAAGCCCTCTAAGTCGAACTCCCCCTAAGTCGAATTTCCCTCTAACAAAAATTTGTTCACCATGTTTGTTGTACGAGTATACTCCTCTCAAATTTTCAAACTTATTTATTTCTCTCAAAATCGAATTTTTGCAAAACTCTCTTCAACTCGAAATAATTTTAATATCCCGTGAAAATTTAACTTAGAGGGTGTCGACTGTATTTTCATTTTGTGACCAATACAATCGGTAAATTTATGCAACTTTTGTCCATGTTGTTTGTATACGGAGCAAGTCTTGTCATCCATCTTACTCATTGGAATAAAAATTGTAGGTAGTTATATATAAGGGAGATTAAAACGAAAAAAGATCAAAAATATTAACCCTGAGGAAAATTCTGGAAATGACCAATGAACTTCAAGTCGAGACACAAAGTTTCTGCATTGGCTTCAAGGCCGCTTTTGGAAGCATATTCATCGTCAATAGCTGTATAACGGCGATAACTGAGCTCAAGATCTCGAGAAAAAAGATCCAGCTGTGTCTTGTTACATTATAAAACACAAGGTGCAATATGCCAAATGCAATGTGTAACTAGAGAATAGCTTCTCCGAACTGTTCAAAACATGTACAGTTCACTCGGCTAGGAAATGCGATAACATTTTTGTCTTTTTTAATCTCCTTCTGGAACAGATAGTGCATAGAGCAGCTGTTAACACAGAATGCCCTATCTTGTGTTCCAATGTGCCTTTATACAGTTCTTCATATGGTGATTGAAGAACAGGTAAAATATATTGGTTTTGAAGTAAACGAGTAAAAGTCCAACTAACTGCTGTCTAGAAAAAAGCATATGTTTACAACCTAGGCGAAAACATCACTTTTATTAGCAGCAGCTTCGAAGTAGTTTATTATTTCATTACCTTGGAGTCAATACTCGTATTTACTCCACGGATGACACCTATGTGTATATTCAACGAAAAAATATTTTTGGAAACCACTGCTATTAATCAGTTTGTCAAACGCGGCAGTGGGTGGAAATTAATTGTATTGGTTTTTCACTTCGTCAATTATCATGTCTATAAATTTCATCATGACCAGTGCCTATACTGCCGTCATAAGGAAAAAGAGTGTATCTCCATTTTAATAGTTTTGAGATTGATTTTAATGGTTTTGCTTTTCTCGCCTTCAAATTGAACAAAATTGAATACATATTTTTAAAGAATGATTTCTTATAAGGCAAAATGATGTTTTTTTAATATGCGTATAATTTATAGTAATATCGGTGATGACTTAGAAAATTGAACCTTCGACTTTTAATACAGGCACATATAGCCTATTGAATAGACCGGAAAATGAGAGGCATAAAGGAACAATTACGTTCAAGGGTTTTTATTATTGAATATGTTTGTTTGGCCCATAAGCATGCTTAAAACCAAAAATGCTACTAAATTCACCCATGCGTTTCTGAGAGAATGGTCACACTGGCCACTTTTCAGTATTTTTGGTATAACTCGAAAACTAAGCGGAATTTGACAATTTTACATTTAATACTTTTTGTTCAAAATTAAATTTTCTATTGGGATGGATAGTTCAAACAATTTTACGAAAAAATTTAAGCAGGAAAAGTTAGCAAAAACCAACTTAAAAAATATCAAAAAATCAAGGATATCTAAATTTTTTAATAAATTGTACATAACTTTTTTTTAAGCAAAGATAGGGTCAAGACATGCATAGACAAAACAAAGTAGAGACTAAAGGGCTTAATATGGCATGTTCAAAAATTAATATTTGTTCAAAATTGACAGAGATATTGCCGTTCAAACCTTATCATTTCTTATAATTTTTCGCAGTTTTGGCCCGAAAGTCCCTTTTTCGGTACAATATGGCAAATTTCACTTTCGTAAAAATGTTCAAAATCAAAATTTTGATATAATATGACATCACAACTATAGAGAATTTATAAAAAGGAAGTAAGTTCGCAATTTCGTTTTTCGGCTGTTTTTAAATGCGTTCAGACCTACAGACCGAACGGCTGGTCGGATTAACATAAGATTTGGTATTAGGTGCTAGGAACGTTAAATTTGTCATAAAGTACCAAAAAATAGGCTTTCGGGCAAAAACTGCGGAAAATGATAAGAAATGATAAAGTTTGAATGGCTATATCTCTGTCAATTTTTAGATAATATGGCTTTTTTAACATGTCATATTACAGCCGTAAGACCTCAGTTTACTTTGCTCATGAATGTCTTGAGCGTATCTTTGCACCGAAAAAAGTTATGCGCAATTTAGAAAAAAATTTAAAAATCTTTGATTTTTCGATTTTTTTTATGTTGGTTTTTGTTTACTTTTGCTGCTTAATTTGTTTTAAGAAATTTTCCAAACTATCCATTTCGATAGAAAATTTAATTTTGAACAAAAAGTATTAAATGTAAAATTGTCAAATTCCGCTTAGTTTTCGAGTTATACCAAAAATACTGAAAAGTGGCCAGTGTGACCATTCTCTCAGAAACGTATGGGTGAATTTAGTAGCATTTTTGGTTTTAAGCATGCCTATGGGCCAAACAAACATATTCAATAATAAAAACCCTTGCACGTAATTGTTCCTTTTTAAAAGGTCTATTCAATAGGCTAATAAGCAACTTGCTTGAAACCAGAATTCAAATTTGGGGTCGTGACTTTTAGCCATTTGCAGTTGGAAACACGAATTTTTAGGTTTACACAAATATAATATTATACTATTTAACGGTTCCAATTTTGGTACTTACTCAATTTGGAATTTTACGCTTATGCCCTTTTTTCTTAGGACGGCAGTATAGAGGTTTAATTTTTATGGAATTTTGTGCATTACCTCAAAAAAATAGCGAATAAACAACCGGGTTCATAATATCGTGATGCCTAATAAAGTTTTCTGACTCTCCTATGTATTCTTCAATCGATTCTGGTGGTTAGACAATTCGGTAATAAAATTTCTACAGGACTCTCGTACACTGTATAAAACAGACAGAAAAGGAAGTGAGTATGTAAAAACATAATAATTTGCTATATTAGCTGGAGGTCATAAAGGAATTTATTATATTACTAAAAAGGTCACGAATAAAGGTATAAAGTATGTAAAAACGTTTGAATGAAAAGTATCTCTCTCAAAACTCACCCGATTCCCGATTGTATTGGTGACAAAATGAAAATACAGTCGACTCCCTCTAAGTTGAACTCTCACGGGATATCAAAATTATTTCGATTTGGAGAGAGTTTTGCAAAAGTTTGATTTTGAGAGAAATAAATAAGTTTGGCAATTTGAGAGGAGTATGCTCGTACAACAAACATGATGAACAAATTTTTGTTAGAGGGAAATTCGACTTAGGGGTAGTTCGACTTAGAGGGCATCGACTGTAGTCTCATGAAATTGGTAGCCAATTAAATTATCTACAAGATTAATTATGAAAAATTTTGCCCTAAACTTGACAGTTAAAGAGTTATTGTGCTGTAAAGAGGGAAGAAACTGAAAATCTTACAAAATACGAAATTTTAGCCTCTTTTTGGAGCCCCATGGTGCCGTTTGTAGTGGTTGTACAAAAATACTTTCTAGATCATATTTGTAGGAAATTTTATTGTCTACAAATGTTCTTCATACTTTTTTCCGTAAAAATATACCGGAAAGAATTTATAAGCAAAAAAAAGAAAAAAGTGCTGATTTTTTGTAGTTTTTTCCGGATTTTGAAGGGGGCGGAGGGGGCGTGGTTGTGGAAATTTGGAATTTTCATCTACCAACCATACCATATAACATATCAAAAATTAAGAACTACCCGACCTTTTGTAGGGTAACCCCCTTATTTTTACCTCTATTTACTGGACTATATTTTGAAAAAATAATTAAAGAACAAACTTGAAAATCTCAAACAAAATATAGTTTACTTTATTTGAAGTGTTGCCATTTGTTTAAAATTTATTTTTTTTTTTTAATTTTAGTACTTTTTCAGAAAATTGCTCCCCCCGGTTGATTGGGGGAGATAGACCCCCCCACAGAATTAAAAAATGTTTGTACTATGTCTCTCTAAAAAACCCTATTATTATTTTATGTCGCTGGGCGAATCATTTTGGGCCCGAAAAAACCAGCATTTTCGAAAATTGATACTTTTTAAAGTCTCAATATCTTTTTATTGGGGCCCTATATCGAAAAAGCCTTCATAAGAGTTCCTATAGAGAATATTATCGTATATACAAAAAGTATAAATTATTTTTCAAAAACTTCACCATTTAAGAGAAAACCGCAAAATACCGTTATTTTTGACTTTTGTGCATTTTATATAAAATATTGTATTTAAAAGATAAGCGCAAAAAAAAATTTTTTTATTTTCTTGTAGAAGGGTTAATAACCTACAAACTGTGTAAAAATAAAATTTCTAACATATACCGTTTAAGAGTGGTAAGCGAAAAATCTTTATTTGCAATACTTAACCTTTTTGAAGTAGCAATATCTTGTTACTGGTCACTCGTGTGGAAAAAAGTGTGTTAATATTTTTTGTAGATTACATTATAACTAGTTGAACATAAATTATTTTATGACAATTTCATTATTTAAGATTTAAAAGCAAAAGTCTGGAATTTCAGGTTTTTGACGAAATTTTTCAATAATTATGTCCTTAAAATTATCACTCTTAGAAAAAATTAATTTTTTTTTAATAGAGGGTAGCATAGTGTACAAACATTACCTATTAATGTTTTCAATAACACTTGCCATTTCTGAGTTATACGCAAAAAAGGGATATTTTCGTCAATTTACGTTTTTTGAAACGCCGATATCTTCTTAACCATCAGTCAGAGAAAAAAAGTGTTTTAACATTTGTTGTAGATAATCACTTTTTAATACCATGTACCGTTTCAAAGTTATACGTGGAAAACCGGTATTTTCGACATTTAACCTTGAATAACTTTTAACGCAAGCCAGTTTCGTGTGTAGACTTTCGCATGCGTATTCCTTATGCACAAATAAAGATAATTGCATGCAAAAATCTTCACTTGGAATTTTTCCGCAGCGAAAGTACATTTTTCCTGGGCTATATCTTCTCCCACCAGATCTCCTTCCGTTTTGCACATTGAACGAAAGAGTAAATCTCATTACAATTTGTATGGGAAAAGTAATAAAGTATGGTCTTAGAGACGCGGGATAGTAACCTCTGACAAATAATTTTAGTTGGTTAAGAACTTTTTTAGGGCAAACACTTTTTAAATGATTTTAGAAAATAACGGACTCCCTAATGCCAAATCTCTTCTGGAAATTTTTCGGTTTCACCTTTACCTTCCGACTAATAGAAATCAAAATAAATCATTTGTTTAAGGGTAATATGGGGAAGTGTGAGAGGAAAGACTTATATATGACAGTTACTTTAACGAAAACTACACTAGTCAACGAAATTAAAGGAACAATTTTTTTTCAATTTTTGTTAACGTTTTTTGAAGAGCTGTATCTTTGTGACGAGTAGTCGTATTGAGTTGAAATAAAAAGCATTTTACAGCTTTATGTTTTTTGTTTCGAGATTTGTTTGAAAACAAATTTTTTTGAAGTACCGTTATTGCGTTATTGCAAAAAATGAGACGAGACAAGAAAATTATTTTTTTTTTTAATTTTTATTTAAGGTCCTCATTTCTATGAATAAATTTTTTTGAGTCAATTAAATGTCATGATCAGATACCTTGTTTATTCAGCTTCAATTCAGTATTTTTGTTGTTGTCGTACGATTTTTTTTGACATGGTTTATCTGACTTTGAATGAAAAAAGATACTTTTAGCCTTGATTACCAATATCTCAGCAAATAATGACGCTATAAAAAATTCAAAGTTTTGGAAATTTGAAAAAGCGTTTTACAAGATTTTTTTAAGATTTTGTAGAAATTATTTTTATTTATCCTTCAGCGTTAGTTTAAAAAAAGTACTAAAAACCGACGTTTTGTGGTCTTTTCGTAAATCTTTTTTTTTTCTTTGCAAATATTGATTGCATGGCTTGCGTTGGTAAAAGGGTGGTCACTCTACACAGGGATTCGTGTAGAGTGACCACCCTTTTACCAACGCAAGCCATGCAATCAATATTTGATTGCGTTGGTAAGCAAATTTATAGACTTTTAAATCATCAATATTCTTGTAAATTTTCAAATTGATTCTTCGAACCGCTTTTCATCACCAAAACTTCAAAGTCCCACAAACCAGGTAATGGAACAAATTGTGTTGTTCCTAAACAATGCGTAATCGTCATCAAAATGACAAGAAAACCGCAATTCCAGTTGATTTTTTTCACAGTTTTGCATTAGTTAGATAATTTTTTGAATTTAAATTAAATAAAAAGTACATTTTTCAAAAAAAAAAAAAATTAAAAAAAAATCAAGTTTTTTTGTTTGAAAATTTTTTGAAATTTTATTTCATTTCAATTCAAAAAATTATCTAACTAATGTAAAACTGTGAAAAAAATCCACTGGAATTGCGGTTTTCTTGTCATTTTGGTGACGACTACGCATTGTTTAGGAACAGCACAAATTTGTTCCTTTACCTGGTTTGTGAGACTTTGAAGTTTTGGTGAGGAAAAACGGTTTGATGAATCAATTTCAAAATTTACAAGAATATTTATGATTTAAAAGTCTATAAATTTGCGTACCAACGCAAGCCATGCAATCAATATTTGCAAAGAAAAAAAAAGGTATACGAAAAGACCACAAAACGTCGGTTTTTAGTACTTTTTTTAAACTAACGGTGAAGGATAAATAAAAATAATTTCTACAAAATCTTAAAAAAATCTTGTAAAACGCTTTTTCAAATTTCCAAAACTGTCTTTGAATTTTTTATAACGTCATTATTTGCTGAGATATTGGTAATCAAGGCTAAAAGTATTTTTTTTCATTCAAAGTCAGATAAACCATGTCAAAAAAATCGTACGACAACAACAAAAATACTGAATTGAAGCTGAATAAACAAGGTATCTGATCATAACATTTAATTAACTCAAAAAAATTTATCCATAGAAATGAGGACCTTAAAAAAAAATTAAAAAAAAATTATTTTGGTGTCTCGTCTCATTTTTTGCACTAACGCAATAACGGTACTTCAAAAAAATTTGTTTGCAAACAAATCTCGAAACAAAAAACATAAAGCTGTACAATGCTTTTTATTTCAACTCAATACGACTACTCGTCACAAAGATACAGCTCTTCAAAAAACGTTAACAAAAATTGAAAAAAATTTGTTCCTTTAATTTCGTTGACTAGTGTATATCAAAATTCATCTTGTTATCTATCGATAGTGGTGTTTTCACTTTGTACCAAATAGCCAAAAAAAGAGATTTTTCCAAAAAAGTAGATTTTTTAAATTTCAATGTACTCAAAAACTTAACCCTTAATACATTCAAATTGTTATCATTTGATCTAAAATTAATACGAGCAATGGATTTCTAAAAGCCAAAGCAGTCACTTAATTAGCTAAAATTAAAAATAAAATCAATTTGATTTTTTTTCTTTTTATTATGGTAGGTATGAAAATTAAATTTAAAAAAATTTTCATTAAAATAACTTGATTTTAATAATAAAAAGTCGATTCGTAACTTTAAAAAAATGTAGCAAGATATTGTACTGCCGTTGCTTTTTAATTTTTTTTTTTTCAGTTTAAGTCAATTATTTAAAGAAAACTGCCTAAACCTTAACGGCTCTAACCCACTTCCCATATACAAATGTTCCTTGATTTTTCCAAAGAAATGAATTCAAAAAAATTGGCGTTCATTTCATGTATTCGTATTAAGTCATTTATATAAAAAAAACCTATGTTTTGACATTGAGTGAACGTATTTTGAATAAAATAAAAATAATAATAAATGAACTCAAGCGTGCAGGTTAAAATACCTGTTCTTATAATTATGAAGGATGCTCCTAACACATATACAAAATTTAGCCCGGGTACATGAGTTTACAAGTACTTAACACGCCTTTAAAGTTTTGGCTATAACTGAAACTATAATTTTTTTAACTAATACTTTTAAATCCTTATTATGTATTAATTAAACAAGATATATAAATCATTTTGATAAATAAATAAAGTACATTCCCTTATTAACTAAATCCATCACTAAAACATTCCAGTTGGTTACAAAAAATTACAGTTATATGCAATCCAATCCACCCCCAATTAAACAATAAATTTCAATTAAATTTGATTTTTGTTTTTAGTTGTTTTTTGAACCCGATCACTCGTCACTGATATACAGGGTGTCCTGTAATTAATGAATAACCTTGCAACTGGTTTTAGCACGCCTTATGACCTTTCCAGAAAAAAATATAAAACAAATATTTTCCCAGTCGTTACTATGTTATGATGTTTTTCCAAAAGTTGTTAACAAGTACTAACACTTCCTCAAATACGTGAACGCTACGACCATGGATGAACAATTTTTACTATTTTTTTATTTTTGTAATATTTTAGAATAACTGTTGTAATAGATAGGTGGTCAAATTTAATAGTTGTTATTGCATTTTTTTTTATTATAATTTAAAAAAATATTTTTTCAGTACAAGAATTGGAATTGGTAGGTCTCCACCAGGCGTCCGCTAGGCGTCTGCTAGGTGTCCGCTAGTCATCCGCTAGGCCTCCACTAGGCATCTGGTAGGTCTCCGCCAGGCGTTCACTAGGCACCCACCAGGCTCTGCAAGGCCTCCCCTAGACCTCCGCTAGTCGCCTAATGGGAGAGCTGGCGGACGCCTAGTGGCTCCGGACAACAGACAAGAAAAGTTTTAATGGTATGACCATTAAAGGTTAGGTGGTGACAGTTATTTGGCAGGCATTGATGTTTTCAGGAATTTATAAAATTTTTTCAAAGTAATAGGGGCGTTAGTGCACGTTATGAATTTCAAGAATAATTTAGACTGTTACTTTGAAAAAACGTTGAAATTTCATTAAAACAAATCTATATCTGACAATGGACCTTTGAAATGGCAATATTCTTTCTTAAGATAACCTAAATGAGGTACCTACCAAAAATTTTTTCAGTAACCTGGAATGACCTTAAACAAATTTTAAAGCCCATTATTAAAACGAATCTTTGATCAATTACTGAAAAAAACTGACCTTTTATTACGATCCTACGGCCTTTTAGATTGGGTAGGAATTACGAAATCTTTCAAATGAAAATCTCGCATTCGAAATCTCGAATTACGAAATCTCGGAAATAAAAATCCTGCTCATAATGTGACCGGAAAGTAGGCACTTAATCAAAGGGCACGGTAGTGCCCAGCCAAGTTCGAGGCACTATACACCCTTTTTTCAGGAACAAACTCAGGCCATTTTCAACCCCCCTCTAACTTCAGTACCAATAAAGTCAGAAACTTCAAATTCGCAGTATTTGCTGAGCTGATCAAACACAGGTGGCTCACCAAATTTCAACTCTTTAGCGTTAGTAATTCCAGAGATATAGGACTTCAAAAATCGCAAAAACCGTAACTGACTGACTGACTCACTGACAGATCATCAAAATTATGGAGCACTTCCCGATATCGTAGAAATTTGAAATTTCGCACAACGGTAGGCACTGTGTTGCATACAAAGGTAAAAATCGAAAATCTGCAATTTTCTATTCAGGGGGCGTGGCATCCACCCACTTTCTTAAATATTCTTATAAAATATATGGATACGGTGACCATCCGTCCTCTTTTTTAGAGGACAGTCCTCTTTTTCGGAGTCCTGTCCTCTATATTTTATTTTATTAAAGAGGACAGAAAATTGTCCTCCTTTTACTGAACTGTCCTCCAAATGTCCTCCTTTTATCTTTCAAACCATTTTTCTAAGATTGAAACCATATCAAGTATCTACTTTTTTCATTACTTAACTATTTGAACACATTACTTTATGACAGCAATAGTTTGAATCTAAACGCTTTTCCATGTACTAGAATTTGGAAAAGATCTAGAAATAAATAGTGACGAATTATTTGGCTAGGTTTGTTTAGTCAAACGATACGTCAATGAAGAACAAATTAAAAAATGGACAATTGGTTACCAGATAAGAAAATTTTATAAAGAACATGTGAAAATCTATTCTAGCCAGTAAAGTTGTCGCTATTATTTCTAACTTGAAGTACCCTGACCGAAAGAGTGTTTTCAAACTCAAAACATATTTAGACAAGAGACAACCCAGAGATCGCAATTTAAAGTTGACAAACTAGAGGCAATGTCAATAGCAAAGTGCGACAAATTACAACTTTGGCTGTGCTGATTTTTAAATTTTCTTAAGAAAAAAAAAAACACTGTTTCAGCCCTATTTATAAAACATGCTCGGATATTTTCTAATTCACAATTCAACTAAAATTCTGATCAAAAGTTAACTACCTAACTTTTGATCAGAATTTTAGAATTTTAATAATATAAATTTTGTAACAATAAAGATATAAACTGCTTATCTACGTTAAGTTCTATATCTTACCGAAATTGTAGAATCTAGTACAAACAACAAGAATTCTGATGTTACCAAAGAGTATTTATTAAAGTGCACATATTTGGGGTTGTAAATATAGTTTTTGTCACCACGGTCTGTTTCCTTTTATAATTATAATTCGTTCTTAAATTTTAGAACGTTTTTAAAAAGTTGTCCTCTTTTTTGCCCCTGAAAAAATGGTCACCGTATATATGGAGCACTTTTGATTGTTGTAGAATGATGAAAATTGGTAAGTCGGTAGAGCTTGAAGTTCTTAGAAAGAAAAAAATTGAAAAATTGGAATTTTCCATTCAGGGGGCGTGACATCCACCCACATTCTTAAATATTCTTATTAATTATATAGAGCACTTCCGATTATTGTAGAACGATGATGGTAGGTCGGTAGGGCTTGAAGTATTTAAGAAAGAAATTCAATAATTGGAAGTTTCAGTTCAGGGGGCGTGGCATCCACCCACATTCTTAAAAATTCTTATAAACTACATGAAACACTTCTGATTGTTGTAGAACGATGGAAATTGGTAAAGCGGTAGGGCTTGCAGTACTTAGGAAGAAAAATTTAAAAATTGGAATTTTCTATTCAGGGGGCGTGGCATCCACCCACATTCTTAAAAATTCTTATAAATTATATGGAGCACGACCGATTGTTGTAGAACGATGAAATTTGGTAGGTCGGTAGGGCTTGAAGTATTTAGAAAGAAAAAAATTGAAAAATTGGAATTTTCTATTCAGGAGGCGTGGCATCAACCCACATTCTTAAATACACTTATATATTATACTGAGCACTTCCGATTGTTGTAGAACGATGAAAATTGATAGGTCGGTAGGGCTTGAAGTACTTAGAAAGAAAAAATTTGGAATTTTCCATTCAGGGACGTGCCATCCACCTATACTTTATCAGAATTGCTATTATTTATAAGGACCACTTCAGGCTGTCGTAGAATTATGAAACTTTGTAGAGCGATAGGGCTTGATTTTCACCTGGAAAAATAAATCCTTGCAAAAAGGAGTGAAATCACAACAAAAACATAAATCTTAAAAAAAGGGCCAAGTTCTTATATGTACAAGAAACCTGTGCGTAAAAAGTCAGCCAAAAAAAGAAATGAGATCTAAAATATATGCCAAGTTTAAAGTTCATGAAGTTTAATATCAAATATCTTAAGTAGAGTAATGTCGAAACAGTTCCAAATCATGACAGAAATTTAGTATTTAATGATTACTGATTAAAATTTGATGGATTTAGGTACTTGGCAAGTTTTCTCTTAAATACTTGATCACAAATTTAAAATGTATGAAAACTTGACCAGTAACCCACCAAATTGGAATCAGTAATCATTAAATACCAAATTTCTGTCATGATTTGGACCACGTTTTCTCTTAATTTCTCAGCAAGCCCGCCACCAGCATCATCTGCAGAGGACCAGTGGAAACACTGCCAAAATGCCATCAGGAGTGCTGCCACTGATGTGCTGGGTTTCACTAGGCCACCACAACGAAACCCCTGGTTCGATGAAGAATGCAGGCTGGCGCATGTACCAAAGAATGAAGCTTATCTACCAATCAATGCTGTAGACTATAACCAGAGCTGCTGATAGAGCAGCCCGGGAGCTCTACGGGCAAAAGAGAAGGGAGGAACGCCGACTTCTCAGAAGGAAAAAGATAGAGCATGCGAAGCGGGCGGTCGAGTCTACTGGGGCCTGTAATGGCAGGGGGGATGTTCGAAAGTTCTACCGAAGTGTGAGGCAATCTACCCAGGGCTACAAGGCTAGAACGGAAGCCTGCCGAGATGAGAGTGGGAATATTCTAAACTCATAAACGGAGAAGGTGGCCAAAATTCCGCTGTTAGACAGAACACTCCATCCAACCTGGACGATGTTGGTAAAAATTTCCGTCCACCCGACCTTAATGAAGTGCGGTTAGCGATAGCCAAGCTTAATGCGTACAAGGCTGCTGGTGCGGATGGACTGCCAGACGAGCTATTCAAAGCAGGGGGAGATGACCTGGTAGGGAGTAGGTATACATCAACTTATCTCCAAAATTTGGTCGGATGAAAGTATGCCCGATGAATGGAACCTCGGTATAGTGTGCCCCATCCACAAGACAGGGGATGCTCTGACCTGTGCCAACTGCAGAGGTATAAGTCTCCTCAACGTCGCATACAAAATTCTGTCATCTGTACTGTGTAATCGCTTAAAACCGTTTGTCAACTATCTGATCGGCCCCTTTCAGTGTGGTTTTAGGCCCGGCGATCAAATGTTCACATTCCAACAGATCTTGTTAAAACCCAGGAGTTTCAAATCGATACACACTATCTCTTTATCGATTTCAAAGTAGCATATGATAGCGTAGATAGATAAGAACTATACAGAGCCACCACCGAACCCTTTGATGTCGAGAAAGGTTTGAGGCAAGGTGACGCGTTATCATGCAACCTGTTCAACATCGTTCTTGAAGCAATTGTACGCAACTCGCAAGTCAACAACAGAGGTACGATTTTTCAAAAGTCCGTTCAACTACTTGCTTATGTAGATAATATTGACATCATTGGGACAACGAAGCGAGCTGTTACCGGCGCGTTTGCAAATATTTAATCGGAGGCTGCAAAAATGGGTTTGGCTGTTAATGAGGACAAGACGAAGTATATGCTATCATCGAGAAAGGAATCTCAACATCTTCGACTCGGGCAAAACGTCATGATGGATAGGTACAACTTCGAAGTCGTCAAGGAATTTGTCTACCTAGGCTCCACTATTACATCGCAAAATGACATCTTGCCGACCGCTGTTTCTTCGGACTTAGAAGGCATTTGGGTAGTAGAGCCCTCTCTCAGAAAACCAAGGAGACTTTATATAAGACCCTAATCATACCGGTCCTGCTGTATGGGGCAGAAGCATGGACCCTGTCAAAAACAGATGCGAGAATCTGCTTGGGTGCAGTATGTATCGATGGAGTATGGAGGAGAAGATTTAACAGCGAGCTTTACGCGCTTTTCAGCGACGTCAACCTGGTCAAAAAGCTGAAAATACAGCGGCTGAGATGGCTTGGACTCGTGCAGCGTATGGACACCGACTCACCAGCCTGACGAGTCTTCGAATTAACCCCTGATGGACTAGGCAGCAGAGGAAGTGAGAACACAAGTGGAGAACGACCTCAACCAACTTGGATTGCGTAACTGGAGGCAACTAGCTAGCTGGAGGGGCTTGTTGGTTGAGGCCGTAGTCCACCCTGGACTGCAAGCGCCATCTAATGTAAAGTAAAGGAAGATGTTTTGAAATGCAGGACTACTTATTTACAAAATAATATAGTTTGATATTTTAGATTTTGTTTTGCAAATATTCCACAAATGAGGTGCCAAAAATCGGGTGGTACCTTGAAAAACTTTAACCATTAATTCAAAATTTTCAAGGGCCGACCAATTTGGACTTATTACTGACCAACGTGACATATCGTCCCCCTTAGCCAGAAACATGAAAGTGCAAAATTGAAAATATTGCAACAATGTTTTTGGAAGTGTTACTAGATGAAAACGGAGTCTTTAATCAACTAATAGCTTAACTGATATTTTAAAATATAATATTTTCTTCGCTATATGCACATTAACAAAACTATAATGTCATGGAATACCGATAAATTTATAAAACTAACTCACCGCCTCAACAAAATTTAATTTGCACATTCATGCTTCTGGCATAAGGGGACGATATGATTTGCTAAGACCCAAAAGCCAAGGCCTAGAAGCCACTAGGCAAATAAGTTGCGATCAACTTTTAGTTTCTAGTAATATTAACCAACTCTAAGCCTCGAGCAAACCAAAGCGATCTGTGGTAGCGGCCTATTTTTTGATCGGAATACTAACGCATATCACCTCGATTTCCCGAGGCTGTAATTGCATAGGCTTTCCCACTAATTTGGCTGCAACTTTTGGGATTATAATTTTTTTTTATATATGTTTCCTGCATCTCATCGTCGTTCAATGAAAACTCCCTAAGTCCATTTTTATTTATTTTGAGACAACGGTGTACTTTTTATGGATTTGTACTCACCAGAATTTGAAAATGTTTGATTTTGGGGAATTTTTTCTTTAGAAATAGACGAACATAAGATTTAGAGACCTTTTACAGAACTAAAATGTTTGTATTTTATTAAATACATCGTATTCATGAGAGGTTTCTTGGTTTCGAAAGAAATGGACTTAGGGAGTTTTCATAGAACGACGACGTCTTGCGTCTCAAAAATCTGTAACTTTTTTGTCTTGCGAGATAAAACGCTGAAATTTCGCACATATTTTCTTGAATATACTGCCAATAAAATAATGTAAATAATGTTTTTAAAGGTTAAATGTATGCTATTTTTATTATTATTTTTTATTTCATACACACAAATTACGGAATAAATACTTAACACCGTTATTTGTTTGCGTCATGTTATTTGAAATTGAAGTTTTTTTTCTTTAAATTTATAATAAATACAAATTAAATTAAAAAAGTAGTATAAATGAAAGGGCACGGTAATGGTAAGTAAAATTCTCTCCATCTTATTTACAGGATCCAACCTGGGCAATTATTGACCCCCCTCTTACTCCAGTACCAATAAAGTCAGGTACTTCAAATTTGAAGCATTTACTTAACTAACCAATTCAAGGCGTGGCAATAAATTTCAATTTCTAAGAATTAGTGGTTCCTGAGATATGTATATAGATATTTGTACATCACAAAAACCATATAACTGACCTACTCACCCCTCACTCGCTGATTGACAGATCGTCAAAATTATGGAAGAATCTTGAAATTTCACACAGCGGAAGGTTTTGTTGTGCATAAAAAAGAAAAAAGAAAAAATTGATATTTTCCATTTAGGGTAGGGGGCGGGCGTGTTATCCACCCGTTTTCACTAAATTTGTATTTAATTTACATAAATATAGAGCACTTCCACGTAGCACATAGATCTTTGAGTTTTGACGGAATAATAGGGCTGTGTAATGCATGTTAAAGAAAAATTTTAGATTTTGCATTCAGGAGGCGTGGCATCAACCCAATTCTTCAGAATTGTTATCATCTATCAACAATGTAGAATGGTAAAATTTGTTAAAGCAGTAGAACTTGTAGAGCATACATAGCTTACAATTGAAAACTTGAGACTTTCCATTAGTGGGTGTGGCATCCACCCACTTTCTAAAATCTATCAACTAAATGGCAATTTTGTTGTAGAATGATGAAATTTGGTAGAGATTTAGGGGTGTAGTTCATTGGAAAATTGATAAATTTCATATTTTGTATTCAAGGGGCGTGGCATCCACCCATTTCTTCAACAAAGAAAAATCTTTGCAAAAAGAATTAATTAATCAATTAAGAACAAAAACTTGATCAGTGATATAAAATAGAAATATAAGATAGACTTTGACAGTTCAAACTCATCTATTTTTTTAAACATTCTTTTCTGCACTTTATTTTTGTGACTTTTAATCTTTTTTCACACTCTTAAATAACCGATATACCAATTTTGTATATACATATGTATGTCACACAAGTATTATGCAAACCTCTGAAATCAAAATATAATGTGAGTGTGCTGCTGTAATAAAAAAGATGTTAGCAAACTGCAGGATGGTCGATCCAAACTGGTGGAAAATTAAGAACTTTCAAACCTTCCTTTTATTAATTTTAAAATGAAAGTAGACTTTAAAAATAATTTTTAATTATGTTCTTGGAATCGATTTTAAGTCTACAATGGTTGGGAAGCAATTTCAAACGTTTAAGATTTCATGCGAAAAAAGAAATTGCAAAAACATGTAAAATCTGTGATTTTTTGTTCTACTTCTTATAATAGGTTTATAGTTCTTAATCAAAGAAAAGCAATTAAAAGCATACAGATTTCTTATATGTTTTAGTTTATGAACTAAGGAATAATTTAAGCCCTAGAACTAAACGGTGGATGACGGTGGAAGTACTTAAAATTCCAATCGAAATTTGGCAAAAGCTATTTTTGCAAATTCGAATAGTAGTAATAACAAGCTTTCCAAAAACATATAACACTTACACTTTATCATCATCAATAATTACAAGAAAGTGGTTTCAATAGTAGCTTCACTATGTCACTCAAACAGTGTTTTTTCTAGAAGCACTTTAGAAAGGGTTAAATACTACAAAGACTGCATGGAAACATAATTTTTTTAACTTTAATTATTAAATTCATTTCTGCCAAGAAATTAATCTTAAAAATAGTTTTGAAAAAACCATTTTTGAGACGCAAACCATCATTTGGGCCCATTGTGCGACGCCGACGCGACGGCGACGGTTTGTTTTGTTTGGGGGATGTCATTAAGGAAAGTGGTAAGTAACGAAAGTAACTTCGTGTTGCGAGGAAAAAGAGATAAATAAATCTTGTAAAGTAAATGCAATCTTGCTGTGATAAAGGGTTAAGATTATAAGGGCTAAAGGAAAACTGTTAAATTATATCTGCTATACAAACAAATATTTCTCAGTGCAATACTTAATTGATTTTTTTTTATAAAGTGGCGCTTAGTGCATATTTTTCAACTTTTTTTCTGATTGATGAATGAGTAAAGTAAAATCCTAAATTTTCTTTTAATTAATTTATATCACATCGAATTTTAGTGGTTTCGCAAAGTAAATAATTAAAAGCCTATCACTCTGTGTTGTGAATAAGTACAATTATTTATAATTTCTTTTTCACATTCAACCATTTAAGGCCTCGTCATTCAGAGCGCGGTCCGGCGATCTTTGTAAAAATTTACAAAGAAAATTTGACCATCGCGTTCTTACTTTCCCAGTAAAGTATAGACCGTCCCTTCTAGTAGGAGAGCCCACGATGCTAAATGTGGATTTACTCGAGCGTCGTGGAGACCTATTGGATTTTGAAGATTTAATGATAGAGAAAAAAATGTTGGTAATACCGCTTCATCGGTGTAAGGAGCGTCTACAGGTGTTCAAAAATGTTTAAAAAACAGTCACATAGACATACTCGAGGGCGTCATATATACTGGTAGTATATACACTCCCGTTCATTTGAATAGGTTAAAAATTTTCGAGTGCTATTAACCGTTATAACTCCGAATTGAGCGGACTAAATGAATTTTTGTAAATGGCATTAGAGAAAGCATCCAATTTAAGAGCGAATAAGAAAACACACAATCTTAAAATAACCGTCATTACACATTTTATTATCATTTCTTTAAATTCATGTACAAATCGTAGCCCTTTTTTTTGGTTCATTTGAATAGGTACACCGCCTTCATCATCACTTTTGCTTTGAACTGGTTGAAGGTCAGACCTTTTGAAGCTTTTTGTTAGGTTTTATATCATGGTTTCTTTGACATGACACAAACAAATTGAGAAAAAGTGGACACTAGGTGGAGGAAAAGCTCTTGGCGCGGTTGAGTACGCAGGAATTTATAGTTTTCATGATCAAGGACAAGCGGGACATCAAATTAACAGAATCTCTTCTTTGACCTTAAATTGTGTGAAAAATAAGCAAAAAGATGGTATCGATATGAAAGGATGCACAAAATCTGCTACCTCCGGAAGTGAAAGACAAAAAGTTTTGAGGTTTTGAAGGCGGTGTACCTATTCAAATGAACCAAAAACAGGACTACGATTTCTACATGAATTTAAAGAAATGATAATAAAACGTGTAATGACGGTAATTCTAAGATTGTGTTTTCTTATTCGCTCTAAAATTGGATGCTTTCTCTAATGTCATTTACAAAAATTCATTTAGTCCGCTCAATTCGGAATTATAACAGTTAATCACACTCGAAAATTTTGAACCTATTCAAATGAACGGGAGTGTATGTATGGCCTGCATCTTTCTAATAACGGAGGTATGTTAATCCGCCGGTTTGCGTGGTGGGGGTGGCTGTAAGGGAGGGTAGAAATTGTAAAACAAATGGATTTACTCGAGCGCGTCAGATTTTGATATTCATAATTATTAAACTTTATGTCCTACATGTGCTGAACCTTAATATGACGATTATCTGGAGGGGTTTTCTTAATCTGATGATTTGAAAAGAAGAAACATTTTTATTCAGATTTTTTTTAATCACTGAGGAGAGTAGGTACCTATGATAACTTGGGAGCCAAAAATTGAAAGTAGATTTTTGTAGAAGGGTCAAATTAGGGTTACCAGCTTCAAAATGATGGCAAGGGGGACATCGGGAGTTTTCTAGGGGGAATAAGTGTTCAAAAAATGGGGACAAAATATGTTTTTGAAAAATATAACACCAGAGTAAAAAAATGTAATTAAGACAGTTTCATTTGAGTTTTATTATAACAACAATAAAAAAAGTCAATCAAACTGACAAATGAAGGGAAACTTTTACGTCTGAAGTGAAATGTAGTTCATTGAGTTGATCTGTTCAGCTTTGAAAGGATTTTTCACTTCAAATTATGTATTCAAAGATAAAAATATTTAAATAAAATATTTGTACAGTTTAAAATTGAATGTTTTTTAGGGGGAAGGCTCTGAAGGCTCATAGCTAAAAAAAGAAACACAACTTTTTGTTTGACAGTTCAGGCTTTGCTCTGAATTAAAAAAGAAAAACACCTTTAATCATCAGATTATTGAAATACACAGTTTCAGCATGTAATTAATCTACCCTATATTAATCTGACGCGCTCGAGTATCTCGAGCTATCTATTTTTTTTAATTAATCTGATATCCTACCCTAGGCGCCCTGCCCTACATAGAGGACTGATATATGGTGGAGGAACTCAGCAAGGTGCAAGGTTCCCCCCCCCCCCCCTTATACTAATCTGATGCGCTCGAGTAAATCCCCTAGTGGACAGTTTTACATTGAATTTTTCTCTTTTTTTGTGTTTTTACTTAATAAGGGGGACAGAGATTTTAGGACAGCATTTTGTATGAAAAAGCGGGACTGTCCCTTCCTAACCCTATTTTAGGTACATACTCAGCCTTATTATGAGTTTAGCCCGGAAAATATTTCACCCGAAAATTTTTTGTTCCCCCGGAATTTTTAAAGCTATTATGAATTTTGCCAGAACTTCTCTTGGCCTAAAATAAACAAAAAACTTGCGCAAAGGGCACCAGCACCACCTGTTTATCTTTTCTTCACCTTCAAAAAATAAGTGATAGTTTAAGATCTTAATTACGATACATTCTGCCCGAAATGAGTACTCACAAAAAAGGGAATTTTCATTTTTCGGGTGAAACTCACAATAGGCGAAAAGTGAAATGTCAAATTTTCCGGGTGGAATGTTCACGTGAAACTCATAATAAGGCTGACTATTAAAATTACAAATTAAACTAATATTTTAATTATAACTACAGCTTATTTAATTATACGCATTCATTAGTCAAGATAAATACTTACAAGCGTGTATGCATGTTCAGCCTTAATTTAGCTACGTTACGTTGTGAAGTCCACGTCAGTTAGAAGAGTTTTTTAACGCATTGAAAATTATGAAATGGAATAATACAAGTGCTCGCAACTAAACGACTGCGTTCACTAGAGCCAGTTTTTATTTCTTAACTTTTCACCTTTCAACTTTTCATTGATTTCATAGATTTAAAATGTTTGATTTGTATTTTTATAGATTTTATTTCTTTTATTTTAGCATTTACATATATATCATAATCATTTCTATTTACTATATTCATGACGCTTACATAAAGACGACTTAAATTACTTATTTTGCATGTTAATTTAAATAACTTCTAAATTTAATTTTAAGCATACATTATTTTCATATTGTCAAAAATTTTGTTTGTTACATCGAATCTTACAATGAGTTTTTTTAACAAAAAAAGATAATTTGTATTAGAGGTTATTTTTTCTACCAACTTATATTTTCTAACATCAACATGTTAGTTTATTAAAAAATAATTTTTATTATTAAATTCGATTTAGTTTTTGTACAAATAGAATTTACAGTTTTTTTAAATAATTTTGTTCGTTCTCTACAAAATATTATTGTTTTCGATACTTTATAAATTTATCTGTTGTACGATTTTTTCCAGAGACTGGATAGCTAATCCACGACTTAATTTTTATATTTTTGTCAGCGTAGTGTGTAAAACAGAAAAAAAAGAACAAAAGTTATAGAAGGTATGTAGGTAGTAGTAGTAGAATAATATTTTTAGCTATTGAAATTAAATTATTAGGAAATACAGACTTTTGACATAAATGTAGTTTGTTTATGTTTATTTAGTAAAATTGGATTTAATAGATAGTAAAAGGATATTGTAGAAAAAGGAAATAGGGCTTTAATTACTTT